>CANNZV010001492.1:58944-209307 GCA_947561585.1 Caprella mutica
TCATGACTGATAAGTCCTTATCTGCAGGCAGTGTGACTGATAGGGTCATTGTGGTGCTAAGTACCATTACCGGTATTAGGGTAGTTAATTTGATTAGACTGAGCATGATTAGTATGACGAACTTATCTGTCTCCAACAGATGAAATAAATATCACAGAGGTTAGGGGTAAGTTACGAATTATCGGTCGGTTTCATATCTTCGGTCATATAAGATAAAACTATATAACAATTCATTTCTATTGTTAATAAAAATTTTATCATATTTTTATCTATTCTTGTTTTATTTTTTATTTTTTCACTACCATTTATATTTTATTACCAATTTAAATAGAAACTTAATTAATTTTTATTATTTCGTTTTTTCTTATATGACCGAAGATGTGAAACTGACCGATAATTCGTAACTTACCCTAATCTGTGATTGGGTGATGGAGATATTATCGTGGGAGAGAGTTATGGTGGGGCCTTCGAAGATTGAAAGGGGAAACTATTACTCTATCATAATTATTATGAATTTATGTAAAAATGTCTATTAAATTAAATAATTATAAATGAAAAACAATATAATTATTTTAGGTGTAAATGCGAGTAACAAATAAACTAACATAAAACAGCTGCAAAAAAATATATTTCATATTTAAAATGAAAAAGTTATTTTTATTCCAGAAAATTAAAACAAAATAATTCATCTTTTTTTTTTGATAATTTTTATTTAATTCAAAATATGTATTGCATAATTTGCATACCAAAACGTGAAAAAAAACAATTATATCATTATTTATGCAATAAATCACAGAATATTATCATTACTGTTCTAATAAAAAATCGCTTTGATTACCGAAACTAAGAAGAAGAAGGTAGAAGTTTTTCCATTAGGTAGCTCTGTGATACCTTGTGTTCTTTTTTGCTAAATATCAGCTAGAAAATAAGAGTGGCTGACGTTTGGTCCTCTCTCTGTGTCGCCATTAAATAATCCCCTCAAATCCTCCTTTATTAGCCGTGTGTATCACTGCCACCGTCCTCTCACTCTGCTAGGACTAGCACAAGCAGAGAGAGAGGACTAGCACAAGCAGAGAGAGAGAGAGAGAGGACTTGCACAAGCAGAAAGTAAGAGGACTATCACAAGCAGAAAGAGAGGACTAGCACAAGCAGAAATAGAGAGAACTAGATTATGTGCACTCGGTAGAGCGCATACCTTCGCCGCTGCCTTGACCCATTCTCTCCCAAAATTTAATAAACTTCTAACTGGATAGTGACCAATCTTCCCACCAAGTTTCATGCAATATGGTTCAATACTTTTTGAGTTAGTGAGTTATAAATGACCTTGACCTTTGACCGGATCACTCTCAAAATTATACCAGATGGTTCCTGGACATTGACCAATTATACAATCAAATTTCAGACAATTTGGTTGAATACTTTTTGAGTTATTGAGTTACAAATGGCCTTGACCTTGATCTTTGACCTTTGATCCGATCGCTCCCGAAATCTAACAAAATGGTTCCTGTTTATTGATCAATCGTTCCACCAAGTTTCAAGCAATATGGTTCAATACTTTTTGAGTTATGAATAACCATGACCTTGACCTTTGACTAAGTCGCTCCCAAAATTCTAGCAGCAGGTCTCTGGACATGGACCAATCGCTTCACCAAATTTCAGGCAATTTGGTTGAACACTTTTCTAGTCAAGCGAATAACAAGATGATAAATAAATAAATAAATAAATGCCGATGAAAATATGACCTTCCCGCATTTTGCGAAGGTAACTAGTGCAAATAGAAGTAGAAAGTTTTGGTGGGGCCATCCTCTATGGTTCTATAAAAATATTATTTTGATAGATATAATAAAAACAAAATTAATGGCTAGTAGAACATGTGTAATAGTTATAGAAAGTTGTATGTACTACAGAAATAGTTTGAAAAATTACTTTTTTCAAACCATTACAAACGTACTCAATATAATATTGCTCTGATGTCATTCGAGCTTACCTATAGGAAGGTATAGTTATAGTATATGCTATATTCAAATAATTTTAAATTTATATTTAATGGTTGCGCTGCCGCTTAAATTTTTTTTGAGCGGGGATTCCGCTCATAATCTCCTTTAATTAAAATTTATGAGATTTCTTATTTAGACTGGTAGCCTGACTATATTATGGTCGATTTATGGTTGCAGATCCCACCTACATTCTATGAGCAAGGATGCCTCTCATAATCTCCTATAATAAAACCTCGCCAACCATTTCCACTCATAATACAACCTTATTTTTCTGACTGGGTAGCCACTGCCTGAAAATTTGTTAATAGTTAATTATAGCTCACTAGATTTTTAATTCATATTAGTCTCAAATAAATAAAACCAAAATAGGTTATTGTACAGTTTTCTATTTTCAATGGAAATTATACACAAAAGTGCACTGATTTTTGGTGGGGCAAGCAAAGACTCAATCTTCGATGGTCCCACCATAGCTCTCTATCGATTCCCACCAAAATTACAAGAAGATAATCCCTGGGATAAACTCCTCTCGATCTGATGATTGGAAATACCTATCACCTGAACTCGAAGATACGACACAAATTACCAACATTACCGGTAATGGAGAACTGTTACCAGCTACTGTGATCGATACTTTTGCTGGTATTGTTTATTTTGGCTGGTATTCTATTCTTTGGCTGGTATTCTATTCATTGGCTGGTATTCTATTCTTTGGCTGGTATTCTATTCTTTGGCTGGTATTCTTTTCTTTGGCTGGTATTCTTTACTTTGGCTAGTATTCTATTCTTTGGCTGGTATTCTTTTCTTTGGCTGGTATTCTTTACTTTGGCTGGTATTCTTTACTTTGACTGGTATTCTATTCTTTGGCTGGTATTCTATTCTTTGGCTGGTATTCTTTTCTTTGGCTGGTATTCTTTACTTTGGCTAGTATTCTATTCTTTGGCTGGTATTCTTTTCTTTGGCTGGTATTCTTTACTTTGGCTGGTATTCTTTACTTTGGCTGGTATTCTTTACTTTGGCTGGTATTCTTTACTTTGACTGGTATTCTATTCTTTGGCTGGTATTCTATTCTTTGGCTGGTATTCTTTTCTTTGGCTGGTATTCTTTACTTTGGCTGGTATTCTTTACTTTGGCTGGTATTCTTTACTTTGGCTGGTATTCTTTACTTTGGCTGGTATTATTTACTTTGGCTGGTATTCTTTACTTTGGCTGGTATTCTTTACTTTGACTGGTATTCTATTCTTTGACTGGTATTCTATTCTTTGGCTGGTATTCTTTTCTTTGGCTGGTATTCTTTACTTTGGCTGGTATTCTTTACTTTGGCTGGTATTATTTACTTTGGCTGGTATTCTTTACTTTGGCTGGTATTATTTACTTTGGCTGGTATTCTTTACTTTGGCTGGTATTCTTTACTTTGGCTGGTATTCTTTACTTTGGCTGGTATTCTTTTCTTTGGCTGGTATTCTTTACTTTGGCTGGTATTCTTTACTTTGACTGGTATTCTTTACTTTGGCTGGTATTTTTTTATTTTGGCTGGTATTATTTACTTTGGCTGGTATTCTTTTCTTTGGCTGGTATTCTTTACTTTGACTGGTATTCTTTACTTTGACTGGTATTCATTTCTTTGACTGGTATTCTTTACTTTGACTGGTATTCTTTACATTGGCTGGTATTCTTTACTTTGACTGGTATTCCTTACTTTGGCTGGTATTCTTTACCTATAACTTCAAGGCCATTAATTATAGAATATCTTTGGGGATAATACGACAGATGTTTAATTTCAAAATGTATGTGGTAAATAATTATTACCCATTTTATGCGAAATACTTTTTTGTTTAGGTTTTTAAAGAACATAATTTCATATAGTGTTATTTGTAATAATAATTAAACTAATTTCTAAATGTACAAAATTGACCCTGATCAGTAATGGGCAACTGATGTTGTTCGATTGAACGGATAATGAAACAGAATTAAAGATTGGGATAAATTTCTTTTTCTGGTTGAAAATAATGAAGATGGAATAGCAAACGAAGAAGCTCATTTAAAATTAAACACCCATGCATCTCTGTAGCTTTCTGCGAAATAGACTACAGAGTCCGAATCTTCGAGAGAGAAGATAGTTTTTCGTTTGCCAGCACTTAGTTTCGCCTGTTCAATTATCTTAGGGAGATGTCACTGGTGCTTATTTTCGTCTTCTTTGGAGAAGTTCATTAGAATTCTATTTTCAGGAAGAATGAAGATGTCAGTCGCTCATCTTCGCCACAAATGTTTTTTCTCCTGAATGATCTTTTCGCGTGCTTCGTCTCTGGATAATTTTTTTAGCAGACTTCCCAATAGGAAAAAAAAATGGTAAAAATGTAGGTAGATTTGAGAATTTAAATTTGGAAAAATCGATTGATTTAAGAATATTTTACCTGAAAATAGGAAATATATATTTGAAATTATCCTTTTACGTTATATTAAATGACTTTTTCATATATTTCACATTTAAAATTATATTCTGATTGACTGGTTTTAATTGAAACATTGTCTATCTAACATGAAACATGAAAATATATGACTTCGTTATATATTGATGCTATTATAACTGTTGTTAGAAAACAAGAATATTTTTATTGTCGAATTACTGTACTGCAATTGATGTCTTTTTATCCAAAAAAAATATGGTTTGGAAGATTAAGGGATTCTGCGGGCCGCCCACAATTACTATTTTTTGTTGATTGGCATTCATTTGCTAAATATATATTTTTTAAATAAGTCAGTTCAAAAGTAGTTTTGCTACAAGGAAATGCGAAATTTGATAATTTATTTTCCCTGATATTAACTACGATATGTTGGTATAGGGAAAAGGAGCTTATTCTTTTTCTTATTCGGTATCAGTAAAGAGGATGGGTCTACTAAGTAGTTCGGTAAACATCGACTAAACGGATTATATTCCTTTTTGACAATATAGGTTTGTTTTTTCAAACGGTTTCGTATTCATGAGTAAATTGACTTTTTATTATATACTTTGTTCTACTGACAATGAGTCATAATGATTTATCATCAGTTACCTTTTTGATGATTTCAAAACAGTTTTGTTTGTTTTAATTAAAGGTCATTTATGTGCATTTTGTTAATAGGTAGGTGCTATGAACAGTTCAGTTTTTCTCCGAAAATTTTATACCTAAAGATTAAATTTTTTATGTGAATTTCGTATAATTGAAAATTATTTAAACAATCATGAAAAAAATATTTATTAATTACTGAAGGGCTTACTAAATTTTTTTTAAGGAAGGTAATTATGATGGGTTCATAGGAGATCATTACGGGTTCTCCTTGAATCATCGATGGCCCCACCATAACCAATTTTCTCCGGTCTTCAACTCATGTAAGTGACGGTACACGGTTTTCTTTTCACCAAATCAGATCCGCTATCAAAGAACTGAGTGATCGACAAACGGAAACACCGAGTGATGTCTACATTCATCTTCAAAATCTCGATAACATTACTTGACCTCTTCATTGACCTGTGACACGGACAGCAAAAGTAGTACTGAGACTAGCCAATGGGTCCTGACGGTGGCACAATGGATGGGTGTCCTAATGGCCAGTCTCTGGGTCCTAATGTGATGGTCCTAAGTAAGGTCCACCTATTGTCCCTCACGTACGTGGGTCCTATTGTCATAATATTTCATTGTCCGAGTGAACGTCGAGGCCATTGTGGAAGTAATAGGAATAAGCCTTTGCTCCGATCGTTTCTTGGACATCATTTTTACTTTTTTACTCCATGGATGCTTATAATTTGGTCGATTTCTTGAGAGAAAATTAGCTGAATATTTAAAACATTAAATAAAACTGAATGTTTTATCGATTGAAAATCCGAAAAAAATATGAACTCCAAAATTATGTTCAGATATTTTAAAAATATAAATTTGATACTTTACAAAAAAAAATTTTTACAGTAAATTTTGTCTCCATAATTTTCCATGCTGTTGTATCTTGCTTTAACTATACAATATACATTAAAATAAACTAGATAACAATTATAAAAAGAAGGAATATCTACGTATAATAAATAAATTATGATTGACTTCAAAAACAATCGCCATAACTATAATTATAATCAATCATAATTTTAATCAGCTATTTTTCTAATTCTAATTTTAATTAACTATATTAATTACGTTTCAATTCGAGAAGCAGGTTTAATAATTAAAGAAACAATTTAATATACAATATAACGCATTGTTTTATTTGTCTTGATGATTAATTGTACAGTACATTGTATTGTTTCTCACCACTTTGATGTCGGTATTAGTTCTGAATTAAAATAAAAAATAGAACTATAGTTGAAAACATATATTAAACACTCTATGATGTACACAATTCAGTAGAACTGATCTATAGTGAAATCCTGTATAATGAACAGTGTCCTGAGTAATGAAGTAGCCTCTATAGTGACCAACTAATGGCCATTTTATATAAAACTAAAGAAAATTTATATAACTATAGAGGCTATTTCTTTACTCAGCACAGGATTTCATTATTATGGAATTCTATTTTAATATATTAACTTTCAGATTGAACGTGATAAACTATAGTATTATATAACAAAATATGATATCTATTATCAATATTAATTTCTCTCCAATATTAATTCACTTAATAATATCTCCATGAACACTTTTATTATTTAACTGTTCATTATACATCCCCTAAACATTCATTATGATTTTTTATGAGATATCATCAACACCGGCTATCATAAAAGAACCTTCCGAAGATATGACTGTCCGATATCAGACGGGAAATCGAATTATTCTAATGGCCCTTTTACGGGTGCGATATCAGCTGAACAGATCTATCGATCTTTTGTTGTACGAAATAATAACAAAGCTACAACCAGTGGTACCTACTTTGATCGAGTACCATCGGTGTCAAATATTATTATCGTGATATTCGAGAGACTTTCCCTGTTTGGATTTACATATTCTGATATTAAAGTTTTTGTGATATTTCGAAATAACTTTATATGTTAACCCAAATATTTTCCGGATATTCCTTCCATATTTTAGCGATACTCTTTCCATATTTTCCTTATATTCTCCTATAATATTCTACGGAAATGTTTTTTTTTTCAATATTATTTCCAAATCTCTACTGATTCTCTTTCACCTTTTTACAATCACAAAAGTTAACATTCTGCTAATATTCTTACAACATTTTGCTAATATTCTTCTTTATTCAACTATATAATATAGTTAACAAACAATTATACACTGTATATAATATACACTGTTTACTAACAATTTAACAATCAATATCTTTTCAGAAATAATATTTTCATAAGTATATGTATATTAATGTAAAGAGTAGACAATATTCTTCACATTTCGTGTACTATTTTTCTTTAGTATGACATTACAGTCAAAGAAAAGTGTACCCGAAATTATTTTTTGACAGTTTCATAATTTCCAATTTCATAAATTAAACTTTATTAATTGCAATGCACGTAGATATTCTATTATTTTAAGATTTAAAAAAAAATGTGAAATTACAAAAACTGTTATTTGAGAAATTAATGTCATGCGTAGACACTTTTCTCTTATAGTACCTATAGAGGAACTATTCTATGTACTTACATTAAACGAATCGAGTGTTAGTTCAGGCCCAATAGCTTCCAAATGATAATGATAACAATGAAATGATAATGATAACAATGAAATGATAATGATAACAATAAAATGATAATGATAACAATAATATGACAACACTTCAGATAATGTACGTTTCACATGGAAATTTTCATAAATATTTATACTGTGTTTTCATTACTTGGAAGCATTTTAGGTCGTTAGATTATTATTCAACTATCAATAAACAGTCAATATAGGTAATCTTCATAATAAAACAATTGAAATGTGGAGAGTTTATATTACATTTATTTTAACGATGTACTTTAGAAATACTAACTGTTAGCGGAAACTACATTGATAGTATGATTTTAATAAGAATAATTTAGGTTGGGAGATATTGAGGACAAAAAAATTGTTTTATTTTGTCTTAATAATTGAATATCAGTTTTTTTTCAATCAATTTTTTTATTTAACAAATTTTCGAAAAAAATTTTTTGTTGAAAATATCAATAAATGAACGACCAAAATTTACATCAAAACTTTATTCTGAAGAGGCAAACAAAATAATCAAAACATTATGACAGTTCAAACCAAAATAGTCAGTTAACAGTACCGTTAGAAGTTACAAAAGTGTCCTCTTTACTCCGTCCACAAAAGCCCTAGCAAAGAAAAAGAGTGTTTGTTACAATGCAGATTATTATTGCTGATCAAAACAGAGCAGGTCTTTGTAAGCTAAAATGCGGATAAGAGAGAGAGAGAGAGAGAGAGAGAGAGTCTATAAAGGGAGGTGTTCTATACTGAGCTGCTTTTCTACTTCGAATGCATTTGTTCGAAGCTCAACTCAAGAGATTAAGGTATCGAATGGTGAAAAAAGGAAAATAAGAAACAGTTGGAAGAAGACTTTTAAACTCATTGGAATAGGTATTTGTAGATAGGAAATAATAGGAATAGCTATTTGTAGGTAGGAAATAATAGGAATAGCTATTTGTAGGTAGGAAATAATAGGAATAGCTATTTGTAGGTAGGAAATAATAGGAATAGCTATATGTAGGTAGGAAATAATAGAAATAGCTATTTATAGGTAAGAAATAATAGGAATAGCTATTTGTAGGTAGGAAATAATAGAAATAGCTATTTGTAGGTAGGATAAAATAATAGGAATAGGTATTTGTAGGTAAGAAATAATAGAAATAGCTATTTGTAGGTAGGAAATAATAGAAATAGCTATTTGTAGGTAGGAAATAATAGGAATAGCTATTTGTAGGTAGGAAATAATAGGAATAGCTATTTGTAGGTAGGAAATAATAGGAATAGGTATTTGTGGGTAGGAAATAATAGGAATAGCTATTTGTAGGTAGGAAATAATAAGAATAGCTATTTGTAGGTAGGAAATAATAGGAATAGCTATTTGTAGGTAAGAAATAATAGGAATAGCTATTTGTAGGTAGGAAATAATAGAAATAGCTATTTGTAGGTAGGATAAAATAATAGGAATAGGTATTTGTAGGTAAGAAATAATAGAAATAGCTATTTGTAGGTAGAAAATAATAGAAATAGCTATTTGTAGGTAGGATAAAATAATAGGATTAGGTATTTGTAGGTAGGAAATAATAGGAATAGGTATTTGTATGTAGGAAATAATAGGAATAGCTATTTGTAGGTAGGAAATAATAGAAATAGCTATTTGTAGGTAGGATAAAATAATAGGAATAGGTATTTGTAGGTAAGAAATAATAGAAATAGCTATTTGTAGGTAGGAAATAATAGAAATAGCTATTTGTAGGTAGGATAAAATAATAGGAATAGATATTTGTAGGTAAGAAATAATAGAAATAGCTATTTGTAGGTAGGAAATAATAGAAATAGCTATTTGTAGGTAGGATAAAATAATAGGATTAGGTATTTGTAGGTAGGAAATAATAGGAATAGGTATTTGTAGGTAGGAAATGATAGGAATAGCTATTTGTAGGTAGGAAATAATATGAAATCTTTTGGTTTGCTTATTTTTATCGAGATGAGATTGGATTAATAGTCTAATGTTCAATAGTCTAATGATAAATAGTCTAATATTAAATAGTCTAATGTTAAATAGTCTAATATTAAATAGTCAAATATTAAATAGTCTAATGTTAAATAGTCTAATGTTAAATAGTCTAATGTTAAATAGTCTAATATTAAATAGTCTAATATTAAATAGTCTAATGTTAAATAGTCTAATATTAAATAGTCTAATATTAAATAGTCTAATATTAAATAGTCTAATATTAAATAGTCTAATGTTAAATAGTCTAATATTAAATAGTCTAATATTAAATAGTCTAATATTAAATAGTCTAATATTAAATAGTCTAATATTAAATAGTCTAATATTAAATAGTCTAATATTAAATAGTCTAATATTAAATAGTCTAATGTTAAATAATTAAGCATTTAATGTGAAAAGATTTCTCAATATTATTCGAACATTTTGGATTATATAAAATATTTATTTTCAGTGCCAACAAATCATGCTATACAGGGTGACCCACAAAATAGTGTACCCAAGTTTGAATTAATATAAATATCGTACACGTACAATCTTAAGCAATGACGGTGGTAGAATGGATGCATGAACAAAAAATATAATTTCAAATTCACTTCAACTCATTTTTTAATTACTTATAAATACGATATTTATATTAATGCTAAGTTGGGTACACTTTTCGTGGGTCACCCTGTATAACATCTAAAAATAAATAGGTGCTGCAGATTCTATTAAAAGATATGTATAATAAAGAGAAAATATTAGCTAATTGGTGATTGCTGTTTGATATTTTTCATTATAGATCTTGATTCAAACCATACATTATTAATTTGAACATTTTCGGTGTCTAGCTTGCACAATCTGAAATATATTTCTAGAGAGTAAGGTATCCCCTCATAATCTTCCATGCCCCCACCATAACTTTTTCGCTAGTTAGGGTAAGATAAGAATTATTGGACATCTTCCACATCTTTTGTCAGGTAAGAAAAAACGATATAATAATTTATATTTATATTGGTCATTGATACCAATTAAAATAAAATATAATAAAATATTATTGTATCGTTTTTTTTTTCTTATATGACCGAAGATGTAGAACTGAATGATAATTCTTACCTTACCCAAACTATTTTCTGTGTCCGTAATATCGCAGAAGCTCAACAAATCTTCCTATATTGAATAAAGTATCCCATCATAATCTTACAAGCCCCCACCATACCTTTTTCCCTAACCTCTTTTCTGTGTTCGTACAATCGAGAGTAAGTACCTGATCGGTTCTTCCTAGAGAGTGAGGTATCCCCTCCTAATCTTCTATGACCCACCATAACTTTTTCCCTAGTTACCTCTTTTCTGTGTTCGTACAATCGAGAGTAAGTAGCTGATCGGTTCTTCCTAGAGAGTGAGGTATCCCCTCTTAATCTTCCATGACCCACCATACCTTTTTCCCTGGTTACCTCTTTTCTGTGTCCGAGAGTAGCTGATCGGTTCTTCCTGTCTAGCATCTCATTAAGGCTCATTAGTTGAGCAAACACAAGCACCCACTGTGGCATCCTTGAAGGAGTGCTTCCTGTCCCAAAGATTTCCCATGTCCTTCTTTCCCTGCTTGTCCGCATTTTCTAGGAGTCTTTATGAAAGATAATATTATTAGTATTGTTAGATTTCATCACAGTTTTCGCCTAATATGCTTTACATCTTGGTAGAGTTTATTTTTTTGTTTATTTATTTGATATATTTTTATCATTTTAATTCGAAAGCCATTATATATTATTTAAACTAAATTTTTGATACTACTTTAATTAACCATTCTGAGATAATTATAATATATTATTCAACAGAATCTACAGTTAAGTTTAGACTTTTTATTGGTATTGTTTAAGCCAACCCGAAATTTACGAAAGTCTTTTACTCGGATGGATACTATAAGTTGCTCTGTTTTATCCGGTATATTTCCTAGACAGTATCTCTTGTAGGTACACAAGGACTCTAATATAAATCATACCCGGATGAACACTAAGTTACTCCATTTTATCCCCTTCATCCTAGACAGTTGGTCTTTTAAGGACGACTCTAGAGTGCATCCGTGCATGCATGCATACATCAAACCCAAGCGGAGATCGAATTTCAAACCATTCCTCTTCCCAATTCCGACTATACACTCGAAACTTCCTGTGTTTACACGTTTGTTTCTCAGTTTTAATCGTCGCGTCTGTTTGCATTTAATTGGAATCTGTGTGTATTTAGTGAATGCTGTATTTCCCTGAAAAGGAGAACCAATTTGGAAATAGGAGTCCTGCTGAAACTGGAAAAAGGACGATATTCTCTATGGCAGAGCCGTTTTTGTTCAGATCTCGGTGGATTCAGCTAATTGGAAAGAGTTGTCATAGGGATAGGGCTTTGGATCAATCAAGACAGTATAGATAGAACATGAAATTCATATATTATCATTATCGTATCTTCTAATTTTACTTTTTGTTGAACATTCAAAATATAGAAATAGTCATTAACGTAAATCAAAGGCAGCCTCATTTCTTTTCCCCTTTCAGAATGCGTCGCTTTATATATCCCCATCACAAAGCTCTCTCACTAATTAATGAACTCAGTTTTATAATAGAGCCGATCGATCGGTATCAAATAACAGACTAGGACCCTCTAAACACTTTCCTATGTTTTCTTCTCGTGTTCTGCTCGTTAAAATTGCCTAGGAGTTACCCCAGGGTCGTGTACTGACCCCCCTCCTATATTTAATGTATACGGCTTCTTCACATTGAGTGCAAGTTTGCACCCCGCCGCACGAGTTCATTAAAAAGGCTTCTTTCAATTATTTATTTCAACTTTAAGCTCGGCTCCTATTACATACAGTAAATTTGTCACTTGATGCCATTGCTTGTAAATTAATCAACAATTGGATATTTTATAGTCGACAAATTCAGGCTGCTTAATACTGTATAATAAATTAGAATCTAGGAGCACAAACACGTGTGTATTATAGGTCAACTTATTTTTATTTGAAAATATAATTTCTGGCAGAGGTATCTTAACAATATTTGTGGTGTAGAATAATTTAAATGGCGGAATAGATTAAATTAAATTAAACAGAGGTTTGAAGTGGAATCATTTTCAGATTTTATAAAATTTTCTGATAAGAGAGATTTAGTTTTTGGTTCTATTTTAAATTAAGAATGTTATAAAAATCATGATTTGTTTAATCATTTAATAAATACTTTAAAAACTAATAGAAAGAATTAAACTTACATTGAAGTACGAATCATTTTATTGACAAATGAAGAAATATTGACATACAATAAATAAGGCGTGGCATACAATATCAACCTTCAGACCAGATGTCAATATATTTGATTGCTTGTGTCAATAAAAATAAAATATTCAATAATTCAATGCATTTGAAACTGAAACACAATCTTCAACTAGTAACGCCACCTGCATTGCCGTTCTTCAATGCAGACGTAAACTGAAACACAATCTTCAACTAGTAACGCCACCTGCATTGCCGTTCTTCAATGCTGGCGTAAACTGAAACACAATCTTCAACTAGTAACGCCACCTGCATTGCCGTTCTTCAATGCAGGTGTCAACTGAAACACAATCTTCAACTAGTAACGCCACCTGCATTGCTGTTCTTCAATGCTGGCGTAAACTGAAACACAATCTTCAACTAGTAACGCCACCTGCATTGCCGTTCTTCAATGCAGGTGTCAACTGAAACACAATCTTCAACTAGTAACGCCACCTGCATTGCCGTTCTTCAATGCAGGTGTCAACTGAAACACAATCTTCAACTAGTAACGCCACCTGCATTACTGTTCTTCAATGCTGGCGTAAACTGAAACACAATCTTCAACTAGTAACGCCACCTGCATTGCTGTTCTTCAATGCTGGCGTAAACTGAAACACAATCTTCAACTAGTAACGCCACCTGCATTGCCGTTCTTCAATGCAGGTGTCAACTGAAACACAATTTTCAACTAGTAACGCCACCTGCATTGCTGTTCTTCAATGCTGGCGTAAACTGAAACACAATCTTCAACTAGTAACGCCACCTGCATTGCCGTTCTTCAATGCTGGCGTAAACTGAAACACAATCTTCAACTAGTAACGCCACCTGCATTGCTGTTCTTCAATGCAGACGTCAACTGAAACACAATCTTCACCTAGTAACGCCACCTGCATTGCCGTTCTTCAATGCAGACGTCAACTGAAACACAATCTTCGTCACCTATCAAGCAGGCAGGATATTGCCCGGAGTTGCAATTACTGTCGCTGATTAGAAGGCTTCCCCTCATTGAACTGCTGAGCTAATCAACCAAAATAGTCACCTTCAGGACACTGATGACAGATATTTCAGCTGATGAGTGTACTCATGAATTAGTCCGATGAGATTTGCCTGTTCTGCATTATCTTATTATTTAAAATCAGCGCATATTATATTATATAATTAAATAGTTACAACTAAAAATTACGCTAATTATGCTATGCAAAGTAATTGTTGTTGACGATACACTTTAACTTCATCTAACATTTCTAAAATATTACTAAACGTGTATAATTAATTATCTTCAAAAGAAATAGTTCGTTCAAAAGTTATTTTTCGTTTGTTTTCATCGACTAGAAGTCCACAAAGACATTATGTATGATAATACCTTTAACTTGGCACTAACTTGTAAGTTTAAGTGGTTCCGAAGAAAACAATTAACGCAACTTTGTGCAGCCTAATAGAAAATTACCTCGTGGAACTTTCCTTTGCTACTTTTATTGGGGATCTGCAGCCTACGCGCTACAAACAGACAAATTTGCATATCTTACCAACCTAGAAACTAAATGGTAACTGGTGAACCTAAATAGGTGGTAACTGGTGAACCTAGGAAATAGGTGGTAACTGGTGAACCTAGGAAATAGGTGGTAACTGGTTAACCTAGAAGGGAACTAGAGAACCAAGTAGGTAACTAGTGAGCCTAGAAACTAGTAGGTAACTGGTGAACCTAGAAACTAGTAGGTATCTGGTTAACCTAGAAGGGAACTAGTGAACCAAGTAGGTAACTATTTAGTGAACCTAGAAACTAGCAGTTAACTAGTGAACCTAGCAGGCAACTACTGAACCTAGAAACTAGCAGTTAACTAGTGAAACTAGAAACATTGGCAGGAAACTAGTGAGCCTAGAAACTAGCAGGTAACTAGTGAACCTAGAAAGCAACTGGTGAACCTAGAAACTAGCAGTATAACTAGTGAAACTAGAAACTAGCAGGTAACTAGTGAACCTAGATACTAGAAGGTAACTAGTGAAACTACAAACTATCAGTTACATAGTGAACCTAGAAACCAGCAGTTAACTAGTGAACCTAGAAACTAGCAGTTAGCTAGTGAACCTAGCAGGTAACTATTGAACGTAGAAGGTTACTAGTGAAACTAGAAACTAGAAGGTAACTTTTGAACCTATAATCTATCAGGTTACTAGTGAACCTATAAACTATCAGGTTACTAGTGAAACTAGAAACTAGAAGGTAACTAGTGAACCTATAATCTATCAGGTTACTAGTGAACCTATAATCTATCAGGTTACTAGTGAACCTAGAAATATCGATAAAAATTTATTTCTATTGTATAATTCAATTAAGTACATTATCCATTCGATTATATTCCATTTAGTTCATTAATTCCATTTATTCCATTAATTCCACTTAGTGGATCAAACATTTCTCCTCCTATTTATTTCCATTATCAAATTGAGTGGATCAAACATTTCTCCTCCTATTTATTTCCATTATTAAATTGAGTGGATCAAACATTTCTCCTCCTATTTATTTCCATTATTAAATTGAGTGGATCAAACATTTCTCCTCCTATTTATTTCCATTATTAAATTGAGTGGATCAAACATTTCTCCTCCTATTTATTTCCATTATTAAATTGAGTGGATCAAACATTTCTCCTCCTATTTATTTCCATTATTAAATTGAGTGGATCAAACATTTCTCCTCCTCTTTTTTTCCATTATTAAATTGAGTGGATCAAACATTTCTCCTCCTATTTATTTCCATTATTAAATTGAGTGGATCAAACATTTCTCCTTCTATTTATTTCCATTATTAAATTGAGTGGATCAAACATTTCTCCTCCTATTTATTTCCATTATTAAATTGAGTGGTTCAAACATTTCTCCTCCTATTTATTTCCATTATTAAATTAGTGGATCAAACATTTCTCCTCCTATTTATTTCCATTATTAAATTGAGTGGATCAAACATTTCTCCTCCTATTTATTTCCATTATTAAATTAGTGGATCAAACATTTCTCCTCCTATTTATTTCCATTATTAAATTGAGTGGATCAAACATTTCTCCTCCTATTTATTTCCATTATTAAATTGAGTCGATCAAACATTTTGTGTCGCATCTAATAATCCATTGTTGAATTTTCTTGAAACTTCTCCAGAGTTTTTAATCTGAGCAAACAAAACTTTCCGATCGATCGAAACAAAAAGAAGAAGACGATATTTTGAACGGGACGAGTAACCTTGAAAAGCGTAAAAAATGCTGACGAAGCATGTGGTAAATCTCCTTGTTAAAAGAAGCTGGAAATATAAGCATTGGAATATCTAACCCGATAAACCTCTCCGGTTTTTGAGAATTAGAATTATTTTAAGCTTGAATGATGTAGGTATTCAATGTAAGAATTACTAAATTGAAGCTTGAAACGAATGATTATCATTCTCTTCGTTTTTATTTTCTTGGGAATTAAAATCATTAAAATCTTTAATTTTGTATATATTTAATATCAGAATCACTAAACTGAAGCGTAAAATGAAAGATTTCTTCATCGAAAGATGAATAGATTCTAAAAGGTTTAGAAGAATTCTAATTGGGTTAAAAGAATTAAAACCTATTCATCGTTTTCTTAATTTTTGCAGAAGAAGCGAATAAATGTCACGAAATATTCCTAAACATTTTGTAACCATTCTATCATTTTCTTCAATTTATACCTTAAATAGAGACCATTACTCAATGTCTGCTAAATTCAAAATACTCCACGACAGAGTAATCAAAAGTTAAAACTCTCTTCAAACAGATAGAAACCATATAATAATTTTACATATAATTAAAACTTTCGCTGAGATTTTATTGAAGTAACTTTTAATAGAAAAGCTGGGCATTTTCTTTCATAGAGAAACTTGCCACAGCGAATTATTATTGTTCAACAAATAAAAGATTTTCCGCTGAGTTATTCAAGAAGACTCCCTTAGTGATGCTTTATTATTATTAAAACTGTTTTGATATCACAAAAGTTTATATCTTTTATATAGTCAATATAACAGGAATTTTTTAATAGACATTTAAATTGACTTTGTATCTTGCTCTATGAAAATACATATATTTAAATATTACGTTTTTCAAATATGAATCAATCATTTAATACTGAATTATTGATTTATGTTTTAAAAGGATAATTTTAGGTATATAAATTATAGTAAGTGATTTTTTATAAGAAAAAAAAACAGAAGAAAATAAAAAGGTTGAGTCCAGCTTTATTGCCAAATGGTAATTAATTTTACCTAACTTACTATATACTCTGTCATAAACTACATTTAATTGCCAAAGAGAAAATTTGTATAGTGGATAACCGAAGAATAAAATCTTCTATGATCTCATCATACTTTTACTCGTGGGTTTTAACCCTAAAGAGTTTGACGTTCAGAATGTATCGGAAAGTCTGACTATGTGATAAAATGTGTCTTATTTATTAACCTATACAGTACTGTATTTTTTTCAAGTTGTTCTAGTATATTGGGCCTTGATTACGTAAATAAATTATTATTTTGTTTTACATTTTTTGTGTATGTCTTATCTATTATGAAAAAAAATACATATATACTAAATTAATGTGTACCAAGTTTCAAGTAAAAATATTGAACATATAAGGAGAAATAAATACATAGGTATATAAGACATTGGCAACTGAGAGAGCAGAGCTGTGATTAGGTGGAATGTGACCCAATGTGTATGTTCTACATGAAAACGTGGACTGTGGTGTGTTTAGCGGGTACATAGCTGTATTTATACGTTGCCACACGTCACCACATTACAATTAGTTTCATAATTTACGTGATTTACGCTGATTTAAGCCAATTAGTAAATATTTTTTGACTGCTAAATACAAAAATATATTTGTTATTTATATACTAAAAAAGTCAAGAAAGGCCGATAAATTTAAAAGAGAAAGTTATTGTGGGGGCATAGAGGATTAAGTAAGAAGTCTAACATAACTTTTATTATAGGAAGTTATAAAAAAAGCCATCAAGGCAATAATAGTTTGTTCGCATCTCTACTTCATTCTGAAGTCCATGCTATTATTCACAACAACAGGTATATAGTCCCTACCTATTCATGATTAGACACAGTCTGGTGCTGTATAGACTGCAGTCTGAAGGCATAGCCAATGCATTTATGAATGCAGTCGTTGGTTACCCAAATAGAGAGTTAAGGTGGGGAATAGAGAATTGAACAGGCTTGTCTCCATATTTTGGGAGGCCTCTTTCCAGGCAAGAGGAATTTGTTCCTGGGACATTTAAGGAATATTCTAGTGAAAGAGGACTTATTCTTGCAATATTTATATATTTTTCATAGGATATTAAGGGAATATCCCAGTAAATAAAGATTTACTCTTAGGATAATAAGGGAATATCCAATGGGAAAAGAATTTTTTCGTAGGATATTTAGGGAAAATCTCTGGCAAGAAGAATTTTTATCCTAGGATATTCCCTTAAAATATCCCAGGAATAAATACTTCTTAGCTAGCTTTTAATATATTAATACATGGATGTAAAATTCATATGGAAAATTTAGAAATGTAAAAATTTAACGAAAATATAAAAAAATGTTAATATTATCATTTGTTTATATTACTATTAAAAGAAATTCAGTTATGTTATCGATTATTTTTTATATTTATGCCAATGAATTTAAGAAATATTAAGTACTGTGCAATTATTATATATTATTGATTCATTATTTAGATGCTGATATAAACGTCTAAAATTCATTGCAATTTTGTTTATTTTCAAATGCAAATTTGGGAAAACTAAATAGAAAATAAAGCTGCGTATAATTTTCATTTTGTACTGAATATAAATGTTAACAGATACACGAAGAGAAATATTTATGAGAAATCTTTTTCATGTTGTATATTTAATATATAAAATACATTCATATTTGATCTTTAACTAAGTGCAAAATATATAAAAAAAAATCTATTTTGCTATTTGTCAGAGAAATTTTTTATAGCAGATTTAATAAAAAAAATAATAGAGTATTGGTTACCAGATAAAATTTTCGTGTACTGTATATACCAAGTATTTAATGTACCATGTACCAAGTCTTACCTATATCATGTACCAAGTCTTTCCTATATCATGTACCAAGTCTTACCTATACCATGTACCAAGTCTTACCTATATCATGTACCAAGTCTTTCCTATACCATGTACCAAGTCTTTCCTATACCATGTACCAAGTCTATACCTATACCATGTACCAAGTCTTACCTATATCATGTACCAAGTCTTTCCTATATCATGTACCAAGTCTTTCCTATACCATGTACCAAGTCTTTCCTATACCATGTACCAAGTCTTTCCTATACCATGTACCAAGTCTTTCCTATACCATGTACCAAGTCTTTCCTATACCATGTACCAAGTCTTACCTATACCATGTACCAAGTCTTACCTATATCATGTACCAAGTCTTTCCTATACCATGTACCAAGTCTTTCCTATACCATGTACCAAGTCTTTCCTATACCATGTACCAAGTCTTTCCTATACCATGTACCAAGTCTTTCCTATACCATGTACCAAGTCTTTCCTATACCATGTACCAAGTCTTTCCTATACCATGTACCAAGTCTTTCCTATACCATGTACCAAGTCTTTCCTATACCATGTAACAAGTCTTTCCTATACCATGTACCAAGTCTTTCCTATATCATGTACCAAGTCTTTTCTATATCATGTACCAAGTCTTTCCTATATCATGTACCAAGTCTTTCCTATATCATGTACCAAGTCTTTTCTATATCATGTACCAAGTCTTTTCTATATCATGTACCAAGTCTTCCCTATACCATGTACCAAGTCTTTCCTATATCATGTACCAATTCTTTCCTATATCATGTACCAACACTTTCCCTATTATCAAGTCCACTTGAACGGTCAAGATCTTCTCATTAGGCACATCAATCACTGGTATAATTATTGGCAAACTTTCAATTGGAGCATTTTCAAGATGAATTGATAATTGATTTGAAAGAGGTTAGTTTGGTCCAAAAAAGAAGGTTTTATATTTTTTTAAGGAGGAATTTTTTTTAGAATATTTGTTCAACATTTTTGAAAAAATTGACGGTCTAAAAAAAATAGTTTTAAGAAAAACAAAATTAGAATTCTTTTCAAATATCAAGAAATAATTTTTTGGAAAATGATGATTTTTGTATCCTTTCAGGATTTTTTGAAAAAAAACGTTAGGTTAAGGTCTTGATGGTTTAATTTCAAAGAAGGCATCACCATCCCTCTCCAAGGCGTATTCTAATACCACAAAAAAAGGGTACCCGACAAAGGGTTGGGAAATATGATTGACAGCTGACGGGTGAGTTTTCCACCAGATTAAAGGTTTCGGGTTGAAAGTAGTGGAGTTGAACAGTGATTGAAAATGATTGGTTGAAATGGTTGATAAATAAATATACTGAATTATATATATACTATTATACGCTATCAAAACAGTTTCGGATAAGAATTCATTTCTTAAATATGATTTTGTATATAATCTATATAGTAAGAATTTTAGTCGGGTTCCAAGCAAAAAGGAAAAAAAAGAAAATTCTGCCTCTTACATATTATAAAAATATTTATATACTTTTATTATTATTGTCATTTATTCATTTAATAAAATTTAGCCTAATTTAACAACGGACCCGAAGTGTGGATAGTTAAATTACACGAACATTGATACTATTCAAAAAACACGTAATTCTAAATCTCCTAAATCACACTTTTCTAATTTTCAATTATTTTCAAATCTCACAAATTAGTCATCCTGTACCCAGACCAATTTTAAAATATCTACAAGCATTACAATTAGTAACGTTTCTTTTCGGAAAAGTGAAATTAGTAAACTGAACAAACCACTACAAATACACTCTTCACTGCATTCACAAACTACTTTTCCATATGCCAATCAGTCCCATCATAAATGCGAAGATTAAAACACGAAGCCTATATAATCTGTGAAGCCCATAATCTCTGCTGGAAGCAAAATATGATATCTGCTCGGCTTAACCCTTATCAAAGCGGATTAAAAACTGAGAATCTTCAGATGTGTTTCGTCAATCCGCATATCATTGATTTTTAAGTAGCTATAGGGTGACATTTTTATGCCTTGTGTCTATATCTATGTATTGAGATAGAAGATATTGAAGTGAACTAATAGGATATTTATAAAGGTGATGGGCATCGGCAAATGTATATCCCAAAATGCATATATATTAGGTATAATAGGTAATAAATATATTATACTTTATTTAAATGGTATATACTATAAAATAATTATCTATACTTTATATAGCTCCATAATATAGGAACAAAATTGATATTGTTATGATTATAATTCAACCTGCGTCATGGATACATATTGAAATAAATAATAAATATATGTTCATTAAAATACTTTTTTCTACTCAAGTAAATCATCCGATAACTTGGAACATACCCTTGTCTTTTTATTTATCAACTAATACCAATATAAAAAGAATATATAGATACATTTATTATCATTCTTTAATTATTCATGAAATAATAACAATAAATGACGAAGCACAATATGTGTTTTTCATAATATTGGCATCATTCTTAATTTATTTAAATGTTACTAAAGTTTTTTTACATAACACGTGAATTTATAATATATAATAAAAAGCACAAAACATGCAGATATACATTTATTACCATTCTTTAAATATTTACATAATCTTAAAGTGTATTATACATTATATGAATTAATAATACAAATAATAATACGAAGCACAGTATGCGGTCACGGTTCCTCCATACTCCTCAATACATTTAATGTATTCAGAATCAGAACAACATTTGGTATAGTAAGTGATGTGAAATGCACGCATTGGCCCTATTGTTAGAACAACATGTTGCTGTGGCTTCGGGGGTACCATCTGTGACTAAAATAACTATTATGGTACTGTAGAAATCCTCTATAGTAAACTCCTCTATAATGAACTCCTCTATAGAGAATGAGTTAGGATATATAGCTCTAATAGTGAAATTTTTTGTTTAGTCTGACATAGAATAGCTTTCATTTTTTTTAAATGTTGGTAATTCATCGCAGGCTAATGAAAAGTTCCTCACTATACAGGTTATATCCTAACTCATTCACTATAGAGGAGTACCACTGTACTACAGTTATGAAGTTATGAAGTACTCGAGTTATGAAGTAGTTTTCTATGTTAAAATTGTAGAAAATGATATACGTCAAGAACTGCGTCGAAGTTACCCCTCAATAACCATAGTTTTCTATGATGTCAATCATAGAAAACTATCTAGTGAACCCGAGATATGAAGTGGGTTTGAGTTATGAAGTAACCAGTACTTCATAACTCAGGTTTTTCACTATATTTATATCATATGATTATAATCGTATACTTAATTATTATTGGTAGATACTATATATTTTTTGGTGTAAGAAGACATATCTCATTGTATTGAATTTATAAAAAAATGATTGGTTGGTACATTATAATCTTTAATAACTAATTATATTTTTTGTTTTCAGTTTTATAATGACGTAAATAGTGAAGAGTATAAAATTATATATAATACGTTCATGCATAAAAATATGATATAATAGCGTTACAATGTAACATTAGATATTGTATACAGGTATTGTAGAGTTAAAGAAAAAGAATATATTGTAAAAAATCATGGAAAACATGGTTAAAAATGTAAGCTGAAAATGTTGAACAATCCTAACAATTGTTATGTATGAGAAGGCATCGCATACTATAGAGGTACTGACAGTGTTAACAATAGTAGCATGGGAGTCTCAAACAATAGTATGTAACAATAGTTATACAATGAACGTTATAAACAACTTGAAACAATGTGTTAGAATTTTTCTATGGTACGCTATATTAATTAAATTATAACAATATTTAAAATTAAACAATAATAGTTATACCTAGAATAATAGTAAAAAGAATGTATATCCACCTTCCAAAAAAAATTCTTAAATAAAACTTTGATTAACGACAATTCAAACAATTATAACAATATCTCCCAGATATGTATTAACAATCTTAACATTTTTCAATAATGAAAAATAGATAAAAATAAAAAATGATCAATTGCAAATAAATCCAAATAAATGTAAAATTAAATTTACAAAATAAATTATAAATATTCAATTCACGCAATATATTTATTTTCAAAATTACAATAGTGTTCATTCTCCATAAATCAATCATTTCTATTTTATATTTTGAACAAGAGAATTAACAGAGGAAATGATTTGAATTCAGAATTCCAGTCTCGAATATCTATAGCTTCCAATTATACCGAATCTAAATTTAAACTATTATTTCAGTTCTAAAAATAAAAAAATGAACATTGGTCAGTAATTGGAAGTGTTTGGCAATAATAAATATCCTAGTTGCCGGGAGTGGTAAATAGCGCCTATTTTTGGCTGCCATGGAATATATTCAGTATATACTATATTGTATACCATTGTTGCATTGTTATTGTGTAAAGGGAATTACAATAGTTTAGGAGAGGTACAATAGTTCATAAGGCTTAATCCAAGGATTGGCCCTTACCTGCCTTCATTACATAGCCTAGTATTACACTGGCTTTGATCCTTTAAAGGATTTGGGTGAGGGATTCTCATATGAAGAGATGCCTTTTCATCACCAGGTGAGATGCCTTTTCATATGAAGAGATGCCTTTTCACCACCAGGTGAGATGCCTTTTCATATGAAGAGATGCCTTTTCACCACCAGGTGAGATGCCTTTTTATATGAAGAGATGCCTTTTCACCACCAGGTGAGATGCCTTTTCATCACCTGGTAAGATGCCTTTTCATCACCAGGTGAGATGCCTTTTCATCACCAGGTGAGATGCCTTTTCATCACCAGGTGAGATGCCTTTTCATCACCAGATGAGATGACTTTTCATCACCAGGTGAGATGCCTTTTCATCACCAGGTGAAATGCCTTTTCATCACCAGGTGAGATGCCTTTTCATCACCAGGTGATATACCTTTTCATCACCAGGTGAGATGCCTTTTCATCAACAAAAAAGATGGTTTTTCAACATAAAAGAATATGATTTTTCAAGAACAGAGAGATGGTTTTTCAACAACTTAGAATATATGGGTTTCAGCAACAAATATTTTGGGTTTTTAACAGAAAAAGAATATGATTTTTCATCAATGGAAGAGTTTTCATTGGCAAAGGAGTTGGCTTTTCTTCATCAGAAAATGTGGCGTTTCATTTTTAAATTTTTTATTTTTATTTTCCATAAATGATTTCAATTTCATTTAAGAAATATTTAAAAGACAACAAATTTACATATACCTATAGTATCTCCAATTGATTTTATATTAATATTTAATATATATACGGGGGATATTCCCTTAATATCCCAGGATTAAATCCTTTTATCCTGGAGTATATGATCAATTTTTTGTATATAATTATTATCCAGAAAACCAATGCTAAAAATTTCTAGTATTTCACATGATGAAACCAAAGAAGCACGTATCCTTTTTCCACGCTATATCTATTATCCAATCAATTTATGACAACTCTAATAACAGTTTCCAATAACTTTATTATTCTGGACAACCTATAATCTTTAGTATAACAGTATCTGCTATCATCATCGATGATTTGATTAATTAAAAGTCTGATGAATGTACGTCATAGTTATAAGTTAATTATTGTATAATAAACAATGAATTGAATCAGTCATGGAGAAGAATTATTCAAAGTTGAAATTATCAAAATGATTAAATAGCAATTTTTTGTCAACCTGAAATATACGTTGTAAAATTATACAGGTGATCAATGTTGTAGAATCATAGCAGGTATTTTAAAGTGATCCATAAACTCTTGACTTATTAAATTTGAAAATAAAATAAAAAACTAAAGAGTATGAAATAAGTTTTATTAGAAAAAATACATCTTGGACATTTCTTTACACTATGTTTTAGAAACTATTTCCTTTAAATGATGGCCACAGTTTTCTCGACTAAGTAATGTTCATTTCAGTGTTTGAATTACGCAGAGGCAATTCTTAGCCTTAAAATGAGTTATTTATTCAGAACGTAATTGTATCAGATGCAATACATTTTCATCTATCAGAGAATGTTAATAAACAGAATTTAGGATTCGGAGTACCAAAAGCCTTCATTCATTATTTCTGATTTTTGCCTGAAATCTTCATGAAGGTTTTGGGTGAAACCGTGAACAGAACACAGTTATTAATTATTAATAATGTTCTATTTATACTATTCTCCATCGTTCCCTTTTGGCTCAGTATTCACAAAGAACAATTTAATCCCCATATTTAAGTGGCTTTCCCAAGTGCCTTCATTTAATAATAAACTAATTTACCTCTAATTCAAATGGCCGTGTCCTTCTTTTCTGAGTATTTAAATATTTTAAATATTCGCTGTATCAAGTTTCCATGTTAGCATGCACATCGCAAAGAGCATTGCGTTTCGAATTAGAAGTTCCGCTGTAGCTGCAGCAGTCTTTGTTTCAGAACATTTGCTTATGATTCAGACTAAAACACAGTCAGAAGTTACGGAATAAAATAGCGTCAATGTTGTTTGTTCTGAAGCTTGGGTAGTAAAGGAAGCAGAATAATAATTATCCCCGTGATGAACAAGCGTATGTTTTGTGAATCAGAAACAAAGCATGGCTAGGATGGAGAAGAACAAATCTCTCTGTTTGGAAAGAACACCGCCATCTTTCTCATCCTGGAACTGTCTTTTTCTTGTTGCTGCTGCCAAATAGATAACTATTGATAGATCGTGAAAAACTATAATATTAGGAAAATGAACATATGTAATCATTTGTAATATGATTACACAGAACTTTATTTAGTTGGTTGATAGAATTGTATCTTATATTCAAAGGAAGAATTTATGGCAGATTATGAAAGATGATTGCAAATTCTGATCAACCTAAACTTTCTTTCTATGTTAAAATTTAATAAATTAATTTATGAAACAGTTTCCAGTATTCCATGTTTCTGACCCTATTATATATATAGTTACATATGGAATTATATCCCCATCTCTCTGGACATTTTCACTCAACATCCCGCGTATAGTCCAAGCCTCACAAGCCTATTTTGTCGGATATATTAGTTCGTTTTATATACTTAATGTAATTATTCTGTCGGGATGGTGTTAACAAGTCTGGTTTATATCCTCGCGAATTCATAGCAAGGATTAGGATGGTATTTGCAAGATTGTTTAGATTAGAACGTTGTACATATGAACGAGGCATTTAATTTGCTATATTGTAGGCAGGGATAGGGGTTTAGAGAGACAATAATTAGGATTTGAATTGTTGCAGATAAGAATTAGGTGATCAGATAGAAATTTTGTTTGCCTTTAAAATTAATAAAATGTGTGCAAGTATAGAAATTTAACACAAAAACTTCTTCCACTAAGAGATAATTTATGATAAAATATCTTTTCAGCTATATACGCCTACATTTTTTTTGAAGATTGAGATTTTTTCTTTTTGTTGCCAATAATCTGATCAATAGGATTAAAATGAATAGATTCTAATCACTGCACATTTCGAAGATCTTCTATTCATGATCTAAGGCTTTCAGACCCATAGATCATGGAGAATAAAGGGCTGCTTGACTTACACTGCGACTTCAATGGACGTGGAAGTCAACCCATTCATCGACGGATCAAAATATCCAGATTATAATCTTGCAGGTCAGTATTGTAGTTGCGAAGGGTATTGTGATACAGCTTATTGTAGCCCCGGTACTTCACTAAAGAGATTCCAAAGTGTTGACTTGTACAACTGGACAAAACGTTCAATTGAGAGTGTCAAGCCGTCACAATTTGGAAGGTTTGAGCAGCGGAGATGCGTTTTAATTCTATACCATTTGCACGTCTGCGAGTCAACTCATGAATATGTAGCCGTCTGTCTGCCTGGTATGAAGGCAGGATTGAAATCTCATTGATTAAAAAGTTTTTAGGAAGAGCTACAGGAATATGAAACTGAATTCAGTTTTTCATTTCGTTGTGTTCATTCATCCTATGAATTTTCCTGCTGAATTTCGTTTTTGACGTCCTTTTTTTTGAGAGATTTAATCACCCTTTCAACTTGATCATAGAAGAATATTAATCTATGATATCATTCAAGAACAAAAGTACAAACGATTGATCTCTGTCCATTGAGTTGATTAACACAGGTTCATTTATTACTTTGATGAAAGGGGCTGGAAGGTAGGTATACCTTAATGATATTAGTTATAATAGACATTTCCTAACTACTCTTCATCAATGGATGATGGAATTACTGATGTCTATATGGAGCGTTACTACATTAATCATGCTATACAGTATCGTTAAGGTTACCGAGGAGGAAGATACGTATATACGTTTCTTAGTAGATTAGTTTCAGTTGAAGAATTTTCTATATATAATGTTCTAGAGAATGTGTACGAAGGATTGAAAAAGAAAATGGTGGAGTTATTGGACAATCAAAGAAAATCCTTCGCACTCAGCAAAATTACGTGACAATCAATTGAACAATTAGGAACACAAATTAGATTTATTAAGGACGA
Organism: Caprella mutica; assembly: GCA_947561585.1. Classification (NCBI taxonomy): domain Eukaryota; kingdom Metazoa; phylum Arthropoda; class Malacostraca; order Amphipoda; family Caprellidae; genus Caprella; species Caprella mutica. The sequence goes on from CANNZV010001492.1 coordinate 86,477, forward strand.
ACAAAAAGGTGGATAGTTCAGTTAGATCTTCTTGACACCGATTAAAACTAATGACTGAATTAAGAAAATAAAGAATCATTACAATAGTCTAAATCTAAAATCAATATTCAGCTTTAGTTTGCAATCCAAGCTTAGTGAATCCGTATTATGTTTATCCATTTAAATAACTAGGGGTGGCCTAAGACCCAAACGTTGTTCCAGGATTGGCAATAGACGAGGCTATGTACGTTTCAATTTCAATCCCCTCTTGCTAATTACGTTAAAAGGACATTGAAGCTGTTACCAAGGGACGTATAGAACCATCGAATGTTGATTATGTTCTGACATATCATAGACTTAATAAAACACTCCTTTCAACACTAGGAGTTAGTTTGAAACTGTATATAGCTCAAGGTTTATATAGGTATTTGTGTTGTCGTTTCAGAAATAGAATGCTTTCAATTTGAAGGACGTATAATAATAAAAATGTATATTATTCACTGCCTCTTTTGTCTATAAAACAACATTATTATTAAATGAAATTTTAGTGCGCCAATGATGTTAATATATAATGATGAATAGTTAGCATAATATTTTATTTTATAACATTTTGCCCCAAGGCAGGTATCGAATAATTTCATACAATTAGTTTTATAATATATAACCCATATCATTATATTGTAAAATGCATATGCATGATTTCAAAGAAGACTCAATAGTGTATTTGCGATATGAATCATTAATCGACTATACGAATTATCTTGAAATCTTGCATAGCCTTCGGACAAAATATATAAATTGGCTCATAATTTGGTAAGCAATTGGCATATAATATGCAAATAGTAACGCCATCTATAGCGCCTTCATTTAAAGCAACTCGTAACGAGTTGCTTTGAAGTCTCTAAAAAAGGGCCATTTCGCTTTGAAATGGTAATAGCGTTGGAAAGCTACTTACTCTGATTACTGAGCTTGATTCATCAACATACAGTGAGGATTTAGTCGCGATATATAGAAATCCAGTGTCCCACCCATGAAAGAGGGTGCGGTAAGTGTGTTTGGGACGTAATGCTTCCTAGATACTCTTCGTATCCAGCGAACATAATTATATTTCTTTTTATTTTTGTAAAAATATATAATAGATTTTGTTGGGAAGTAGAGGTTCGTTTAAAAAGAAAATTAGTAATTTTTCCACCAGAACTGCAAAAAACAAAACTTAAACATTTATTTCAGTTGAAGATTCAGGACGCAGTATTTCCAGGCAATACTAATTTATACGTTTCGAAGTGTAGGAGAAAGGATTTAGGTTTGTATGTCCTAGATTAAATTGAAAGAACTTTAATAGAGCGTATCAATTATTTTGTAGGGTAGAAGGAGTGGTCGATAGAGGGTTAGATATAAATTAGCTACAACCCTCATTGTGGAAAAGTGACTTGATGGGTTTATTGTTGAGATCGGAGAGATTTCAGTATACGTCACGTACTGTACGTAGATACGTACATTCGTATATAGTACTCGGAAAGTGGGAATTATCATTTAGTTTCAGGGTTTTGAAGAGTTACCCTAGTTATATATTTTATAAACTACAATTATTTTTCTTCAACTAAGGCAGTTTTCAATTAAAAAAAATTGGAAAAAATTATTTAAAAATAGGTTTTGTAAAAAAATATGAGGTATCTAATGAAAAAATTATTATTTTACCAACAAACTATCAAGTAAACTCAGTTCACCTCAGTTACAGCACGTATCCATTTCATCAACGGAAACTTCAGCCAATTACTAATAGGTATCTTAAGTTAAAATATTTACAGTCTCTAAGCACAAGCATGACTAAGCACTTTTGTACAATCTCCACCCTACTTCATTAAGGGTGGATTAAATGACTAGACAAAAAATTTGGATAGAATGTCCAAAGCCTACCATAAGTACTATGAAGATCTAAATCTAGGGTAAGTTACGAGTTATTGGACGGTTCCACATTTTCGATCATGAATTTAAATAATAATTACGTCTTTCTTATATGTTCGAAAATGTGGAACCGTTCGATAACTTGGGAACTAACCCAAGTAGCAAGTTAATGTGGGTTGTAGGTGATTAAAAGGATGGTCCGGTGGTAAACATCTGTGGGCAAACCTTAAATTATAAATTTTAAATTTTATTCAAAAAATGATGAAGGAGGTTACTGAATTTTTTTTGCATTTGATGTAAAAATAAAAAAATACTGAATATCTGAAATTACTGAACTGATTTTTTTTCTTAACTTTTTTTCTTGGTATTTTTCATGAAGTGAATTTTTTGTTGTATTTAAAAAAAATGTACTCTACTGAATTTTTTGACCATTTCAACCTGTAATCAATAATGGGTATATCCTGTAACTTAAGGTACACAATTTAAGAGGTTAGTTTTCGTTACCTTGTTGCATTCTTCTTATAGAAACCAGTTTAAACACGTACTTGAACCATAGAGAATCAATAATTACTAGTGTTGGGACAATATGCTTCAAAATCATTGATCCCGAGAATATTATAGACGGAGAGAATTAAAGAGTATTGAATGGCTGTAAACCAGCGGTGTGTAGTATTCGATACCATTTCATTTCGTCTGTGATATTCTAAAAATTAAAAATTATAATTTTAAAAGCATATTAACACAATCCTAGTAATTAGGGTAGGTTACGAATTATCGGTCAGTACCACATCTTCGGACATATAAGAAAAACTATATAGAAATAATTATATCCCTTTTTCTTATATGACCGAAGATGTATTACTGACCGATAACTCAAAACTTACCCTACTTCGCAAAAACTCAATTCGTAATATTTTGTTTATTTAAATAAAGATATTCATATACAATACATTAGAATCATATATCGCAATGCAAATGATTTTCCATATACATTCTGGCATAGTTAGATACGGCAGCATCACATCTGCTACCTGGAGATTAAGTTCGTTAGACAATGTCTGATTCCACTGTAATTTGAATGCTGTAGTGACAGTCATTGAATAGATGGTAAATAACGTATGTTTATGATTATAAGAGAGGTTTATAGTCTAGAGAAGGACTGTACATCTATCTCCTATTTCACTAAAACCTTACTGATTGGGAGTTACAGGTTGCTAGGTTATTTATACTCTATGAAATGTGATAGTCATTATTCGGTTTGAGAATCGGTCTTATTGGGCTATTTTGTGGACTTTGTTTTTATCATAAACAATTGGAAATAATTGATTTCAATGAAGTAATAATTTTAAATATAGTTAAAATTTATTTTGAATCTATAAGTTTAAATTCGAAGATTTAAAATTAAAATGAGTACATATACTCAATTCTTCTAAGATTAATAATCGAATATATATATTTTTAAATTATTGAAAAATGATAATTTAATATTTCTCAAAATGTATTATTTTCAAATAATACCAAATATTACACAACATCAATATGAATTATCTTCGTTCATCATAAACACTATTACGTAATATCACATTATTCCTGAATGTTTACAAAAGTTTAAACAAACAAATATATGGCGAACGTGAAAATCGATTTGTCTCACTTCCATAATACATTTCGTGCGGGAATTATGACACAAAATCTCCTACATTTAGTTTCGGTTAAATCTATAATTATTAGAATCAAACCATCTTTGATATTTTAAACAAACAATCTCAATGGCGACATGAAATCAATTTGTTCCAATAGGTACCCGCCACCTTTTGCGGAATGGGTTTAAGAACCACTTCCTTCCCGATGAAGTATTTTACCTAGGTTCCCTACCGTAGAATAGTCCCACTAGGGTCTAGTAGGTTCTAAGTTGTCCACATAGAACCGAAGGGTACGGTAAACCTTTGGCTGTCAAGGTTGATGCTGGGAGTGCTGTGGTTCAACAGACACCAGCCGGTTGACGGAGGAGGAAGAAGGTGATATAAAAAGAGTATCTTAAGGCAAGTATCTTCTTGCATCTAATTCCCAGGCTTGAACAACTCGCTACCAGTATGCTCGCGTGCCCACTAAAATAATTAATGCTACTTCACCGTATTACGGGTAATGAAGTCAAGGTTGATCTATACGCATACAAATAGTGATCTACGCATACAAAATAGTGATCTACGCATACATATAGTGATCTACGCATACAAATAGTGATCTACGCATACATATAGTGATCTACGCATACATATAGTGATCTACGCATACATATAGTGATCTGCGCATACATATAGTGATCTACGCATGCATATAGTGATCTACGCATACAAAATAGTGATCTACGCATACATATAGTGATCTACGCATACATATAGTGATCTACGCATACAAAATAGTGATCTACGTATACATATAGTGATCTACGCATACATATAGTGATCTATGCATACAAATAGTGATCTACGCATACATATAGTAATCTACGCATACATATAGTGATCTACGCATACATATAGTGATCTACGCATACATATAGTGATCTACGCATACATATAGTGATCTACGCATACATATAGTGATCTACGCATACATATAGTGATCTACGCATACATATAGTGATCTACGCATACATATAGTGATCTACGCATACATATAGTGATCTACGCATACATATAGTGATCTACGCATACATATAGTGATCTACGCATACATATAGTGATCTACGCATACATATAGTGATCTACGCATACATATAGTGGATCTACGCATACAAAAGGAGTAGTAGATGCAAAGAATAAAACTTTTTCTGCTAACTGAAAATTAATGCAATTAAGTAATGAAGAAAATATGAAGGAAAGTACAGAACAGGTGTTTGATATCTAATGTAATATGATACAGGGATGTTGGAACTTGGCAAAAAAGTAAACCTTTGACCATTTTAACCCTCAACTATTGTAGTCTATCAAAGAGTTCTATTATTCCCAATAGGAAAAAACCATTTCAAGTGAACCAAAGACTGATCCATTTCTCCTCATATCAAAATCTCCTCTAATTTTTTTTATCTCCCTTCGATAGGAATTATAAGGAATTTCATATCAAACTTACCGAAAATTCTTGTCATTGAAATGAGAATTTTTGTGATACAGGGAAAAAAGTTATAAATATTAAAACAATGTACTTTTTTTTTGTACAAATATTCTTTATTTCATTTCCAATTTTGATCAAATATTATATACGATCAAATGCAAATGTTCATTCGTATCAAATTAAAATTTAAAAAAATTGTTAAAATGAAGTTTCAAGGCTAAATTTGATAGTAAAACCGTTTCAGAAATGAACCAACTATATGTTATTCAAAACTTGAAGGCATACACAGAGGCATATAGTTCAGACTGTACACTTTATATGCTAATGCCTTAGCCTGGTAGAGCAGTCACATCTGGTGGGCGATAGTCCTTTATTTGCGCCAACAAGATGACACAATTACCAAACCAGTTGCGCGTGAACAACATCACAATTTGAGCTAATAAAGTAAGTAGCATTGCTTTACTGAGTGGGTACTGTTTGGATGGTGTTTTGGGGCACATCATATAGGCCAATTAGAGGTCGATGCTGCGCAGCGCACGTGACATTTTCATGTCCATATCAGAAACCGCTAAAACACAGCATTAATGACGTAAATTTTTTTTGTCCAATCAGTGAACAGTGAAGCCAAGAACTGATGACGTAAATCATTTCATGTTCAATCAGAAAATGCTACAGCTCAGCACACGTGACGTTAACCTCCTCTTATCCAATCAAAAACCTTTAAAATTCAGCTTAATGACGTAAACCCAAATTGTCCAATCAGAGATCACTAAAGCTCAGCATGAATTACGTAAATCTGCTCTTGTTCAATGAGATATCGCTAAAGCTCAGCACGAATGACGTAAACTTCTTCAGAGTTTATGTTACGACAACTAAAACTCAGCATAGATGACATAAACATCTTCTTGTCCAATCAGCAACCACTAAAGCTCAGCACGAATGACGTAAACTTCTTCCAGTCCAATCAGTGAACGATATTTTGTTATCATAACACTGCAGGTATTAGAAGAGAAAAATAATGTAATAATTTAGTATTTCTAGCATTGTGATACATCGTTAATTACTGGAACGTATATGTTATGATTGAAAACAAAATGAAATCAGTTAACATAAAATGAACCAATTTTGATAAGAAAACATCATTGCATACCTACTACTATATCTATTCTCTTGGAGGAAGTTATAGTGGGAATATACCCTACCTAATCTCCTATATCCCAACCATAACTCTCCATCTCATTGGAAGTTAATCGATCAGTTTTATCAATAATTAAATCCAAACAAAGTGAGTAGTTGATCGACTCTGAAATGGTGCGGGGAGCAAATGATGGCCTCATTAGGTGGGTAATCTTATTAACCTTCGATTCCATGGATTATATTCAGCATAATAGAGCTTTGGAAGAGCTAATGACACTATATTAATGGCCATTAATTGGCTTAGAGACCATAATGCCAACACTCGATTACGATTCACTTGATTTGATAACTTGAAATGATTTGTAGGCTAACTATAAGCAGTGGTTTAATATCTGCTAGATTAAGCAGTATGCAATTTATCTATTGTTATATAAAGAGGAAAAAATATTATTATTGTGTACTTAGAAAAAATTGTGGGTCAGCCTGACTCATCGCTTGAGTCAAGGCTGCAAAACTCAAAATTGGAGTCTTACCTGAGTCAATCTGACTATGAATAAGGAGTCAATATGACTCTGGTTTTTGAGTATTAGGATGTGTCAAATTGACTCACATTTTTGAACCGGTTTTGGAACAAATCTAAATCTCAAATTTGTCTACATAAAAATTATTTATATTTATTTATTTTCCACACATATATAGCCTTATAAATACACTCGATGAGTTATGGCGGGATTATCTAAGAATAAACCCCTCTAATATCCTATATCCCCACCATAACTTCCTCTCTGGGCCCATGCACTTGTTCATCGCATACCTCTTCCCCATAGGCTTTGGGAATTAAATGCATGTCTCATACGATTCCTAGAAGAATAATGTCCTTGCCGTCTGCCAGACGTACGATTCATCCTCACGCTATCATATTCCATTTGAAATATAGCTGGGACTTTTGGAATTTGTTCACGACTCGGCATGGTAGGGAGGTGATTAATCTGTGTGTGAATTCAGTGTGTAGAAGATAGCCTTGGATGTTATGAAAGAGAACTCTGGAGTTAACCAGTCATCTATTCTTCTGTCAGATCATTTCTTATACCAACCAATAGTGATATTTAGTGTGAATTGTCTAGTGATATGAAGGGCAATTAAATAGAGTTTGAAACTAGGAAGAAAATAGACAATATATGCTTCTATGATGAATTAAAATATCGATCAATTTTGTAATTAAATTCCGTAATCGAATTAATTTTTTATAGAAGAATTAATAATTTAAATAAGTTAATGACTTATAGGTTTGATGCAATATTTGTAAACATATATATCATTTTCTCTATAGATATATCTGAATCATCTGATAATGATATTAAAATTTACCTGCAACAATATTAATATGTATTTATATATTATTCGTCATTGCATTTCTCATTGAATCCTATCAATTTCCATTCATTAATAATTCAAATTTAAACTCAGACTAGTGAACATTTTTCAATAGAAGTAATCAAATCGTCTATGATTTTGCCAAGAAACAAGAAAGAACATAGACAAAGGCATCATTAAAGGGTAGACCATACTGAAAGCGTGATAGGATAAATACTTATCAAACCAATGATTTTTTATTCACACAAAGAGACATCAGGTAAGCTTCCAGAACTGCCGCTTCTAAGATTTTCTCGGCCACCACCTGACGCTAGCTATGCCTGCAGGATACGCACTAAGAATCCTATTTGAATGAGCGTGGACGTGTATCCTTTGTAAGTACTATAAGTAACTCAATTCTACCTAATAGTGCTACAGTAATTTGAATACCTGTTATTTACAGTGAATGGGAAATGAATGCAGGGAGAATATTGTCATATCCACACTGCAGAAAGTGGTAGAGTGTTCTACAAGATATTTTATATTTCAGTTAGGATTTTTGAGTCATATTGACACAGAGGAAAATTTTTCTTCATTTTATCGCATATTTTTTTAAAGAAAACAGATCAGATTTTAAAATGATTTCATCAATTACCATCATTTTAAAAATATCAACTATTTTTACTGAAACGATACAACAGAAAGAAATGATGGTCTTTAGTAGACAATTGAGCGGCGAAGGGTGGACCTGAAGTACTATGGTGAGCCTAGATAGCATGTTGCAGGCCTCAATTACGTTCATTCAGGTATAAATCCTAGCTAGCGTCAATGCCTGTGCTATATGGAACAGAAGATGCACCAGAAATGCTCTCAGGATGTCTAGGGACAGCACGCGAAAAGACCGTTGGCTAATTTTGGTGGAGGAATTTAGTCTTCCGTGCCAGGGGGGTTTTATATACCAGCAGCAAATTCATGCTAATGAAGATTCATTCAGTTTATTAATTTGGTAGGTGGTTTTTTAGTTATTCGACATGCCTTGACCTGATTAGAGCCTTGACCTGACTATATAGGTAGATTATGGGAGAGAAAATGGTGATACTACAGTTAGACTATAAAAATATATGTAATTATAATTGGTATTAATGATTACTAGTGATTCTAATTAAAATTAGTGATGTTATTAGTGATTCTAATTAGAATTAGTGATGTTCTTAGTGATTCTAATTAGAATAAGTGATGTTCTTAGTGATTCTAATTAGAATAAGTGATGTTCTTAGTGATTCTAATTAGAATTAGTGATGTTATTAGTGATTCTAATTAGAATTAGTGATGTTCTTAGTGATTCTAATTAGAATTAGTGATGTTATTAGTGATTCTAATTAGAATTAGTGATGTTATTAGTGATTCTAATTAGAATTAGTGATGTTCTTAGTGATTATAATTAGAATTAGTGATGTTCTTAGTGATTCTAATTAAAATTAGTGATGCTATTAGTGATTCTAATTAGAATAAGTGAATATTTATTCATTGAATCACCTGTTAAGAACGGATAAAGTCAATGGTTTTACACATTTAAGAAATATCGAAAGAAGGAAATATCTAAACATAAATTATAATTCGAAACTTTCGTTCAATAAATATAATTGTATTGATGATAAATAATATTAAAATAGTTGATTTCAAAGGGATCTTATAGAATATATTTAATAGATAAATAATCATAATGGTAATTGAATAATGTTTTTTGTTTCTATTACTAAATATATATAATTTTTTTTTTAAAAGCCCCCTCCAGAAGAAGCAAACCTTCTTTAAATAATAAAAAAAAACAATTATCTTTATTAAGACAATTAACATTAAAAAATAAAAGATAAGCTTCTCTGCTCTACGACCAATATTGCTGATTCTAAGTATTTTTTTAACTTGGAATTTCAAAATACTAAACAAAACAAAACTCTACTGTCATAATTAACTAATCAAAGTAACACAATCAAAATTACTAAAAACAATTATCAGTATTAGCCGAAGTACAATATGTAGAGTAAATAATACATTAAATAAATATACTATCACACAATCAAAGAAATTATCACCAATACTGAGAAAGAAAGATATAGTGGGCCCTTAGAAGATTAAGCAAGAGTGGGCCCATAGAAAAATAAGTAAATGCCCCACTTTAATCTCCGGTAACCACATCATAACCTTCTGCCTTTAGTCATTAAGTAATGCATAGTTCGCTATTAGTTTAAGCTACTCCTATTAACCGAAATATCCTCTGAGATTTGAATATGTAACATTATCCAAGAACAGACCACAAATAGCGATAGGGCCATCATTACAGAGTCTGCGGGGTGTCTGTACTTCACCATCCGTAAGGGCGAGAGTTCCACTCTACTGAACTGGAAGATGATCCTTACTGGCCCATCTTTAAATGGTTCAGGTGGACATTCTTAAACTAACAGATATTTCACAGTGACACTGACCAATGTAAGTGTAAACGGTTGAGAGCCTGTAATCATGTAGCGCTTCAACAGCCACAGATGTAACATGAGGAGCAGATGTGGGGTATGTACCTAGTTAACGATCAACGGTTATACATTTTCGATAATAAAAACTATACAATTTAGGGTGAATTCTTAATTATAGGTCAGTTCCCCATTTTCGAACATGTATGAAAAAACGGTATAATAAAAATTAAATAATTATTATTATATCGTTTTTTCTTACGTGTCCGAAAATGGGGAACTGACCGATAATGAAGAACTTACCCTAATCCGTAGTTTTTTCAATGATACGTCCAGGTAGAATGTATGCGAAATAATATAACTTGTTCCTATTTTCAACTTTAAAGATATTCTTCATATGGGATTAGAAATGTACAACCGATCGACAAATTGGAATTTACCCAAAGTCCGCTTTACCGTTGGCAAATTTTACGTTACTGTTAAATTAAAACAATATTAATTTCAAATAATTATTTTTTCAAATAAAATAAGTTTTTTTATTATTCCGAATCGATTAAACCAAAAGGAAAAAAAATTTATTTATTGAACGTTCAACGAAAGAGAAAAATCTCTATAAAATATTATTCATTTAAATTATATAACATGTTATTACTTTGTACTAAATTCTATATATAATAATACAAATTATTATCAGAGGAACATTCAAACCTTTTTTCGAAATCATGAAACATGTTCACTAAGTACATCTGGGAAAAGATTTACACCATTTAAAATTTTAATCTTTTAAATAAACATAGCGTACCTTAGAGTAAATATAAGCACCTATTATCCCTATTTAAAGTATATACTTATACAGTAAGAGAAAAGTGTATACCTATTAATTTTGACGGTTTACTAATTTTATTTTTCCAAAAGAAAATTTTACTAATTGTAATGCTTGTAGATATTTTAAAATTGGTCTGGGTACACGATGACTAATTTGTGAGATTTGAAAATAAAAATTAAAAAATTAAATTTAAATTTTCATCACAGTGACTCTATTCTCTGATAGTACATCATCACAGTGACTCTTTTCTCTGATAGTACATCATCACAGTGACTCTTTTCTCTGATAGTACATCATCACAGTGACTCTTTTCTCTGGTAGTACATCATCACAGTGACTCTTTTCTCTGATAGTACATCATCACAGTGACTCTATTCTCTGATAGTACATCATCACAGTGACTCTTTTCTCTGATAGTACATCATCACAGTGACTCTTTTCTCTGATAGTACATCATCACAGTGACTCTTTTTTCTGATAGTACATCATCCCAGTGACTCTATTCTCTGATAGTACATCATCACAGTGACTCTTTTCTCTGATAGTACATTATCACAGTGACTCTTTTCTCTGATAGTACATCATCACAGTGACTCTTTTCTCTGATAGTACATCATCACAGTGACTCTTTTCTCTGATAGTACATCATCATAGTGACTCTTTTCTCTGATAGTACATCATCACAGTGACTCTTTCCTCTGATAGTACATCATCACAGTGACTCTTTTCTCTGATAGTACATCATCACAGTGACTCTTTTCTCTGATAGTACATCATCACAGTGACTCTTTTCTCTGATAGTACATCATCACAGTGACTCTTTTCTCTGATAGTACATCATCACAGTGACTCTTTTCTCTGATAGTACATCATCACAGTGACTCTTTTCTCTGATAGTACATCATCACAGTGACTCTTTTTTCTGATAGTACATCATCAAAGTGACTCTTTTCTCTGATAGTACATCATCACAGTGACTCTTTTCTCTGATAGTACATCATCACAGTGACTCTTTCCTCTGATAGTACATCATCACAGTGACTCTTTTCTCTGATAGTACATCATCACAGTGACTCTTTTCTCTGATAGTACATCATCACAGTGACTCTTTTCTCTGATAGTACATCATCACAGTGACTCTTTTCTCTGATAGTACATCATCACAGTGACTCTTTTCTCTGATAGTACATCATCACAGTGACTCTTTTCTCTGATAGTACATCATCACAGTGACTCTTTTTTCTGATAGTACATCATCAAAGTGACTCTTTTCTCTGATAGTACATCATCACAGTGACTCTTTTCTCTGATAGTACATCATCACAGTGACTCTTTTCTCGGATAGTACATCATCACAGTGACTCTTTTCTCGGATAGTACATCATCACAGTGACTCTTTTCTCGGATAGTACATCATCACAGTGACTCTTTTCTCTGATAGTACATCATCACAGTGACTCTTTTCTCTGATAGTACATCATCACAGTGACTCTTTTCTCTGATAGTACATCATCACAGTGACTCTTTTCTCGGATAGTAAATCATCACAGTGACTCTTTTCTCTGATAGTACATCATCACAGTGACTCTTTTCTCTGATAGTACATCATCACAGTGACTCTTTTCTCTGATAGTACATCATCACAGTGACTCTTTTCTCTGATAGTACATCATCACAGTGACTCTTTTCTCTGATAGTACATCATCACAGTGACTCTTTTCTCTGATAGTACATCATCACAGTGACTCTTTTCTCTGATAGTACATCATCACAGTGACTCTTTTCTCTGATAGTACATCATCACAGTGACTCTTTTCTCTGATAGTACATCATCACAGTGACTCTTTTCTCTGATAGTACATCATCACAGTGACTCTTTTCTCTGATAGTACATCATCACAGTGACTCTTTTCTCTGATAGTACATCATCACAGTGACTCTTTTCTCTGATAGTACATCATCACAGTGACTCTTTTCTCTGATAGTACATCATCACAGTGACTCTTTTCTCTGATAGTACATCATCACAGTGACTCTTTTCTCTGATAGTACATCATCACAGTGACTCTTTTCTCTGATAGTACATCATCACAGTGACTCTTTTCTCTGATAGTACATCATCACAGTGACTCTTTTCTCGGATAGTACATCATCACAGTGACTCTTTTCTCGGATAGTACATCATCACAGTGACTCTTTTCTCGGATAGTACATCATCACAGTGACTTTTTTCTCTGATAGTACATCATCACAGTGACTCTTTTCTCTGATAGTACATCATCACAGTGACTCTTTTCTCTGATAGTACATCATTACAGTGACTCTTTTCTCTGATAGTACATCATCACAGTGGCTCTTTTCTCGGATAGTACTCACTTTTTCCTAATAGTCCAAGCTATGTAGACTGCAAGCGCGTCACCTAAATTTGAACCTATATTCAATTGATCGAAATATCACATGCTCCAGTGAGCAGATCTGTGTACGTCACATTCTAATGGAGAATATTGGCACGGTAATATTGTTCGGACCATACGGGAATATTTTCTATTTTGGTGAATTCAATTAACTCAGGTCGATTGGGATATGATGTAATAAATAGGTTAACATATATTGAAATGAAGATGGTATTTCGTATGATTGACTTAACTTGTTTCTAATAGATTTTAATAGAATAGTATTGTTTTAAACATAAAATTTGTTTATTTGGAGAGAAAGTTATGGTGGGGTCATAGAAGATATTGAAAGAAAGTTAAGGTGGGGTAATAGAAGATTAAGGGAGAAAGTTATTGTTGTGCCATAAATGATTATGAAATCTTAATCTTGTTTGATTCCACCCCTTTTTTTGATCAGTTATTTTTTTTTGCGTGAAAATAAATGAATTGTGTTTAATTTCCCACACGAGTTTCACTCATTTATCATGAGTTTTTATTGGAAACGTTTCTAGCAGACTTGCTTGAGATCAATACTAACATCTGTGTTGAAGCACGTCAGACCCCTTGCTCTCGATTATACCAACTCTAATCGCTAATGATGTGGAAACAAGGCAACTTGTTTTTTTTGCAACTTGTTTCCACCCTTTGGATAATGTCTACTTTTTGGCTATTTACTTATGCCTAATTTAGTGGAAATATATATAACAATTATTTAGATAATTGAGATATATTTTGGTGGGGCCATAGATGAAAAGGTAGATTCCTCTTCCTGATCTTCTATGGCCCCACCATAACATTTTGTTCGGGAATTACTTATTGTAGATAAAAATATGATCAATATTCTTTGTAAAATTTTGAATTATTAGGAAACTGGGAAAATGTTCTTTTACCCCATATATAAAAATGTTAATTTTGATTAAATTGAAAAATTATGAATGATAATAATTACTTAACAAAGAATTTTTTTATAATTTATCAGTTTAATATAATATAGAGTCTCTTTTGACTTCTTTCAGGGGAAACAAATTTCCTCTTTCTATGGCTGAGGTCCATTTTTCTTCGAGGGGAAACACCCGTCAGGTGAACTCTTTTTCAAGTTGTTTTTCAAGTTAGAACCATGCAGTCATCACCATTGATCTCTACTATTCCTCCCAGAGCGATGGAGCTGTTATTTTACTCCTCCTCGTGTTAACTCCTTGAAGCATAAGATTTGAAGATAAAAATAGTACGGCATAGACATTTTTTTATTAATATCTGAAATAATTAAATTGTTTATTTGCATATATTGTAACTTAATAGTTTGAGATATAAGTGAGCTGGGACATAAATAATTCTATATGCTACTTTTACTCATGAATGAGATTCTTAAAATGAGTTACATAGTATTCCTCCATGTAAGAAATGTAACTAAACAAGTGGGTTACTTGCTGTCCAACCATGTAACAAATGTAACTAATTAAGTGGGTTACTTGCTGTCCCACCATGTAAGAAATGTAACTAAATAAGTGGGTTACTTGGTGTCCAACCATGTAACAAATGTAACTAATTAAGTGGGTTACTTGGTGTCCAACCATTCCCCGAAGAGTTAAAGTGGATGGAACTGTTATTTTCTTATAGAGCCACGTGTTTGAATCGGCTGATATTAATCATTATATTATAATTATTTAATTTGAAAAGGAACTTTAATATTAGATTCCAATCCGCAGAATTTTTTAATTGGTAGTCTTTCTTTTGGAGAACTTATAAAAATAAGTTCTGTCTCTTTGATAAACCAAAGAGTTATATTGGATGTAGTTGTTATTTTCCTGTAGATCCATGTGTTTCAATGGACTGTTATTGAT
Organism: Caprella mutica; assembly: GCA_947561585.1. Taxonomy (NCBI): domain Eukaryota; kingdom Metazoa; phylum Arthropoda; class Malacostraca; order Amphipoda; family Caprellidae; genus Caprella; species Caprella mutica. The sequence continues at coordinate 101,529 of CANNZV010001492.1, forward strand.
CATTATTTTACTATGATATCCTTATTGAGAAATAAACGAATATTAGATTTCAATCTGCTGAATTATTTAACAAGAAATCTATGTTTTGGAGAATATTCCAAATCTTCACATTTTGTTCACTAGCTGCTCTTTTTGAACGATTTGTTCTTTAATGAGTTGTACGTCATGTTGATCTTGAACTCTTGCAGTTTCTTCCCCATTTTGTGTTGACTCAGCAGGTCTGATTAACGCTTTCAATATTTCAGCTTGAAATTTGGCACTGGTAAATATTGACTTATTGAAGATATATGACGGTGATGATTGGGTGGAAGTTACCTTATGAGGAGTAACCTTATGAGAAGATACCTTATGAGAAGTTACCTTATGAGAAGTTACCTTATGAGAAGTAACCTTATGAGAAGTTACCTTATGAGAAGTTACCTTATGAGGAGTTACCTTATGAGAAGTAACCTTTTGAGAAGTTACCTTATGAGAAGTTACCTTATGAGAAGTAACCTTTTGAGAAGTTACCTTATGAGAAGTTACCTTATGAGAAGTTACCTTATGAGGAGTTACCTTATGAGGAGTTACCTTATGAGGAGTTACCTTATGAGGAGTTATCTTATGAGAAGTTACCTTATGAGAAGTAACCTTATGAGGAGTTACATTATGAGGAGTTACCTTATGAGGAGTTACCTTATGAGGAGTTACCTTATGAGGAGTTACCTTATGAGGAGTTACCTTATGAGAAGTTACCTTATGAGAAGTTACCTTATGAGAAGTTACCTTATGAGGAGTTACCTTATGAGAAGTTATCTTATGAGGAGTTATCTTATGAGAAGTTACCTTATGAGAAGTAACCTTATGAGGAGTTACCTTATGAGGAGTTACCTTATGAGGAGTTACCTTATGAGGAGTTACCTTATGAGGAGTTACCTTATGAGGAGTTACCTTATGAGAAGTAACCTTATGATGAGTTACCTTATGAGAGTTACCATATGAGAAGTTACCTTATGAGGAGTTACCTTATGAGAAGTTACCTTATGAGAAGTAACCTTTTGAGAAGTTACCTTATGAGAAGTTACCTTATGAGAAGTAACCTTTTGAGAAGTTACCTTATGAGAAGTTACCTTATGAGAAGTTACCTTATGAGGAGTTACCTTATGAGGAGTTACCTTATGAGGAGTTACCTTATGAGAAGTTATCTTATGAGAAGTTACCTTATGAGGAGTTACCTTATGAGTTACTTTTTTTATGAAATTAATTACTTTTGACATCAAAAATCACTTTGGCTAATTTTTGAATCATTAATTTTTTCTAATTCACTGACTGTTTTATTTCTTACATTAAATCAAACATGACATTTTCTTTAACTAATCCATCTTGAAAAAGAAAAGTTAGCTTTTCTCTTTCCTACCCTAAAAACTTTTCCATGTTAGATACGTAAGTTTTGGGTGTAATGGTCAGTGTAATAATTGCCAGATGTCATTAGAAACCTGAACACAGTTGTCCTTTTAAATACAACGGGAGAAATTCTTAAATTGTGAGTGAAACAATGTTACACAGTGCCATTAAAATTAAAATGGTTGAAGTAGGAAAATCCTAGCTTAGAGGATATAATTTTTTCTCTAATTCATCTTCAATTTTTCCACTACCATTGGCGATGGTCGGAGCCATGGTCGAAGAGCAGAGAAGCTTACATTTTATTTTTTTTATGTTTATTGTCTAAATGAAGATTATTGTTTTTTTAATTATTTAAAGAAGGTTTGTTTCTTCTGACATCTTTAAAAGATGCTTCTTAAAAAAAATTAGGATATTTTTAAAATCTTACAAAATATTTTAATTTTAAAATCTTATAAAATATTTTAATTTTAAAATCTTATAAAATATTTTAATTTTAAAATCTTATAAAATATTTTAATTTTAAAATCGTATAAAATATTTTAATTTTAAAATCTTATAAAATATTTTAATTTTAAAATATTAATATATTTTATAATATTTGGTATGAATTTGATAAATTTCTCCATTACAGTTTCATATATGAATTTTATAATATTAATTTCATAAAATTTTATACTCGTTTAATATAATTTACTGTAATTTAAAAATGACTTTATACAATTATTTTCTAACTCTTAAAAATAATTTAAATATAATTTTATATAAATATGGTATAATATAATAGAAATTTTATGATAAAATAATAATAATTTTATAATATTCATTTTTCACATTTTATATACCTACGTGATGTTTAATTTTCATAAATATAAATTATTGCTTTAATTGAAATAGCTTCTCACTGATCAACACAACAAATATCTTAACACTATTTATTTATATATCTAAATATCTAATTCTTTAACATCTCTTTTCAATTATATACAATGTTTCTAAACTATTTGCTAATTATATTAATATCATTAAATCATTTTTAAATGTATATAATGAATATATGATAATGTTATCATCAAAATAGGTTATTAGAATTGTTTTAATAAATCGTCAAATTATTGAAGAGTTTAAAGCATTTATGATCTGGAATAACATCTATTAACAATAATGGTTGAATAATAAGTTGAATTATAAGTTAGGCATAATAAATACTGTTTTGGACTTTTAAGCGTGTCCTTAAAGGACATACATTTAGGGTCAAGACCAGCCTTAAAGTACATAAAATAAAGGTCAAGACCAGCCTCAAAGGACCTACAGTTAAGCTCAATTCCAGCCATAAAAGACCCACAGTTAAGGTCAAGACCAGACTTAAAAGACCTAAGGTTAAGGTCAAGAGTTAAAAGACATACAATTAAGGTCAAAACCAGCATTAAAGGACATTAAGGTCAACACCAGTCTTAAAGGACATTAAGGTCAAACCAGCCTTAAAGGACATTAAGGTCAATACCAGATGCCCTCTGTAAGATCATTTATTTAACACTTTGGCATCATCATTAAGAATGCTCTTGAATAAAGTTAATTGTCCGAGAAACTGTTTAGAAGACGTATTGCCCCTAATAGATTCTGTGTTATGTACTGTCACTCCCAGTGTACTGCCTGGTAATGGCTGTGATTACTGACTGTAACTACTCTAACTGACTGTACGTACTGCATGCAGTGAAAAATAATCGGTTGTTCATTACAGAAAATGGTTTATAATTAACATAGCGCTTTATATAGGATATTTTTATAGTTCTTCACTTTGGAAGTAATGAAGCGTGTAAAAATATTTTGTTTGTATAGCTTTCATTAAATCGGATTTTATTCTTCCTTTCAATAAAAAAAAGTTAGGGAAAGTTGTGATAAAAACGACAAAATATTTTAGTTTCTTCATCTATTTTGTCAAAATGAAATCTTAATTTTTCTATATTTGAAAACATGTCAGAATTTCAAGGTAGAAAATCATGGTGGATTCCCTTCTTAAACATCTATGACCCCAACATTAATCCCACCATAACTTAATCTTCTATGGCCCCACCATAACTTTCTCTCTTAACCTCCTATAGCCCCATCATAAATTTCTATCTCAATCTTCTATGGCCCCACCATAACTTTCTCTCTCAATCTTCTATGGCCCCACCATAACTTTCTCTCTCAATCTTCTATAGCCCCACCATAACTTTCTCTCTTAACCTCCTATAGCCCCATCATAAATTTCTATCTCAATCTTCTATGGCCCCACCATAACTTTCTCTCTCAATCTTCTATGGCCCCACCATAACTTTCTCTCTCAATCTTCTATAGCCCCACCATAACTTTCTCTCTTAATCTCCTATAGCACCATCATAAATTTCTATCTCAATCTTCTATGGCCCCACCATAACTTTCTCTCTTAATCTCCTATAGCCCCATCATAACTTTCTCTCTCAATCTTCTATGGCCTCACCATAACTTTCTCTCTTAATCTCCTATAGCCCCATCATAACTTTCTCTCTCAATCTTCTATGGCCCCACCATAACTTTCTCTCTTAATCTTCTATGGCCCCACCATAACTTTCTCTCTCAATCTTCCATGGCCCCACCATAACTTTTTCTCTGTGTGTTCTATTTCTACTCCATTCAATCACAGAGTTCCCTTTTTGATATTTATGAATAAATAATCTCGATGGGACCGAATATTCTTTTGAAGTTACTGAGTACAGCTATCGGGAATTAAAAGATTAAGTAATCAAAGCGGAGAGTGGATTAAAGCAATCCAAACGGTGAAAAAGGTGACTGGTAGGTGAAAAAGGTGACTGATAGGTGAAAAAGGTGACTGGTAGGTGAAAAAGGTGACTGAAAGGTGAAAAAGGTGACTGATAGGTGAAAAAGGTGACTGATAGGTGAAAAAGGTGACTGAAAGGTGAAAAAGGTGACTGATAGGTGAAAAAGGTGACTGATTGGTGAAAAAGGTGACTGGTAGGTGAAAAAGGTGACTGGTAAGTGGTAAAGGTTACTGGTAGGTGGTAAAGGTTACTTGTAGGTGGTAAAGGTGACTGGTAGGAGATAAAGGTTACTGGTAGGAGGTAAAGGTGACTGGTAGGTGGTAAAGGTGACTGGTAGGTGGCAAAGGTGACTGGTAGGTGGTAAAGGTGACTGGTAGGTGGCAAAGGTGACTGGTAGGTGGCAAAGGTGACTGGTAGGTGGCAAAGGTGACTGGTAGGTGGTAAAGGTGACTGGTAGGTGGCAAAGGTGACTGGTAGGTGGCAAAGGTTATTAACAGTGATAATTATAATATATGAATAATAAAAAATCCTATTACAATGAGTGTCTATACCACAATCTAAATTATTTCAACTTTAAGTGTTAATTATAGGAATTCATACAAATAATATTACAATTCACTTAGAGGAAAGGTATTTAATCCTTTAATCATTGCAAGGGTTACTCCCCAATTACCGTGCAATCCCCTGTGAGTTAAGGTGACCACAAGTATTCGACCGTGTGAACGAAGAGCATAGACAAGGGGTGAAACTATTCAGAGTGTTCGAAATATTTCAGTGAAGAGAGTTGAACGTAGTGATTGATTGAAAGAAGATATGATTGTCCGAGAGGGGAATGGATTGTATCAGTATGGTAAACGATGGACTCGGGTTAGTGGCGAGTTATTGGATGATACCATATTTTCGATCAAGAGAAAAGTATATATAAGTTATATAATGATTGTTTTATACAGTTTCATATATGGTCAAAAAGTGTACGATTACTTGGAATTTACACTTTAAACACACATTCAAAATATATTTGGGGATACAATATACAAAGGTAGTCTTCGTGCAAATTAAAAACGTTTTTGAAGTAAAAAAAACGTTCAAGAAATTGATTACAATTTGTTTAATCATTACAAGTCGACTATCATAAAATTTTCTAATTTTTTTTTTTCAACTATGTTATAAATTCAATAATATTAAACAAACAATTATATACATAATGGACTGGGTATGCTGGGGCCATAGAAGATTGAGTGTGATAATCCTCTTAATCTTCGATATCCCCACCATAACTTTTTCTCTAGGGTAAGTTCCTAATTATCGGTCAGTTCCATATTTTCGGACAAGTAAGAAAAAAATATTTAATAATAATTATTTATTATCATGGATACCAATTAAAATTAAAGTTAAATAAAAATTAATACATAATTATTTTCTTACATGTCCGAAAACGTGTAACTGACCGATAATTAAGAACTTACCCTAGCTATCGAGATTAATATTAATTCATTATCCCATACTTTATCGCTGAATAAAAGTGCTAACTTTTTTAAGATTCTCTTCAAGTGATTCGAAAATAGAAAATATTCTGTTTTTACCCTCATTCTGCAAGTGGATTTGAAGGAAGGGGAAACTAATTGCTCAGCACTTACAGGGATGCGTTATAGCACCAAAACAATAACGCACTTATTAAATAGTAAAATATGGGCTGAGAAAAGGATATGAGAGTGGGATATGAGTGGGATATGAGGGGGATATGAGTGGGATATGAGTGGGATATGAGGGGGATATGAGGGGGATATGAGTGTGAGGGAAAAGAAGATATTTACGCCATAGATATAGCTTCCCTCTTTTTCTTTTTTCTGTACAAATTTATTTAAGAACAGGATGTACGCCATTAAATGCCTTAGACTCAATTTAAATATTTTCGCACGGTTTTTAAATGAAGAATTTCTTCCACATTTTTTAATGGAAAAGGGAATTTTTTATGTGTTTTTGAAGTAAAATAATGTATTTTCATGATTTTTTTTTGAAGCATTATTATTTATTTCACTTCAGATTATTTATCTATTCAATATAAACTTTTGTTTGGCTTCTAATATTTAATTATAATAAAAATAGATCTTCAAATAAAAGTAATTCCTATGGTTTCAGTTTCATAATTTAATCATAAGTAATAAATATAATAAAAATCAGAGAAAAAATACTAAAATCATTATTTAATATCTGATTATATTTTTAACCTAATATTGCATAATAATTTTACATAATTAAATACATCAAATGAGATACTACTTTCCCATATTATATAGTTACCATGAAGAAATATAATTGAAATGATGATCATATTATTACTATCTAAATTATATTATATTCGAATGCGAGAATGTATTATGGATAAACATATTCTGATTGAACAAAATCTGTCAAAAGCCAAAATAATTTTTTTTAAATAATTAGTGTCAAAATTATTGTAGCCCGTAGTCATGATGCTGCCATAAATGATTTGTTTTTTCTTTTAATGTGTATTTCTTAATAAAAGTGTAACCTAGTGGTGAGTCAGTGGCCAAAATAATATCGCGTCTTGCAGGACGCTAAAATCCTTATTTTTGGGTCACGTGACTGGCAATCTAGCGTCAGTTTAATGGAGAAATGATATAACTGAAACAAAATTTAATGGAGAAATGATATAACTGAAACAAAATTTAATGGAGAAATGATATAACTGAAACAAAATTCAATGGAGAAATGATATAACTGAAACAAAATTTAATGGAGATATGATATAACTGAAACAAAATTCAATGGAGAAATGATATAACTGAAACAAAATTTAATGGAGAAATGATATAACTGAAACAAAATAAGGTTTTACGCCGTCTTCCTTAGCGTCCTGCAATCACTGCAACACTGCCTCTCTCTAGAGTAGTTTATCATAACTCTATATTATTTGTTTATAGAAGTGTGACACACGGACATACAGACGGACAGACAGACGGACAGACGCAGTTCTTATTATAGTATAGATTATTATGACATCATCTACACTATATTGTATATACATTTGTATACATATTGATTGTCACTATCTAATATCCTGTAACACAAATCTTTTTTTCTCACGTTCACTTCACATGTGTTCAGTCAGTAGCGAATTATTTTGACTGACATGTATGAGACTGAGAAAAGCACCCCTTGTGTAAGTAGACATCATATCCCTTAGCTAGATCTTATCTAGATGAAGGTACAATCAGAGAAAAGAGTAACTGTGATGATGTACTATCAGAGAAAAGAGTCACTGTGATGATGTACTATCAGAGAAAAGAGTCACTATGATGATGTAATATCAGAGAAAAGAGTCACTGTGATGATGTACTATCAGAGAAAAGTCACTGTGATGATGTACTATCAGTGAAAAGTCACTGTGATGATGTACTATCAGTGAAAAGGGTCACTGTGATGATGTACTATCAGAGAAAAGAGTCACTGTGATGATGTACTATCAGAGAAAAGAGTCACTGTGATGATGTACTATCAGAGAAAAGAGTCACTGTGATGATGTACTATCAGAGAAAGGAGTCACTGTGCTGATGTACAATCAGAGAAAAGAGTCACTGTGATGATGTACTATCAGAGAAAAGAGTCACTGTTATGATGTACTATCAGAGAAAAGAGTCACTGTGATGATGTACTATCAGAGAAAAGAGTCACTATGATGATGTAATATCAGAGAAAGGAGTCACTGTGATGATGTACTATCAGAGGAAAAAGTCACTGTGATGATGTACTATCAGAGAAAAGAGTCACTGTGATGATGTACTATCAGAGAAAAGAGTCACTGTGATGATGTACTATCAGAGAAAAGAGTCACTGTGATGATGTACTATCAGAGAAAAGAGTCACTGTGATGATGTACTATAAGAAAAAAGAGTCACTGTGATGATGTACTATCAGAGAAAAGAGTCACTGTGATGATGTACTATCAGAGGAAAGAGTCACTGTGATGATGTACTATCAGAGAAAAGAGTCACTGTGATGATGTACTATCAGAGAAAAGAGTCACTGTGATGATGTACTATCAGAGAAAAGAGTCACTGTGATGATGTACTATCAGAGAAAAGAGTCACTGTAATGATGTACTATCAGAGAAAAGAGTCACTGTGATGATGTACTATCAGAGAAAAGAGTCACTGTGATGATGTACTATCAGAGAAAAGAGTCACTGTGATGATGTACTATCAGAGAAAAGAGTCACTGTGATGATGTACTATCAGAGAAAAGAGTCACTGTGATGATGTACTATCAGAGAAAAGAGTCACTGTGATGATGTACTATCAGAGAAAAGAGTCACTGTGATGATGTACTATCAGAGAAAAGAGTCACTGTGATGATGTACTATAAGAAAAAAAGAGTCACTGTGATGATGTACTATCAGAGAAAAGAGTCACTGTGATGATGTACTATCAGAGGAAAGAGTCACTGTGATGATGTACTATCAGAGAAAAGAGTCACTGTGATGATGTACTATCAGAGAAAAGAGTCACTGTGATGATGTACTATCAGAGAAAAGAGTCACTGTGATGATGTACTATCAGAGAAAAGAGTCACTGTGATGATGTACTATCAGAGAAAAGAGTCACTGTGATGATGTACTATCAGAGAAAAGAGTCACTGTAATGATGTACTATCAGAGAAGAGAGTCACTGTGATGATGTTAATTTTTCTATTTTTTTCAAATCTTACAAATTTGTCATCGTGTTACAAGACTAATTTCAAAATATATCTACAATCATTAAAATTAGTAAATTTTCTTTCTGTTGATGTGAAATTAGTAAACGTGAATAAATCATCACAAATACACTTGTACATGTCACAGTAATAAGATTGGGGCAGTTGAATCTTTTCACAGTAATAAGATTGGGGCAGTTGAATCTTTCCACAGTAATAAGATTGGGGTAGTAGAATCTTTTCACAGTAATAAGATTGGGGCAGTAGAATCTTTCCACTGTAATAAGAATGGGGAAGTAGAATCATTTCACAGTAATAAGATTGAGGCTGTAGAATCATTTCACAGTAATAAGATTGAGGCAGTAGACTCATTTCACAGTAATAAGATTGAGGCGGTAGAATCATTTCACAGTAATAAGATTGAGGCAGTAGAATCATTTCACAGTAATAAGATTGAGGCAGAAGAATCATTTCACAGTAATAAGATTGAGGCAGTAGACTCATTTCACAGTAATAAGATTGAGGCAGTAGAATCATTTCACAGTAATAAGATTGAGGCAGTAGAATCATTTCACAGTAATAAGATTGAGGCTGTAGAATCATTTCACAGTAATAAGATTGAGGTAGTAGACTCATTTCACAGTAATAAGATTGAGGCAGTAGAATCATTTCACAGTAATAAGATTGAGGCAGTAGAATCATTTCACAGTAATAAGATTGAGGCAGTAGAATCATTTCACAGTAATAAGATTGAGGCTGTAGAATCATTTCACAGTAATAAGATTGAGGTAGTAGACTCATTTCACAGTAATAAGATTGAGGTAGTAGACTCATTTCACAGTAATAAGATTGAGGCGGTAGAATCATTTCACAGTAATAAGATTGAGGCAGTAGAATCATTCCACAGTAATAAGATTGAAACAGTAGAATCATTTCACTGTAATAAGATTGAGGCTGTAGAATCATTTCACAGTAATAAGATAGAGGCAGTAGAATCATTTCACAGTAATAAGATTGAGGCAGTAGAATCATTTCACAGTAATAAGATAGAGGCAGTAGAATCATTTCACAGTAATAAGATTGAAGCAGTAGAATCATTTCACAGTAATAAGATTGAATCAGTAGAATCATTTCACAGTAATAAGATAGAGGCAGTAGAATCATTTCACAGTAATAAGATTGAAGCAGTAGAATCATTTCACAGTAATAAGATTGAAGCAGTAGAATAATTTCACAGTAATAAGATTGAGGCAATAGAATAATTTCAAAGTAATAAGATTGAGGCAGTAGAATCATTCCACAGTAATAAGATTGAAGCAGTAGAATCATTTCACAGTAATAAGATTGAAGCGGTAGAATAATTTCACAGTAATAAGATTGAGGCGGTAGAATAATTTCAAAGTAATAAGATTGAGGCGGTAGAATCATTCCACAGTAATAAGATTGAGGCAGTAGAATAATTACAAAGTAATAAGATTGAGGCAGTAGAATCATTCCACAGTAATAAGATTGAGGCATTAGAATCATTCCACAGTAATAAGATTGAAGCAGTAGAATCATTTCACAGTAATAAGATTGAAGCAGTAGAATAATTTCACAGTAATAAGATTGAGGCAGTAGAATAATTTCAAAGTAATAAGATTGAGGCAGTAGACTCATTTCACAGTAATAAGATTGAAGCAGTAGAATCATTTCACAGTAATAAGATTGAAGCAGTAGAATAATTTCACAGTAATAAGATTGAGGCAGTAGAATAATTTCAAAGTAATAAGATTGAGGCAGTAGAATCATTCCACAGTAATAAGATTGAGGCATTAGAATCATTCCACAGTAATAAGATTGAAGCAGTAGAATCATTCCACAGTAATAAGATTGAGGCAGTAGAATAATTACAAAGTAATAAGATTGAGGCAGTAGAATCATTCCACAGTAATAAGATTGAGGCATTAGAATCATTCCACAGTAATAAGATTGAAGCAGTAGAATCATTTCACAGTAATAAGATTGAAGCAGTAGAATAATTTCACAGTAATAAGATTGAGGCAGTAGAATAATTTCAAAGTAATAAGATTGAGGCAGTAGAATCATTCCACAGTAATAAGATTGAGGCAGTAGAATAATTTTACAGTAATAAGATTGAGGCAGTAGACTCATTTCACAGTAATAAGATTGAAGCAGTAGAATCATTTCACAGTAATAAGATTGAAGCAGTAGAATCATTTCACAGTAATAAGATTGAGGCAGTAGAATAATTTCAAAGTAATAAGATTGAGGCAGTAGAATCATTCCACAGTAATAAGATTGAGGCATTAGAATCATTCCACAGTAATAAGATTGAAGCAGTAGAATCATTTCACAGTAATAAGATTGAAGCAGTAGAATAATTTCACAGTAATAAGATTGAGGCAGTAGAATAATTTCAAAGTAATAAGATTGAGGCAGTAGAATCATTCCACAGTAATAAGATTGAGGCAGTAGAATAATTTTACAGTAATAAGATTGAGGCAGTAGACTCATTTCACAATAATAAGATTGAGGCAGTAGAATCATTTCACAATAATAAGATTGAGGCAGTAGAATCATTCCACAGTAATAAGATTGAAGCAGTAGAATCATTTCACAGTAATAAGATTGAAGCAGTAGAATAATTTCACAGTAATAAGATTGAGGCAGTAGAATAATTTCAAAGTAATAAGATTGAGGCAGTAGACTCATTTCACAGTAATAAGATTGAAGCAGTAGAATCATTTCACAGTAATAAGATTGAAGCAGTAGAATAATTTCACAGTAATAAGATTGAGGCAGTAGAATAATTTCAAAGTAATAAGATTGAGGCAGTAGAATCATTCCACAGTAATAAGATTGAGGCATTAGAATCATTCCACAGTAATAAGATTGAAGCAGTAGAATCATTCCACAGTAATAAGATTGAGGCAGTAGAATAATTACAAAGTAATAAGATTGAGGCAGTAGAATCATTCCACAGTAATAAGATTGAGGCATTAGAATCATTCCACAGTAATAAGATTGAAGCAGTAGAATCATTTCACAGTAATAAGATTGAAGCAGTAGAATAATTTCACAGTAATAAGATTGAGGCAGTAGAATAATTTCAAAGTAATAAGATTGAGGCAGTAGAATCATTCCACAGTAATAAGATTGAGGCAGTAGAATAATTTTACAGTAATAAGATTGAGGCAGTAGACTCATTTCACAGTAATAAGATTGAAGCAGTAGAATCATTTCACAGTAATAAGATTGAAGCAGTAGAATCATTTCACAGTAATAAGATTGAGGCAGTAGAATAATTTCAAAGTAATAAGATTGAGGCAGTAGAATCATTCCACAGTAATAAGATTGAGGCATTAGAATCATTCCACAGTAATAAGATTGAAGCAGTAGAATCATTTCACAGTAATAAGATTGAAGCAGTAGAATAATTTCACAGTAATAAGATTGAGGCAGTAGAATAATTTCAAAGTAATAAGATTGAGGCAGTAGAATCATTCCACAGTAATAAGATTGAGGCAGTAGAATAATTTTACAGTAATAAGATTGAGGCAGTAGACTCATTTCACAATAATAAGATTGAGGCAGTAGAATCATTTCACAATAATAAGATTGAGGCAGTAGAATCATTTCACAGTAATAAGATTGAGGCAATAGAATCATTTCAGGTTATTTTATGTAGTGTGTCGTCATGCATCGTTTTGTGTGCACTTTTTCCTCCTAAAAACAATCTTAGCTATTTTAAAGCCAAAGTAGAAATAGAAACTAAAATACCAATATATCAGCAATGAACATCAAGTAAAGTATAAGATAAAGTACCAAGTAAAGTATTAGATAAAGTACCAAGTAAAGTATTAGATAAAGTACCAAGTAAAGTATTAGATAAAGTACCAAAGTATCAAATAAAGTTATAATTAAATTAGTTACCATGTAAAGTATTCGGTTAAGTACCAAGTAAAGTATAAGATAAAGTACCAATTAAAGTATTTGATAAAATACCAAGTAAAGTATTAGATAAAGTACCAAGTAAAGTAATAGACAAATAATTACCAAGTAAAGTATAAGATAAAGTACCAAGTAAAGTATTAGACAAAGTACCAAGTAAAGTAATAGACAAAGTACCAAGTAAAGTATTAAATGAATTACCAAGTAAAGTATTAGATAAAGTACCAAGTAAAGTATTAGATAAAGTACCAAGTAAAGTATTTGATAAAATACCAAGTAAAGTATTAGATAAAGTACCAAGTAAAATGATAGACAAATAATTACCAAGTAAAGTATAAGATAAAGTACCCAGTAAAGTATTAGATAAAGTACCAAGTAAAGTATTAAATAAAGTACCAAGTAAAGTATTAGATAAAGTACCAAGTAAAGTATTAAATAAAGTACCAAGTAAAGTATTAGACAAAGTACCAAGTAAAGTATTAGACAAAGTACCAAGTAAAGTATTAGACAAAGTACCAAGTAAAGTATTAGACAAAGTACCAAGTAAAGTATAAGATAAAGTACCAATTAAAGTATTAGACAAAGTACCAAGTAAAGTATTAGACAAAGTACCAAGTAAAGTATTAGATAAAGTACCCAGTAAAGTATTAGATAAAGTACCAAGTGAAGTATTAGATAAAGTACCAAGTAAAGTATTAAATAAAGTACCCAGTAAAGTATTAAATAAAGTACCCAGTAAAGTATTCCCCAATATCACACACCACACAATAAAAGTCACTTATCTAGTACAAACTCACGCTTTCCTAACCTTGTTTTTCGAGATGATCCATGACATAGCTCGTAGTTGACTCTTTTTCTAGCAATATCATGTTACAGCACGCCAAAACACAACTGTCGCAGCCTCAACCGTCAACATTGCTAAATTGGGAAAATAAATTAAGTTTGTTTCTGTAAAATTTTTACCTAACACTTTTGCAATGAAATTTGATGCACTGAATGAGAAATTAGTTAAATTTATATTTCGAAAACGCAAATCTGTCCAAAGTTTTAATAATTAAAAAAAAATCAATATCAAATTGTGCAGCCCTGGTTACACTATTATATGAATTATTAAAAAAATCATAGTTTTGACTTTTGACAGCAAATTTTTTTTAGTTAAATCAGTATGTATTAATGCCTACTTGAATTTAAATATGTAACCAATATAATAATTGAATTACCAATAAAAATATTTATGATAACAATATTTAATATTGTGTAATATTACATATATAACAATACGATGTAATAACCATAATAATAAAATTTAAAAATCCATTAATTATATATGAATTTCAATGTATTGATGTTTTATAGCTACTAATTTTTTTTACTTTACAGTCCTGTTCTAATGTAGGTAAGACAATCAGACCAAATTACTGAACTTCTATTAAATGACTTTCTTCTCAATTGACCGCAGTGTTTTATACCTTATTTGTAATTGCCCCAGATTATGTACTATGGTGAAAATAATTACCTATACTTAATTTGTGACAATTAGATTAAAATATGAACCTATAACCTATAGAAAAAATTGATATAAAGATAATATTCAATACTTATTTTTTTCATTAATGTTGTATTTAAAAAAAAAAATATTCTAACAAAGTTTAAATATAAATCATTGATAAGAAAATATACTTTAGCTATTTAATTTAATATTATATTGATTAATATATTACTTAGCACACTATTTAAGGTTGTACAAATACTTATTGCTCTCAACCATCTCAACCAGGGTAAAAAAGCTTCCCAATGAGCGATTCAACCACAAGCCATGCTAGCGTCTTTTCCTAAACCGCGGAATTCATTTTTTTTCCACCACCCTCATATGGCAGACTATTTTCTCACGGTGATATCATGGTGCAGTAACTATCACATTCTTATGATGAAACGAAGCTACCTGCATGAATATTATGATAGTTATGAAACCTGAGAAATTGGAATTTGGTTATGTAGATATGTTTATTGTTTGATATAGAAAAATGTGGGAATATTGTTTTGTGAATCTTAAATAATTACTGAAATTAAATTTATTTGAAATTGAGGTATAAAGGTCAAGGCTAACTTCCTTTTAAAATCATTTAATTTTCAAATACATTTTTTTTTTCATTTATGAATCAATATTGAAGATAATCAGGTATAAAATATTATATGTTTAAAATAATTTACTTTTTTTGACATCGATTTTTTAAATAAAAAGCGTTTTCAAAAGTTAAGTTAAAATTAATATGAAAAAAATTATTACATAAAGTTTTAACATGTGATATCATTTTATTATTTAATATTTATTTTAATACTAAATTCAAAAAATTATTATACATATAACTAATAAATATCAGTATACATTGTATATTTCTACACACTATGTGTGGTCTGTATGGAAATAGTCACACATGATCAACACCTTAAGACTACACAGAATAGTGAATACTATTGTTATTACTATTAAGACTATTGAGAAACTCACTATTAACAACTATTATCAATAACAGCCTCCTATAGGGTACCGTCACTGACTTAAATAGCGGTGATGATCGTGACTTTGAAATATGTAGCAATAATAATCTTGAATATGATGACCAATTTTTCTCAATCTGAAAAAAAATTATAAACTATTAAAAATGTAATATAAATTAAAATATAATATATATATTTAAAACACAATTAAAATTTATAATATTAAAAACATGAAATAAAAGATATTTTATAAAAATATATAATAAAATAATACAATATGAATAAAAAACAAAATATATATTATAAAAAAAATAATATAAAAAATTACAATATAAAATAATTTTTTTTTAGAAATATTGGAACCCTGGCAGAAAATAATCGATGGGCCACCGAAGATTACAAAGTGAAACCCACTAACAATCATCTATGGCCCCACCATAACCTATTTGTATTTGCGTGTGATAGTACCTATAGCAGCCTGGGTGGCAAGAACTGCATATTAAATATTTCAAATGTATAAAATAAACACAGAGATGCATTGTTCATCAAGACTGCCAATCCATTGTGCACTGTAGAGCTTCATTAGTTCTTTCTCATTTTCAGTCAATTGTGAAAACTTAGTAGGGATCTAGTCCCTTAGGACTTAGGTTATGAACATATATTTCTGATTAGTTATTGTGTTGAAATTATCATTAATATAATAATTGACTTATATATTTGAATGTAATTCATTCTGTTTCAATTATTATGTATTGTGATCAGTTATTCTTGAAAATTTATCACTTGTTATAGTTATTTATCACTTATTATAGTTATTTAACAGTTTTTATAGTTATTAATGATTTATTTATCACAAATTGATAATATTCATGAGTTATCCTACTTGTTAATCACTAAGTCAAGTTATTAATCATTTATTCTAGTTATTAATCACTTATTCTATTTATTAATCACTAAATCTAATTACTAATCACTTATTCTACTTATTAATCACCAAGTCTAAGTATTAATCACTAATCCTAGTTATTAATCACTAAGTCTAATTATTAATCACTTATCCTAGTTATTAATCACTAAGTCTAAGTATTAATCACTAAGTGTAATTATTATCAGTTATCTTAGTTATCAATTAATTATTCTACTATTTTCCAGTAGCTTTATTTATTTATTATCATTTTCCTTTATTGTACAACAACAATAAATATTTTATTGTTTTATTACATAATACAAAAGCTACTCGAATGACAACCGAATTATTTATTACCAATAATAGTTATTGGAATTAGGAAATTAATTCCTATTGATAAAATAATTTTAAAACTATTTAAACGCAGGTTATAGAAAGCGACAACTACAAGAATGATGCAATAAAATCAATTTAATTACAATGTACTTATATATTGTTTTTTGCATAATAATTGATTTTTCTATGTGGATGTAAAATTCATATATATACAGTATATTTAAAATTATAGAAAATTCAAAAATTATGATTGTTCTTTTATATAATGTTTTAATATATTAAATAAATCTGATACCATTAGAAAACCAATTTTAATTTTATGTTTTAAATAGTTTTCAATTTATAACTAAAAATTGCCCAATATATAATGATATTCTAATGTATTTAAATGATAATTTAGCAGTAACTTATTAGTGTACATTTAAAAACCTGAAAATCCACCAGCACTTCTGGTGAAAAAAAAAGTAGACCGTCACAAAGCACACAAAGTTCCATTGTCCTTTTCAAACCGCAACTTCCATTACCAATTCTCCTAACCTCCTAAGGATATGTCCTGCGAAGGATATACCCAGCATGTACGCACTAACGTACGTCAACCTGGGTAACTGTATGGGAAAATGCTATAACAACTACAACCGATCAGAGTTGAGATCAGTATTTTCCCGACTGTCTCAGCGAGAGCAGGTCCTTCGTAGCGTCGCTCCTGTGATTCAACGTGTAGGACTCAGTGTAGGATATCTCGGTGAAAAAGAGGAAAGAACTATAACTGTGATTACATATATACTGCTTTACAATTGATTTTAAAAAGGGATTTTCATTTGAATTCTTCATGAAAAATCACAAGTGACACCATTTTTTAGGTAAGTTGAAATTTTTAAGGAAATGGTCAATTACGTTTCATACTTACCGGTGCTCTTTTTTTAAAATTGTTCTTTATTATTGGGAATTGGTTAATAGTATAACTGGGGTATATACTTAATTAACGACACTATACACGTATACCGTTCTCGCAATTATTTTTATTATATTTACTTAATAAATTGAACATGTTTAATAATTTGATTAGGTTTACTTTATTGTCAGATCTTATTGATTATTTTTGATTCTAATTATTTTATATAATTTATTATTTGATTATAGTAAGAAAAATGTTTTAATTATGAATCTATAAATAAATATGGTCTTTCGTTTTAAATTTTTGATTATAAAACAACTTAATTTATGGAGAAAATTTTTTATTAACAGATACTTATATCGATATTCGTTATCGTGAGCTTGAACAAGTCTACGATTTATCGTAATTCTACGAATTTACTAAACTAATCCTATCGCGTTAAAAATTATCGGTAGTACTCTCTAGCTAGCTATCGGTTACCGATTCAATTACGACAAGTCCGATGTATTTCTTGACATGACGATGAAATAAATATCGGTATATTGTACGAATTTTGATTCCTTGAATTAGGCATCGAAAGAAATTTTTAATTTGTTTCAACAATTAGATTACCAAATTGGAGACAGTTTGCAGCTTAATAAATGGGGTATATACTCGATTACCGTTCATATACCGTTTTTTACTTATAGTATTTTAATATATTTTGATATATGTGTTGTGTCCCAAAATATATCCATAGTGTAAAATATAACATTTTTGCCAATGTTTGTTCTTTATAAACATTTAAATATAAAACTAACTAACAATTCATTCATTCACAAATAAAATAAGAATAAAATTTTATACACTACACTAAATTTTCTAAAAAAAATTTATTCATGAAATTTACATTATTTTTTAACGCATCAATAAAATTTCTTTGAAGGACGTAATAAAATCTTTTTATGACCATACTACCAATTCCTAATTTTTTAACCAGTGTATGGTAACTACTATAGGCCTATTGGTTTTAAGTAGGTAACTGTACTGGTTTTACCTAAGACGTATCCCTAAACTGTAAATAGCAGGTGTATACCGGTATATATATTGTCATACTCGCTACATCCGTTATGTATATAGATTGAAACAATAGATTAAAAAACAGGTGTAGGGTAAGTTACGAATTATCGGTCAGTTTCACATCTTCGGTCATATAAGAAAAATTGAATAACAATACTTTTATTTTAATTTGTATCCATGATACCAGCAGGTAGCATGGATACAAATTATATTAAATAATAATTAACTGTTATCTGCTCTTTCATAGTTATTTCATTTCAATAACCATTAAATAATTTAATATAATGTATTTTATCAATTTAATTTTATTAAATTCAAAAAATTTGTAGAATATACATTTTTAATCTACATATAATTTGAATCAGCAATAACTATATTTTATTTCTTTATAATTTAACAAAAAACAAGTAATAATATTGAATTTTTCCATTGAGTTGTATTACCTCTTAAAAGTTATAATTTAATATATCCAGCTGTTTTTTTTAGAAACATAATAATAATTATTATAGTCTACCTATACTCATGATTATAAAGGATTATCCTATCGAATGATTATAAAGGATAATCCCATCGAATGATTATAAAGGATAATCCCATTGAATGATAATAAAACATCTATCGATAATATTTCAATGAAAAAAGTACTCAACGTTCATTCAAATTAATAATAATCATTAAAAAAAGATCATATTATATTTAAGTAGTTATTAATTGTTTTAATGACTAATATCACGTGTCTCAAATATTAAAATTAAACGATGGTAATATTTCTTTAGAGTGATAACCATTTATTAAGAATGATAACCATTCAAATGATAACCATTCAAATGATAACCATTCAAATGATAACCATTCAAATGATAACCATTCAAATGATAACCATTCAAATGATAACCATTCAAATGATAACCACTCAAATGATAACCACTCAAATGATAACCACTCAAATGATAACCACTCAAATGATAACCATTCAAATGATAACCATTCAAATGATAACCATTCAAATGATAACCATTCAAATGATAACCATTCAAATGATAACCACTCAAATGATAACCATTCAAATGATAACCATTCAAATGATAACCATTCAAATGATAACCATTCAAATGATAACCATTCAAATGACAACCATTCAAATGATAACCATTCAAATGATAACCATTCAAATGATAACCACTCAAATGATAACCACTCAAATGATAACCATTCAAATGATAACCACTCAAATGATAACCACTCAAATGATAACCATTCAAATGATAACCATTCAAATGATAACCATTCAAATGATAACCATTCAAATGATAACCACTCAAATGATAACCACTCTTTTCCAGTAAGTACACCCAAATATCCCGACTGTTTAATTATTTCACTGCTCATACTTCATGAGTATCTTGGTGCTCATATACTTGTAGTTAATGAGTTTCAAACCCGACACTTGGTGTCTCACAAGTTATTAATGATGTGACGTAATAGGAATACCAAGTGGGGCACACTATCGTAAGGATAAATATCTAGCCATATCTAAAGGATTTATCCGTATCTAAAGGATGTATATCTAGCTATATATAAGATTTTATTTATCCATATCCGAAGGATATTTATTTTATAACTAACGAAAATATCTATACTTCTCTAACTGATATATCTAACCATATATCTAAAGTATTATATCTATTCATCTAAAGTAGATTTATATTCATAGATAAAAGATATATTTCTCATCATATCTAATGGATATATATCTTCATTTCTATATAGATTTCATTCCACCATATTTGAATTTCTTCAATATTTCATTATTTGACAAAACATATCAAAGATAATTAAGGTATTCTAGAAATATATAGGCAAGGAAATCATACCTAAAACAAATACGACTTTTTTTCGATAAAAAATTTCAGCACAATTTTTTTGGGGGTTTAACTATAATGTTACATTTTAATATTAACTTACTAATATTATCATTAAATGTTAACTCGTCCATTTGCCACCAGTCCACGGTACAGACTCATAACATTTGCCAAATACCTGATAGCACAGTTACGGGAAATATTGTGCAAACTATGTCAATAACGATATGGAAAGAGGAGAAAATAGCAACGTCATATTAGGGAGTATATTCTGACTAAATACCATGAAAATAATTTGCTAAATATCATAGGAATATTAGGGGAATTACGGTAGATATACCCTGAACAAGTTAATCAGCGTGTGAATCTTAGTGTTACAGAAGACTTAACATTCACGAAAAAGAGTAGTATTCAATTGTAATTGTCTTGCACGCTCGTCACTCCGGCGCATATTTAAGCAGGATCTAAAATTTTATCCTTATAAAATTCATTAATACCAGGAATCTTTTAAAAGCAACATACCAATTCTCCAGGCCAACAAAATTACCTACGCTTGATTTGTCAACATTTCTTTAAAAAAAAAGGAAAAAAAAATTCTTGACCACCTCGATAACTGGAAGTAACTCTTCCGAATTTTTCCTTTGGGGATATTTAATCGAAAAGCTATTCGTAAATAGAATATTTATAAGAAATTATACACAGGATAGCTAGAGTTCATATGTGCTAATTAATGAAGGAATTTGTTCTTTAAAAAACTTTAAATAGTCTGCTTTCATTTGCAGTATACTAATAATCTTTATCTTGTATAGTTTTTTCGTAATATAGTTTTAGAATATTAAAGTGACTTTCGGCCCACCCGGTATTAAAGTGAATACCATAGTAATAGTAAAAATGATACCTTACAATTCTTCCAATCATTACCGCTCTACCAATCATTACCGCTCTAACAATCATTACCGTACTACCAATCATTACCGCTCTACCAATCATTACTGCTCTACCAATCATTACCGCTCTACCAATCATTTACTGCTCTACCAATCACTACCGCTCTAACAATCATTACCGTACTACTAATCATTACCGCTCTACCAATCATTACTGCTCTACCAATCATTACCGTACTACCAATCATTACCGCTCTACCAATCATTACCGCTCTACCAATCATTACTGTACTACCAATCACTACCGCTCTAACAATCATTACCGTACTACTAATCATTACCGCTCTACCAATCATTACCGCTCTACCAATCATTACCGCTTTACCAATCATTACCGCTCTACCAATCAATACGCTACTCATAATATTTTCTTGTTTACTGTGTATCATTTTACAGCATCTGTTATCAGCTCTTATCAGTGACCATACCACCAAATGTTGTAGCAAATTATAATGAGGCTAGCGGTATCGGAATATCGTTATTTACCGATACTGTGACAAGGTAGATACCGATACCTGACTTAATTACCCTGAAAACAAGTGGTACAAAGAATAATGATAATGAATATGTAAAATAATTAATTATTTAATAATTGATGCATAAAACAATTATTTATAATAATTAATCTGACTAATTCGTTCATATATCCAATAGTTTTTAATATAAATATTCAATGATATTAATTAATATATTTATTAGAAGCACTTAAAACTTTAAATTAATAAATATTATTCGATACGTAATTTTATCATATATATTTGCAATGATCTTGATTTAAATCCAATAAATCTATAACTGAAAATATCTAACATTATTTATCGCTACTTTAATATTTCATGACAATATCTGAATACCCGTCAAATTCTATAAAAAACAAACACATGAGTTCAGTTTTTTTGGAATGAAATATCATACTCTGAAACTCTACGGATATCGCTCACACAGTTTAAAGTAGAGCTTCTACCAACCGTTTAAGGCTCGTCATTTTACCGCTAGGAAACGGGTATTATCTTCCAGTTGTACAGTGCCTGCTGTTCAACCAGTGAGTGTTCAATTAATATGTTTTGAGAATATATTCAAATACATACATATACAATATATTGAATTCATCAAAAATTATATTTTTGATTTTTTAGGGTCAAAACTTTTATATCTTCATACTGCAGAAAAATATTCGTTTTTTTTTCTTTTACTGTTCCTCTTATTTTTTCTTTACACCAACTTTATGAGGCGCTGTTGATAGAATGACTGTTTAACCCATTTTGTGACAGAGGATGTAAAACTGACCGATAATTCGTAACTTACCCTATCTTGGTTCTTATGGCTCGAGTATAAGATTGATAATAATAATCCACGAACATAATAGTTATATTTGTTTCGATATTAATTAAGTTATTAATATATCATTCAATATCATAATTGTTTTTCGTTCAAACTTATTGTATCAAAACAAATAATATTGTCAATATTTTTAATTAAAAGTCTATTCACATTCATTAATTTGAAGTAACTTAATATTGCGTAATTATCTCTAATGAATTAAAATAAATTTTGTTTGAATTTATCATGTCTAAATTAATGGTTAAACTATGTAGTTAGGAAATATGAAATAAGTTATTTATATTATGAATTAAATAGATTTAATTCATAAAGTACATGTGGTAAGACATGTGAATTAACTAAAAGAAAATAATAGATGATTTTTTTTGTACTTACATCCCAGGAAAAAAGTTATAGTTGGAACACAGAAAAGTAAATGTCGTTTTTTCATAATTTTCGGTTGTGCTAACATAAATTTCTATCTGGGTAGGGTAAGCTCTGAGTTATTGGGCGGTTCCACAGTTTCGATCTTAGAATAATATAAAAAATAACTTAGCAGTTTAACTAGTTATTATAATTGGTATTCATGATACCTGCAGGTATCATGGATACCAATTAAAATAATTATTTAAACAATTAGTTGTTTTTCTTCTATGATCGAAGATGTGGAAACGCCCGATAATTCAGAGCTTACCCTCATATCTGCCCAATCAATATTCAATTTCAGTCTCCATTGAGATGAACTGTAATATCCCAGTTTGTCTAATCCCTCCTACTCATGTTCGCAAAGCCTACCGGCCCTTTGATGATGAAAAACAAATTAGTACTCTGTTCTAAATCTTCTTAACCTAAATTAATAACGCCACCCAACTTCTAATCGCGAACAGGAGATTACGGAGCTCCACCAGCGGCGCCGGCCCCCCAAACTCTAATAACAACAACACTCCTCTTGGCCATGTCATAAAGTTCAATTTGTAAAAATGTTTCGAAACAGGAGAACAGTCTCCATCTTGCTTCTCTCCTACACTAACTTGGCTCCCGAACTTTCTAATTACTGCCAAAATTAATTAAACTAAACTGCTATTTGCCCGATAAGTTATTAGTGGTGGGCAATTGCTGCTATACTTCCCTATATTTTGGCTTCATTCCATAGAAAAAACTTCAGATATCTTCAATGTATAAAGAATACACCAATTTAAACTTCTAATCATTTTAAATAGATCCAATTAACAGTTTAATTATTCAATCAATTTATTCTTTTCCATGGTTTATTTTACATGAATTGAATTTTACTCTCAATTTTATATCACAGTAAATAATCAATTCCTTGCATAACTAGAACGATGACTCGTAGAGCGCATGCCCTCACAGCCGCTTATAAATGACATTGACCATCTAATATTCATCGAGTTATTGAGGACCTTGACCTTTGACCCGATCGATCATCAATTTTCAGGCAATTTGGTTGAATACTTTTTGCGTTAAGCGAATAACAAGATCAAAACATGACCTTCCACAATATTGCGATGATAATAAAGTGATACCTACCACGACTGCCCACCATAAATATTTGCCTAATAATATTAGCTGTCTTTTCTGTCGTAGGTAGATGAGGGAGACCATTTGTTGGTGGGACTAACAAAAGAGTGCTATTAAGCGCAAGTATGGACGCTCATCAGTGGGCAATGGCCCCCTCTCAATCTCCCATACAGATCTTAATAACTTGGAGCTCCTGTAAATAGATGCGACAAATAGTCATTCTCCCTCGACTTTGTTTTAAAGAGGCAATTTGTTACTGTAATTCTGAACGTAATTATTAGTCCCAGTTGAAAAGAGACGGGGCGGAAAATAACCAACCGACGGTTTGCGAATTCTTTTGCCCAATTCAGGCGTCAGTTTTTATAAGTTATTTTTTTACGAATATTTTACTAATTCATTAGATTATATGTAATTATTTATTTACTGTATTCGGTTATATATATTAATTGTTTCTTTCTTTTCAGAATAACTGCAACAACTCAAGTCCAGGAACAGAAGCCAACTGCTGAAACGGACTTTCAAAATGGCTACCATATGCAAGAGAATAATAATTCTTCTACTATGCATTTCCAGCATACAGTCCTCCTTCCCGCACTCCATCGATAGAAGAATCAGACTTCTAAGTCCAGGCTACGGCACTCGAATCAGCGGCCCAAGTCGCATACTTCAAAACCCATTCGCAGATTTCTCAAAAGGCGGCCAATTTACCGTGAGAGAGAAAGAAATTGCGGCTGTTTTCAGAGGTGTCGCTTACGGTGCGAGTGAAACAACTAAACAAACCACGACAGAACTCTCGACTTCTTCGATCACAGTGACCTCCAAACCACCCATAAAGTTAACTACTCGGAAAACTATACAGGAGGAATATTCCCTGGAAAAGGAAGTGAATGAGGTAGTTGGAAGTGATAAAGCCACTGTAGTTGTTTCTTCGACTGTGCTATCCAGTCTGCCTCCTTATGATGAAGAATCGAACAGGAACGGAATCTTGAATTACTATGTGGAAGAGGATAGAGATATCAGCGGCAGAAGAGATTATTATCCCGAAGTCATCTCGAGCGTTCAGCCGGAAACGAAGATTCGCTCAGACTCTAATAATTTTGTAGTCTCTGAGAATGGAGTGACAAAGAGTATTTCAGTCCACGTTTATTTAATAGGAGTACTCATGGGGATGATTGTATTATCCTCTCTCCTCTGCCTGTGTAGAATAACATCCTGCAGCCAACTTATTCCTCGCGGTCATTACGTCACGCTACAGCTTCTCATTCTCTTGGCGGCTTCATTACGCTGCATCACACTATTCCACGATCCGTACGGCTTGGATGGCAAATTACCCCGGGCATTAATGTCCCTGCTGGTGAATTCAGTGGCCCCTTTACTTTCAACTGCCTTCGCTCTGATGCTTTTAGTTCTCTTGAGAGCCTCCAAATATTTCCTGCTGCCAGCGAGCTTGCAAAGTCCTCTTGTGTTGGCCGTAATTTGTGGACTCCATATAGGTACGTCGGTTCTTGCTGACGTATCCAACGGCGTTCTTGATTACCCAGAATCTTCTCAGCATGTTGAACTGATCATGAAATGCGTGACAATTGTATGGGACAGCGTTCTTGTAATCGCTTATTTCATTCTACTTTACCAAGTCGTCATAAAGACATCGAAAAGAAGAGCAATTCTTCCAGCCTCCACATGCGGTGTGACTCTGATTGCAGCAACTATCCAAGCTATTTTGATAGGCTTTATGCTCTACCATGTAATAATGAAAGCTTCTTCTAGTGAACTCACAAGCTATGAGAGAACATGGTCGTGGTGGGTACTGATAAGCTGCGAACGACTTCTCGAAATAGGATTATGTGCCACAATTCTCACAGCGGCGGCAACTCTCACAATGAAGCAGACTCACTTGACCACGAAGGAGCAGAAAGTCTTCTCTGTTATTTCAGGCTATAATCCAAACACTGTGAGAATTATTTCTCCCACGCACAAGAACTACAAAACTGCTAATTACACTCTGACATCAACATTACAAAAGAGCGGCAACACAATGAACTCCAATTTCTCCTCCAGAACTCTGATACCATCTTCCAAGAAAGTTTGTGACAACACTGCAGATTTATCTTTTCAGTGGAGCTCAATGAGATCGAACAAACCTGATGTCTGCCTTCAAAATAATGCTTTTGATAGCAGCTCTAGTGGAAATAATAGCTCAAACTTCACCAGGACATTGCCCTGCCAACCCCGCTATTATTGTGCTCCCGTGCCACATATTGGAAACAGCCCCGTGCCCGGGCGAATTGAGCCGCACGTACTCAGGCCCCAGAAGAACAACATCTATTCCGAAATAGGAGACGTTGTGTCTGAGTCTTACGATGTAGCTTCTTATTATACACCCTCTGAAATTAACAGTTATGGCATTTGTAATAATGTTACGAGAGACCAACAACATCAGTATGAGCGGGCACGTAGTACAGATCACTTGTACGATCTACCTAATGTCCACCACACTGTTAACACCAGAAATCAAGATGCGGAGAAGTGCGCCGATGTTCGAGGCCGCAATACCACCGTAGTATCTGATAATTTATTCAATTTAGCTCTCCCTCTACACGGCGGACAGCAGCAACAGAATACTGTCTCCTCCAGGCCGTACCATCAGAAAATTAATAATTCACAGCTAGACACGTCACCAGACTCTGCAATCGTTCTAGATTATTCATCTCAATCAGAAATGGAGGAGCACAATAATATCTATAAGCAGAATAGGCTGTCGCATAATAAACAGAATAAGACAATGAGCTCTTCTTCAAAATTGGATTTCATGAATCTTAGCACTCACTCTTTGAACGAAGTTTTCAAGCACAACAGTGGCCTTTTAAGCAAATTAGTGGGTACCAATATCAACACAAAAAACAGTTCGGGATACCAGCCGCTCAACATCGAAGAATCGAACTCTCACTACACCGTGCAAGAGGAAAGCAGTAACCAAAACACTAAATCTAACTTACACGACAGCTCTATTGGAAACTCGTCAGGCGGGAGAGAGGGGGAATCCTGCCCCCCAATGGTGTCTACCCCCCTCCTCATATCCTCCTGTCCTAGTCCTATCACGTCCCTCTGAATTATATCCTCAAGCTAAATATATTGCAATGAACTTGAGGATCTTACCTAACTCTATATTATAGACCAAAGGAAACTAATTCCTATCCATTTTATCTTGAATGTTACATGCTCAAAATTGATACGTAAACAATGTAACCAATCAGTCAGTTTTATGAGTAAGATGTGTGTACATTATAATAATTATCACAATCAAAATGTTTCCCCACACCTTCTATAGAAAAGATCTCATTTTGTATTCTGGGCATTTTTGTGAGCACTTTTGTAAATAATTTGCAATTTAACATACTGTGTGTAAATTATAAGCTTATTCTCTCGAACCTTCATCAGATGTACCATTAATTCATCCAGACCCTTGGGGTTTAAAATGATTTATCATTCGTTGTCATAAGTCAATGTAGTACAACATAGCACACGGTGTTACCAATCAAAATGTTTAATTTATTGCAGCTTTTTATCACTTTGAAAATTCGAACTCGATCGAAGAATATTTTTCAGTGCAAAATGACATTTTGATATTGACTGATTTAATTTTTTACACAGTAAATGAAATATATGTTTTCATTATATTATTGTGGTTGTTAAATCAACAAGGAATTATTAGATTTAAATTAGAAAAATCTACTTCTAAAATCTCCCTTTCTTAAATCGGCTGTGACATTAGGTATATATAGTTATATATATAATGTAAATAAGATACATGTATTGTTATATGTTAAAGACATTTATATGATAACAGTTATTTAACTACTTGGTGAACTTACCTACC
Organism: Caprella mutica; assembly: GCA_947561585.1. NCBI lineage: Eukaryota > Metazoa > Arthropoda > Malacostraca > Amphipoda > Caprellidae > Caprella > Caprella mutica. The sequence continues at coordinate 129,618 of CANNZV010001492.1, forward strand.
TAGAAAATTTAGCCACTGAATAAATTATATATGTGTATTCATATATATGAAGGAAATAATCTGGATTGTCATTAACCAGTCAAAAATGGTTTATTTCCTTAATTTCCCAGGAATAAATTCTTCTTGCCTGAATAGTGTTTTATGTGCAGGATATATTTTGAAGATATTATCGAACTTATATATTAAAACTATAAGTGGTATCATCAAGTAATCTGTATATAGATCACTAATAATGATAACAATTCTAATTCATTTCTCAAAATTGTCATTGATTTTTATGAATTTTGTGTAATGAATTTCTCTATGAAATGAATTCCCTAACTGAAAAATTTCTTGAATGAATTATTAAAATTTTCGAAAATTACAATTATGGTACTGCGTCAATAATCAGATGCGGTTAAAAAAAATAGAAAAATGGGAAACAGCATATATGTTACTATTAAAATAGGCATCGAAAAATTAAAATATATTTTGATGTGGTTTTTAAAAATAATATATTGAAATTTTATCCATTATTTCTTTTGCATCTGGTTATTGCCACTTTACCCTAAAATTACATTAGTGTTTTGTGTTTAGAAACTTACAGTGTAGGACTAGGGTAAGTTCTAAATTATCGGTCAGTACTACATTTTCGGTCATATAAGAAAAACAATATAGAAATTGTTATTATTACACAGTGCTATCTATTACTTCTGCAAACCCGGGTTTGCAGAAGTATTAGATAGCACTGAGTAATAATAACAATTTTTATATTGTTTTTTCTTATATGACCGAAGATGTAGTACTGACCGATAATTCAGAACTCACCCTATGACTAATTTTCACGAGGTTGTAATTACCAAACTGTTGTTTAGGATTCTTGTTATAGATTTAAGTGAGCTGAGCTAGTCTTTATAATAAAGAAAATAGAACAAAAATATTACCTTTGTTTTTATTTAACACTAGTGTACTTTCCCGTTAAAAATAACGGGTCATCATCAATACCAATTTATTACCCGTTATTGAGTTACTTTTAATATATTCAATTAAAAATATATTTTCTGCATAGTCTAATTATTTTAAAGATAAAAGACGTATAAAAATTGAATAAAAACTGGGTAATTTAAATATCAAGTCAATATATTCCCGTGCGTATCATAGTTACATTCTTCATGTTTAAAATCCGTCGTGTGTAAGCGGACACCAAATAAATAAATAAATAAATAAATGAATAAACATACTAAGGAAATTATTAGTATAGATTTTACTGAAAATAAAAAAGATAGTGGAAAAATAATATGGAACTCGGATTCATATTTTTTCTTTATTTTGAAGGAAGTTAGAATACTATTTCGACGTGGGCAAGTTCCGAGTTATTGGACGGTTTCACATTACCGATTATATAAGAAAAAAATATAATAATTATAATTTAATTATTTTATTGGTATCCATGATACATGCAGGTATCATGGATACAAATTTGAATAATCATTTGTAATCTTATCGAGAATGTGGAACTGTGCAATAATTCAGAACGTACCCTACCAAGTATAGCTCAATGTGAAGTATATTTCCATCAATAATAATTAATTTAAGATGAAAATTAAGCAATGGAAAAAATAATGTTTCTTAAATTAAATCCATAAGAAATTTTATAAATACGTATTATACAATTTGAAATTAATCGACTAAATACATAGCATAATAATTACTATTTTAGATATATTTGATGAGTTAAAGTCAAATGTACAGCTATAATATTATGATTAAAAATCAAGTCTTCAATCAGTTAATCGATACCAAAAAAATCTAAGATCGAGAGATTTCTATGGATGATATACAAAAATAAATCAGTCACCCAAAGAAAAATATTTTCTATCACATCATTTTCTATGAGAGAGTAAAGATTCGAAATTAAATCTACGGTGTTAGATAACATTATTTGAGTTTTTTTTCAGTAGCAAAAAATAACGTGTTTAAAAAATAATTGTTCAGATTTAGAATATAATGTTTAATTTTTTTATTTAGTAGTTGAATACAATATTTTCTTATTTTTGTTTCTATATTTAAAAGTATGGAGAAGCACTTTTTTAAAAACAGCATATTAAGAAATAGAAATATGGAATCACTTCCGTAGACTTTGTATAAAAAGAGCTCTCTTCATAGAAAACTGAAATGAAGAAATTTAGGGAGTAACTGTTTTAATTTTTCGAAAATATATTTTATTCACAAAAAGACAGTATTAGGAAATGTCTTCACCGATGTAATCGAAAATTTCAATTGCATTATTTAGGGATTTTAATTTAAACTAATGTAAATAAGAATAATTAAACATTTAATTTACATACGTTGATATATAATATTTTTAGTATTATACCATATATCATTATTGTGAATTATACTTAATAAACTCATACACAATACTAATCAAACTTACAAAATAATTCACAAACTAATTATATACCATATTAACTAAATAACCGTCAATTCGATATATCTAAATCAAAGATAATTTTCCCAATATTAATAGCACTTGATTATATTATTTATTTACTAACAAATAGAATATAATTATCCACTTTGCAGGATAAACGCGACATCAAAGAAGGTATAATTGATTCCTATTAATATCATATCTAATATTTCGGTATAATTAAATATGCGTTCCTTGAATTTATGACGTGATTAAAAAATACATTTTTGTGAATCATTTCAATATGTATTAGATGGAATCAAAAGCTGGTGTAATTTCATTGAGTTTTTTTAATTTTCTAAAGGAATAATGAATACGAATAATTAAAAGGTATTATACAATTATACTTTTATAGTTTCTAATTTACGCTTTTTGGGACTGAACTGCACTGGTATTTAATTAAAATTATTTATATCTGTAATTCTGTTAATATTGTTATTTTAGATAGAGTATGATATATAAATTAATTAAAGAGAAACAGGCATTTTTGGTTTACTGTCATTATTAGTTGTTTTAACTTTTCACTGTGAACTTTATTTACAACTATTGGTGGTTGTTTTAACTTTTCACTGTGAACTTTATTTACAACTATTGGTGGTTGTTTTAACTTTTCACTGTGCACTTTATTTACAACTATTGGTGGTTGTTTTAATTTTTCACTATGCACTTTATTTACAACTATTGGTGGTTGTTTTAACTCTTCACTGTGCACTTTATTTACAACTATTGGTGGTTGTTTTAATTTTTCACTGTGCACTTTATTTACAACTATTGGTGGTTGTTTTAACTTTTCACTGTGAGCTTTATTTACAACTATTGGTGGTTGTTTTAACTCTTCACTGTGCACTTTATTTACAACTATTGGTGGTTGTTTTAACTTTTCACTGTGAACTTTATTTACAACTATTGGTGGTTGTTTTAACTTTTCACTGTGCACTTTATTTACAACTATTGGTGGTTGTTTTAACTTTTCACTATGCACTTTATTTACAACTATTGGTGGTTGTTTTAACTCTTCACTGTGCACTTTATTTACAACTATTGGTGGTTGTTTTAACTTTTCACTGTGCACTTTATTTACAACTATTGGTGGTTGTTTTAACTTTTCACTGTGCACTTTATTTACAACTATTGGTGGTTGTTTTAACTCTTCACTGTGCACTTTATTTACAACTATTGGTGGTTGTTTTAACTCTTCACTGTGCACTTTATTTACAACTATTGGTGGTTGTTTTAACTCTTCACTGTGCACTTTATTTACAACTATTGGTGGTTGTTTTAACTCTTCACTGTGCACTTTATTTACAACTATTGATGGTTGTTTTAACTCTTCACTGTGCACTTTATTTACAACTATTGGTGGTTGTTTTAACTCTTCACTGTGCACTTTATTTACAACTATTGGTGGTTGTTTTAACTTTTCACTGTGCACTTTATTTACAACTATTGGTGGTTGTTTTAACTTTTCACTATGCACTTTATTTACAACTATTGGTGGTTGTTTTAACTCTTCACTGTGCACTTTATTTACAACTATTGGTGGTTGTTTTAACTTTTCACTGTGCACTTTATTTACAACTATTGGTGGTTGTTTTAACTTTTCACTGTGCACTTTATTTACAACTATTGGTGGTTGTTTTAACTCTTCACTGTGCACTTTATTTACAACTATTGGTGGTTGTTTTAACTCTTCACTGTGCACTTTATTTACAACTATTGGTGGTTGTTTTAACTCTTCACTGTGCACTTTATTTACAACTATTGGTGGTTGTTTTAACTCTTCACTGTGCACTTTATTTACAACTATTGATGGTTGTTTTAACTCTTCACTGTGCACTTTATTTACAACTATTGGTGGTTGTTTTAACTCTTCACTGTGCACTTTATTTACAACTATTGATGGTTGTTTTAACTCTTCACTGTGCACTTTATTTACAACTATTGATGGTTGTTTTAACTCTTCACTGTGCACTTTATTTACAACTATTGGTGGTTGTTTTAACTCTTCACTGTGCACTTTATTTACAACTATTGGTGGTTGTTTTAACTCTTCACTGTGCACTTCATTTACAACTATTGGTGGTTGTTTTAACTCTTCACTGTGCACTTTATTTACAACTATTGGTGGTTGTTTTAACTCTTCACTGTGCACTTTATTTACAACTATTGGTGGTTGTTTTAACTCTTCACTGTGCACTTTATTTACAACTATTGGTGGTTGTTTTAACTCTTCACTGTGCACTTTATTTACAACTATTGATGGTTGTTTTAACTCTTCACTGTGCACTTTATTTACAACTATTGGTGGTTGTTTTAACCCTTCACTGTGCACTTTATTTACAACTATTGGTGGTTGTTTTAACTCTTCACTGTGCACTTTATTTACAACTATTGATGGTTGTTTTAACTCTTCACTGTGCACTTTATTTACAACTATTGGTGGTTGTTTTAACTCTTCACTGTGCACTTTATTTACAACTATTGGTGGTTGTTTTAACTCTTCACTGTGCACTTTATTTACAACTATTGGTGGTTGTTTTAACTCTTCACTGTGCACTTTATTTACAACTATTGGTGGTTGTTTTAACTTTTCACTGTGCACTTTATTTACAACTATTGGTGGTTGTTTTAACTCTTCACTGTGCACTTTATTTACAACTATTGGTGGTTGTTTTAACTCTTCACTGTGCACTTTATTTACAACTATTGGTGGTTGTTTCAACTCTTCGCTGTAGACGCAGATAAAGTTACATAGCAAATTTCTTAACAAATGCTTAATAACGAGATATTTGAGTAAATCGAATAAACTGGGTTCAATAGATTTAGATTTATTATTTATCATTTTCACATTCTGTAGTGGCTTATTTCTATTGAATTTAAATTAATGGTATACAAATTTCTCAGCAAGTACTAGTATTTCTTATATGAATTATTTGAATTACGTGCTGCAGACAATAAAAAGGCTAGGTAAAAGGCTAGGTAAAAGGCTAGGTAAAAGGCTAGATAAAAGGCTAGGTAAAAGGCTAGGTAAAAGGCTAGGTAAAAGGCTCACTTACAGCTGTTCAAACTTTCCATATGTTTTTGAAGATATTGAAAGTATAGTTTGTTGAAATTGAAATTTTGTGAAAATGTTGAAATGGAAATTTTGTGAAAATGTTGAAATTAAAATTTTGTGAAAATGTTGAAATTGAAATTTTGTGAAAATGTTGAAATTGAAATTTGGTGAAAATGTTGAAATTAAAATTTTGTGAAAATGTTGAAATTGCTGTCATTTGGTATCCCATCACTAAGGGATAAATTCACATGTTACCATTAACAACAAATGATAACACTACATGTTAAGTTAGTTTCCTAGAGCCCGGAAATGACATTAACGGTTGAAAGCGGCTTGTAATGCTCTGTATAATATAAATTAATAATGCTTCATGAATAGCAATTCGCTGAGAAATGCCTCTAATAGTGTGTACCTTGCTCTGATAGTTAATAAATTGCTTATAGCTGCCAGTTGCCATGGCAGCCTACCTGGCATGGTATCACGTATATGTTTAGAGGGAAATGGTGCACTTTAATTACTCTTAATAGTGATTAACTTGTAATTAAATTATATTTAGATGAGTTAAATGATGATGAAAATAACTCTTTATACTCTAAGGTGACATGTGTGTCCCCAATTTCAAGTGATGTGTTTGGTAGGTTTTTTTTTAATATTTTCCTCAAGTAAGAAAATAGACCCGTAAAAAGAATAGCCGAGTTAAAAGGGCTGTAATTTGTAAGCTATCATTGTTAGAAGATTGAAGAAGGCTTCATTGTAAAGATAAGAATTTAAAATTTTATTTCATAATAAGTTTAGTATTACATGAGTAAACTTATCAAGACGAAAAAAGTTTTTTTTATCACATTCTCCCCGGTAGCATTTTTTCTTGGGCCAATATTGGGACAACATTTGCAATATTGGGACATTAGTGGGACAACATTGGCAATTTTGGGACATTAGTGGGACAACATTGGCAATTTTGGGACAACATTGGGACAACATTGGCCCAAGAATCATTGCTACCTGGGCTGTAGCTATAGAGTACTAGCGTGAGTTTTTGATGGTATTCCATTCAAAACGGTGTCAAAAAGATGTTATATGACATGGTCAGATTAAATGATTATTAATTTTCTTTATTTATGAGTCAGCAGATAAATTTTTCACTGATTTCGTTTACTCTAACCATGTTTATGATGTTTCTGTCCTTTCCTGTTTCTTCATGGTGTGAATTTAAATTGTGAACTGTAACAGTGTAGAGTGGACATATCGCGTAACGTAATTTCATCCAACTTTTATTTTACATAACAGTGTTCCGTATCTTACTTAAAAACTACAAATTGTAGTCATCACGGATACATTTTTAAACATCTCCACAAGGATGAGTTTTCTCTATTCCACTGTTAATTGTGCCTTTCTTGGGATAATAAACCACTAATGAATCTAAAGCTCTATAGATGTGCCTATATATCCTTTTTAAGTATGAATTATATCAAAGTAAATTTAGGATTTTCCTATTTAAAATGAAACTTATTTCAGTCTTCTTGCTATAATAGTTTACAAATTACAGCACTTTTAAATCGGCTACTTTTTTCTGGACCGATGCTAGTACTCTTTACAGAATGGGATGAAAAATGTTTTTCGTCTTGATAAGTTTATTGAGTCTAGTGGTGGACATGCAACGCTAAATTAATTATACATTAAACTTGAAATTCTTATCTTTAAAGTGAACCCTATTTCAATCCTCTGGCAATAGTAGTTTAGAAATTACAATTCTATTAAATTGGCTATTTTTTTTGCGGCCGCCCTGTATATTAGAACACAATTATTGTGATATATTTTCTCTTTTGTTTATAATATGCTTTCTTTACCAATATCACAAAATAAATTTTATTTTTAAATTGATATAGACTCATAGAATCTAAATGGTAGTTATAATTTTCAGCGAAATTAGACTCCTTACTCTTTTCTTTAGGTTGTCATAATGAAGAAATGATATGTAGAATATTTTATAATGTAGGTATCCCATATGAAGGATACAGATATAGCAAATATTAATCTTAGTGAATTATTTGTCAACATTTCATCCAACCCTCATGATGCAACTAACTATAGAAATGCGTTTTTCCATTGTTAAATAATATTATTTAAGCAGTTCTCCAACTAAAATTTAAATAAATTTATCCATTAAATTTAACAACGCTAAAATATTATTATTTTGAATAGCTAGGAATGTGTTCGATAGATGAACATCTCCCAGGGGCTCTATCCTGATACTGTCTGTGGTGAATGAAAGAGAAGATGGTGGCGTCCCTTGGGCCCAAAACTGTTGTAATTTGGATTATGTACTGTCCTTTTTCAACTTTATCATTTTTTTAACGCTAATTTCAGTTTTAGAAAAGTATAGATTTTTCTGTTAGGTTGGCTCGAAGGCTTCATCTACTTCACCTCTTCATTTTCCTCTTTTATCTGTGAGTGCAGCCACCGTCACATTCCTTGGTAAGTAACTGCATTCACGGAGTAGCTTTTCTGCATCCTTGTTACATGCATTTACTTTCTACCTGTAATAATACTGTGTATTTTAATTTTATGAATTTAAATAAGTTTATGCAGTTACAATTATCTCACATAGTTAATTTCACAAAATATTATTTCTATGATAATTCCAATATTACCCATCAAACCAAATAATATTTCATCCCTAACTCTATAATTTTCCATTAGAAAAACATTTTAAATTCACAGCATATAATTTCCACAGAATATATCTCAACCATTTTGTTGTTTTAATTTGGTATCACCCTCTCAAGTCGAAGAAGCTCTTACCTTAAATAAGTTATTTTAGTGACGCGTTTAACCCCTCCTTGCTTGAAGAAGCTTAACCATAAGCTTACCCATGTTTACTCTGTTAGCTTAAGCTGCGGAGAAGCTTAGGCTTCCTCTCCTGATATACTATGCAGAGGATGGGGAAACAACATGAATAGTGAAAAAGGTCTGGCCTGAGCGGTTAATAAACGTAGCATGTATTTGGAACATGTTTAGCTTCTAAAAGTACTTTAAAGATGAAAGCAAGTTTGGCTTTAACTTTTACACTAATCGTTGTGTATGATGTTTGCAGTGAAGGGTTGAAACAACCACCAATAGTTGTAAATAAAGTGCACAGTGGAGGGTTAAAACAACCACCAATAGTTGTAAATAAAGTGCACAGTGAAGAGTTAAAACAACCACCAATAGTTGTAAATAGAGTGCACAGTGACGGGTTAAAACAACCACCAATAGTTGTATATAAAGTGCACAGTGAAGAGTTAAAACAACCACCAATAGTTGTAAATAGAGTGCACAGTGACGGGTTAAAACAACCACCAATAGTTGTAAATAAAGTGCACAGTGAAGGGTTAAAACAACCACCAATAGTTGTAAATAAAGAGCACAGTGAAGAGTTGAAACAACCACCAATAGTTGTAAATAAAGTGCACAGTGAAGGGTTAAAACAACCACCAATAGTTGTAAATAAAGAGCACAGTGAAGAGTTGAAACAACCACCAATAGTTGTAAATAAAGTGCACAGTGAAGAGTTAAAACAACCACCAATAGTTGTAAATAGAGTGCACAGTGACGGGTTAAAACAACCACCAATAGTTGTAAATAAAGTGCACAGTGAAGGGTTAAAACAACCACCAATAGTTGTAAATAAAGAGCACAGTGAAGAGTTGAAACAACCACCAATAGTTGTAAATAAAGTGCACAGTGAAGGGTTAAAACAACAACCAACAGTTGTAAATAAAGAGCACAGTGAAGAGTTGAAACAACCACCAATAGTTGTAAATAAAGTGCACAGTGAAGGGTTAAAACAACCAACAATAGTTGTAAATAAAGTGCACAGTGAAGAGTTAAAACAACCACCAATAGTTGTAAATAAAGTGCACAGTGAAGGGTTAAAACAACCACCAATAGTTGTAAATAAAGTGCACAGTGAAGAGTTAAAACAACCACCAATAGTTGTATATAAAGTGCACAGTGAAGAGTTAAAACAACCACCAATAGTTGTAAATAGAGTGCACAGTGACGGGTTAAAACAACCACCAATAGTTGTAAATAAAGTGCACAGTGAAGAGTTAGAACAACCACCAATAGTTGTAAATAAAGTGCACAGTGAAGAGTTAAAACAACCACCAATAGTTGTAAATAAAGGGCACAGTGAAGAGTTAAAACAACCACCAATAGTTGTAAATAAAGTGCACAGTGACGGGTTAAAACAACCACCAATAGTTGTAAATAAAGTGCACAGTGAAGGGTTAAAACAACCACCAATAGTTGTAAATAAAGGGCACAGTGAAGAGTTGAAACAACCACCAATAGTTGTAAATAAAGTGCACAGTGAAGGGTTAAAACAACCACCAATAGTTGTAAATAAAGTGCACAGTGAAGAGTTAAAACAACCACCAATAGTTGTAAATAAAGTGCACAGTGAAGGGTTAAAACAACCACCAATAGTTGTAAATAAAAGGCACAGTGAAGAGTTGAAACAACCACCAATAGTTGTAAATAAAGTGCACAGTGAAGAGTTAAAACAACCACCAATAGTTGTAAATAAAGTGCACAGTGAAGGGTTAAAACAACCACCAATAGTTGTAAACAAAGGGCACAGTGAAGAGTTAAAACAACCACCAATAGTTGTAAATAAAGTGCACAGTGACGGGGGTTAGAACAACCACTCCAGCTGTGCTCTTTACAGTGAACAGTGTAAAGTGCACAGTGCACAGGTTTCTTCCAAATACAATGAAGTAATACTCTTCTCTACCACTACAGTCAAAGAGCCAAGTTGCGTATAGTTACTCCTTGGGGAAAATAGACACAAGTTAACCACTGCAAAAACTTCTAATTCGCTGCTATACTTTCTTTGTAACTGTTATACTCTAACTGCTTCTTGTAACTGTTATAACTGTAACTGCTTCTTGTAACTGTTATAACTCTAACTGCTTCTTGTAACTGTTATAACTATAACTGCTTCTTGTAACTGTTATAACTGTAACTGCTTCTTGTAACTGTTATACTCTAACTGCTTCTTGTAACTGTTATAACTGTAACTGCTTCTTGTAACTGTTATAACTCTAACTGCTTCTTGTAACTGTTATAACTCTAACTGCTTCTTGTAACTGTTATAACTGTAACTGCTTCTTGTAACTGTTTAACTCTAACTGCTTCTTGTAACTGTTATAACTATAACTGCTTCTTGTAACTGTAATAACTGTAACTGCTTCTTGTAACTCTTATAACTCTAACTGCTTCTTGTAACTGTTATAACTCTAACTGCTTCTTGTAACTGTTATAACTATAACTGCTTCTTGTAACTGTTATACTCTAACTGCTTCTTGTAACTGTTATAACTCTAACTGCTTCATGTAACTGTTATAACTCTAACTACTTCTTGTAACTGTTATAACTGTAACTGCTTCTTGTAACTGTTATAACTGTAACTACTTCTTGTAACTGTTATAACTGTAACTGCTTCTTGTAACTGTTATAACTCTAACTACTTCTTGTAACTGTTATAACTCTAACTGCTTCTTGTAACTGTTATAACTGTAACTGCTTCTTGTAACTGTTATAACTATAACTGCTTCTTGTAACTATTATAACTCTAACTGCTTCTTGTAACTGTTATAACTCTAACTGCTTCTTGTAACTGTTATAACTGTAACTGCTTCTTGTAACTGTTATAACTCTAACTGCTTCATGTAACTGTTATACTCTAACTGCTTCTTGTAACTGTTATAACTCTAACTGCTTCTTGTAACTGTTATAACTATAACTACTTCTTGTAACTGTTATAACTCTAACTACTTCTTGTAACTGTTATAACTCTAACTACTTCTTGTAACTGTTATAACTCTAACTGCTTCATGTAACTGTTATACTCTAACTGCTTCTTGTAACTGTTATAACTCTAACTGCTTCTTGTAACTGTTATAACTCTAACTGCTTCTTGTAACTGTTATAACTCTAACTACTTCTTGTAACTGTTATAACTCTAACTGCTTCATGTAACTGTTATAACTCTAACTACTTCTTGTAACTGTTATAACTCTAACTGCTTCATGTAACTGTTATACTCTAACTGCTTCTTGTAACTGTTATAACTCTAACTGCTTCTTGTAACTGTTATAACTCTAACTGCTTCTTGTAACTGTTATAACTATAACTACTTCTTGTAACTGTTATAACTCTAACTACTTCTTGTAACTGTTATAACTCTGACTACTTCTTGTAACTGTTATAACTCTAACTGCTTCATGTAACTGTTATACTCTAACTGCTTCTTGTAACTGTTATAACTGTAACTGCTTCTTGTATCTGTTATAACTGTAACTGCTTCTTGTATCTATTATAACTGTAACTGCTTCTTGTAACTGTTATAACTCTAACTGCTTCTTGTAACTGTTATAACTCTGACTGCTTCTTGTAACTGTTATAACTGTAACTGCTTCTTGTATCTGTTATAACTGTAACTGCTTCTTGTAACTGTTATAACTGTAACTGCTTCTTGTATCTGTTATAACTGTAACTGCTTCTTTTAACTGTTATAACTCTAACTGCTTCTTGTAACTGTTATAACTCTGACTGCTTCTTGTAACTGTTATAACTCTAACTGCTTCTTGTAACTGTTATAACTCTAACTGCTTCTTGTAACTGTTATACTCTAACTGCTTCTTGTAACTGTTATACTCTAACTGCTTCTTGTAACTGTTATAACTCTGACTGCTTCTTGTAACTGTTATAACTGTAACTGCTTCTTGTATCTGTTATAACTGTAACTGCTTCTTGTAACTGTTATAACTGTAACTGCTTCTTGTAACTGTTATAACTATAACTGCTTCTTGTAACTGTTATACTCTAACTGCTTCTTGTAACTGTTATACTCTAACTGCTTCTTGTAACTTTTATAACTCTAACTGCTTCGTGTAACTGTTATAACTCTAACTGCTTCGTGTAACTGTTATAACTGTAACTGCTTCTTGTAACTGTTATAACTGTAACTGCTTCTTGTAACTGTTATAACTCTAACTGCTTCGTGTAACTGTTATAACTCTAACTGCTTCTTGTAACTGTTATAACTCTAACTGCTTCGTGTAACTGTTATACTCTAACTGCTTCTTGTAACTGTTATACTCTAACTGCTTCTTGTAACTGTTATAACTGTAACTGCTTCTTGTAACTGTTATAACTGTAACTGCTTCTTGTAACTGTTATAACTGTAACTGCTTCTTGTAACTGTTATAACTCTAACTGCTTCTTGTAACTGTTATACTCTAACTGCTTCTTGTAACTGTTATACTCTAACTGCTTCATGTAACTGTTATAACTGTAACTGCTTCTTGTATCTGTTATAACTGTAACTGCTTCTTGTAACTGTTATAACTCTAACTGCTTCTTGTAACTGTTATAACTCTAACTGCTTCTTGTAACTGTTATAACTCTAACTGCTTCTTGTAACTGTTATACTCTAACTGCTTCTTGTAACTGTTATACTCTAACTGCTTCTTGTAACTGTTATAACTCTAACTGCTTCTTGTAACTGTTATAACTCTAACTGCTTCTTGTAACTGTTATAACTCTAACTGCTTCTTGTAACTGTTATAACTCTAACTGCTTCTTGTAACTGTTATAACTCTAACTGCTTCTTGTAACTGTTATAACTCTAACTGCTTCTTGTAACTGTTATAACACTAACTGCTTCTTGTAACTGTTATAACTATAACTGCTTCTTGTAACTGTTATAACTCTAACTGCTTCTTGTAACTGTTATAACTCTAACTGCTTCTTGTAACTGTTATAACACTAACTGCTTCTTGTAACTGTTATAACTATAACTGCTTCTTGTAACTGTTATAACTCTAACTGCTTCTTGTAACTGTTATACTCTAACTGCTTCGTGTAACTGTTATAACTATAACTGCTTCTTGTAACTGTTATAACTGTAACTGCTTCTTGTAACTGTTATAACTGTAACTGCTTCTTGTAACTGTTATAACTGTAACTGCTTCTTGTAACTGTTATAACTCTAACTGCTTCTTGTAACTGTTATAACTCTAACTGCTTCTTGTAACTGTTATAACTGTAACTGCTTCTTGTAACTGTTATACTCTAACTGCTTCTTGCAACTGTTATACTCTAACTGCTTCTTGTAACTGTTATAACTCTAACTGCTTCTTGTAACTGTTATAACTCTAACTGCTTCTTGTAACTGTTATAACTCTAACTGTTTCTTGTAACTGTTATAACTCTAACTGCTTCTTGTAACTGTTATAACTCTAACTGCTTCTTGTAACTGTTATAACTCTAACTGCTTCTTGTAACTGTTATAACTCTAACTGCTTCTTGTAACTGTTATAACTCTAACTGCTTCTTGTAACTGTTATAACTATAACTGCTTCTTGTAACTGTTATAACTCTAACTGCTTCTTGTAACTGTTATAACTCTAACTGCTTCTTGTAACTGTTATAACTGTAACTGCTTCTTGTAACTGTTATAACTCTAACTGTTTCTTGTAACTGTTATAACTCTAACTGCTTCTTGTAACTGTTATAACTGTAACTGCTTCTTGTAACTGTTATAACTGTAACTGCTTCTTGTAACTGTTATAACTCTAACTGCTTCTTGTAACTGTTATAACTGTAACTGCTTCTTGTAACTGTTATAACTCTAACTGCTTCTTGTAACTGTTATACTCTAACTGCTTCATGTAACTGTTATAACTGTAACTGCTTCTTGTAACTGTTATAACTGTAACTGCTTCTTGTAACTGTTATACTCTAACTGCTTCTTGTAACTGTTATAACTGTAACTGCTTCTTGTAACTGTTATAACTGTAACTGCTTCTTGTAACTGTTATAACTCTAACTGCTTCTTGTAACTGTTATAACTCTAACTGCTTCTTGTAACTGTTATAACTCAAACTGCTTCTTGTAACTGTTATAACTCTAACTGCTTCTTGTAACTGTTATAACTCTAACTGCTTCTTGTAACTGTTATACTCTAACTGCTTCATGTAACTGTTATAACTGTAACTGCTTCTTGTAACTGTTATAACTGTAACTGCTTCTTGTAACTGTTATACTCTAACTGCTTCTTGTAACTGTTATAACTGTAACTGCTTCTTGTAACTGTTATAACTCTAACTGCTTCTTGTAACTGTTATAACTGTAACTGCTTCTTGTAACTGTTATAACTCTAACTGCTTCTTGTAACTGTTATAACTGTAACTGCTTCTTGTAACTGTTATACTCTAACTGCTTCATGTAACTGTTATAACTGTAACTGCTTCTTGTAACTGTTATAACTCTAACTGCTTCTTGTAACTGTTATAACTCTAACTGCTTCTTGTAACTGTTATAACTGTAACTGCTTCTTGTAACTGTTATAACTCTAACTGCTTCATGTAACTGTTATAACTCTAACTGATTCTTGTAACTGTTATAACTCTAACTGATTCTTGTAACTGTTATAACTGTAACTGCTTCGTGTAACTGTTATAACTCTAACTGCTTCGTGTAACTGTTATAATTCTAACTGCTTCTTGTAACTGTTATAACTCTAACTGCTTCTTGTAACTGTTATAACTCTAACTGCTTCTTGTAACTGTTATAACTGTAACTGCTTCTTGTAACTGTTATAACTCTAACTGCTTCTTGTAACTGTTATAACTGTAACTGCTTCTTGTAACTGTTATAACTCTAACTGCTTCTTGTAACTGTTATACTCTAACTGCTTCATGTAACTGTTATAACTGTAACTGCTTCTTGTAACTGTTATAACTGTAACTGCTTCTTGTAACTGTTATACTCTAACTGCTTCTTTTAACTGTTATAACTGTAACTGCTTCTTGTAACTGTTATAACTGTAACTGCTTCTTGTAACTGTTATAACTCTAACTGCTTCTTGTAACTGTTATAACTCTAACTGCTTCATGTAACTGTTATAACTCTAACTGCTTCTTGTAACTGTTATAACTGTAACTGCTTCTTGTAACTGTTATAACTCTAACTGCTTCTTGTAACTGTTATAATCTAACTGCTTCATGTAACTGTTATAACTGTAACTGCTTCTTGTAACTGTTATAACTGTAACTGCTTCTTGTAACTGTTATACTCTAACTGCTTCTTGTAACTGTTATAACTGTAACTGCTTCTTGTAACTGTTATAACTCTAACTGCTTCTTGTAACTGTTATAACTGTAACTGCTTCTTGTAACTGTTATAACTCTAACTGCTTCTTGTAACTGTTATAACTGTAACTGCTTCTTGTAACTGTTATACTCTAACTGCTTCATGTAACTGTTATAACTGTAACTGCTTCTTGTAACTGTTATAACTGTAACTGCTTCTTGTAACTGTTATAACTCTAACTGCTTCGTGTAACTGTTATAACTCTAACTGCTTCTTGTAACTGTTATAACTGTAACTGCTTCTTGTAACTGTTATAACTCTAACTGCTTCGTGTAACTGTTATACTCTAACTACTTCTTGTAACTGTTATAACTGTAACTGCTTCTTGTAACTGTTATAACTGTAACTGCTTTTTGTAACTGTTATAACTATAACTGCTTCTTGTAACTGTTATAACTGTAACTGCTTCTTGTAACTGTTATAACTGTAACTGCTTCTTGTAACTGTTATAACTGTAACTGCTTCTTGTAACTGTTATACTCTAACTGCTTCTTGTAACTGTTATAACTATAACTGCTTCTTGTAACTGTTATAACTGTAACTGCTTCTTGTAACTGTTATAACTGTAACTGCTTCTTGTAACTGTTATAACTGTAACTGTTTCTTGTAACTGTTATAACTGTAACTGCTTCTTGTAACTGTTATAACTCTAACTGCTTCTTGTAACTGTTATAACTCTAACTGCTTCTTGTAACTGTTATAACTCTAACTGCTTCTTGTAACTGTTATAACTCTAACTGCTTCTTGTATCTGTTATAACTGTAACTGCTTCTTGTAACTGTTATACTCTAACTGCTTCTTGTAACTGTTATAACTATAACTGCTTCTTGTAACTGTTATAACTGTAACTGCTTCTTGTAACTGTTATAACTGTAACTGCTTCTTGTAACTGTTATAACTCTAACTGCTTCTCGTAACTGTTATAACTCTAACTGCTTCTTGTAACTGTTATAACTGTAACTGCTTCTTGTAACTGTTATAACTCTAACTGCTTCTTGTAACTGTTATACTCTAACTGCTTCTTGTAGCTGTTATACTCTAACTGCTTCATGTAACTGTTATAACTCTAACTGCTTCTTGTAACTGTTATAACTCTAACTGCTTCGTGTAACTGTTATAACTCTAACTGCTTCTTGTAACTGTTATAACTCTAACTGCTTCTTGTAACTGTTATAACTGTAACTGCTTCTTGTAACTGTTATAACTCTAACTGCTTCTTGTAACTGTTATACTCTAACTGCTTCTTGTAACTGTTATACTCTAACTGCTTCATGTAACTGTTATAACTCTAACTGCTTCTTGTAACTGTTATAACTCTAACTGCTTCTTGTAACTGTTATAACTCTAACTGCTTCATGTAACTGTTATAACTCTAACTGCTTCGTGTAACTGTTATAACTCTAACTGCTTCTTGTAACTGTTATAACTCTAACTGCTTCTTGTAACTGTTATAACTGTAACTGCTTCATGTAACTGTTATAACTCTAACTGCTTCTTGTAACTGTTATAACTCTAACTGCTTCTTGTAACTGTTATACTCTAACTGCTTCGTGTAACTGTTATAACTGTAACTGCTTCTTGTAACTGTTATAACTGTAACTGCTTCTTGTAACTGTTATAACTGTAACTGCTTCTTGTAACTGTTATACTCTAACTGCTTCTTGTAACTGTTATAACTCTAACTGCTTCTTGTAACTGTTATAACTATAACTGCTTCTTGTAACTGTTATAACTGTAACTGCTTCTTGTA
This sequence comes from Caprella mutica, assembly GCA_947561585.1. Taxonomy (NCBI): domain Eukaryota; kingdom Metazoa; phylum Arthropoda; class Malacostraca; order Amphipoda; family Caprellidae; genus Caprella; species Caprella mutica. Next base: position 147,078 of record CANNZV010001492.1, read on the forward strand.
ACTGTTATAACTCTAACTGCTTCGTGTAACTGTTATAACTCTAACTGCTTCTTGTAACTGTTATATCTCTAACTGCTTCTTGTAACTGTTATAACTGTAACTGCTTCTTGTAACTGTTATAACTATAACTGCTTCTTGTAACTGTTATAACTGTAACTGTTTCTTGTAACTGTTATAACTGTAACTGCTTCTTGTAACTGTTATAACTCTAACTGCTTCTTGTAACTGTTATAACTCTAACTGCTTCTTGTAACTGTTATAACTCTAACTGCTTCTTGTAACTGTTATAACTCTAACTGCTTCTTGTAACTGTTATAACTGTAACTGCTTCTTGTAACTGTTATAACTATAACTGCTTCTTGTAACTGTTATAACTCTAACTGCTTCTTGTAACTGTTATACTCTAACTGCTTCTTGTAACTGTTATAACTCTAACTGCTTCTTGTAACTGTTATAACTATAACTGCTTCTTGTAACTGTTATAACTGTAAATGCTTCTTGTATTTGTTATAACTCTAACTGCTTCTTGTAACTGTTATAACTCTAACTGCTTCTTGTAACTGTTATAACTCTAACTGCTTCTTGTAACTGTTATAACTCTAACTGCTTCATGTAATTGTTATAACTATAACTGCTTCTTGTAACTGTTATAACTCTAACTGCTTCTTGTAACTGTTATACTCTAACTGCTTCTTGTAACTGTTATAACTCTAACTGCTTCTTGTAACTGTTATAACTATAACTGCTTCTTGTAACTGTTATAACTGTAACTGCTTCTTGTAACTGTTATAACTCTAACTGCTTCTTGTAACTGTTATAACTGTAACTGCTTCGTGTAACTGTTATAACTGTAACTGCTTCTTGTAACTGTTATACTCTAACTGCTTCTTGTAACTGTTATAACTCTAACTGCTTCTTGTAACTGTTATAACTGTAACTGCTTCTTGTAACTGTTGTAACTCTAACTGCTTCTTGTAACTGTTATAACTCTAACTGCTTCTTGTAACTGTTATAACTCTAACTGCTTCGTGTAACTGTTATAACTCTAACTGCTTCTTGTAACTGTTATAACTGTAACTGCTTCTTGTAACTGTTATAACTATAACTGCTTCTTGTAACTGTTATAACTGTAACTGTTTCTTGTAACTGTTATAACTGTAACTGCTTCTTGTAACTGTTATAACTCTAACTGCTTCTTGTAACTGTTATAACTCTAACTACTTCTTGTAACTGTTATAACTGTAACTGCTTCTTGTAACTGTTATAACTGTAACTGCTTCTTGTAACTGTTATAACTATAACTGCTTCTTGTAACTGTTATAACTGTAACTGCTTCTTGTAACTGTTATAACTGTAACTGCTTCTTGTAACTGTTATAACTGTAACTGCTTCTTGTAACTGTTATACTCTAACTGCTTCTTGTAACTGTTATAACTATAACTGCTTCTTGTAACTGTTATAACTGTAACTGCTTCTTGTAACTGTTATAACTGTAACTGCTTCTTGTAACTGTTATAACTGTAACTGTTTCTTGTAACTGTTATAACTGTAACTGCTTCTTGTAACTGTTATAACTCTAACTGCTTCTTGTAACTGTTATAACTCTAACTGCTTCTTGTAACTGTTATAACTCTAACTGCTTCTTGTAACTGTTATAACTCTAACTGCTTCTTGTATCTGTTATAACTGTAACTGCTTCTTGTAACTGTTATACTCTAACTGCTTCTTGTAACTGTTATAACTATAACTGCTTCTTGTAACTGTTATAACTGTAACTGCTTCTTGTAACTGTTATAACTGTAACTGCTTCTTGTAACTGTTATAACTCTAACTGCTTCTTGTAACTGTTATAACTCTAACTGCTTCTTGTAACTGTTATAACTGTAACTGCTTCTTGTAACTGTTATAACTCTAACTGCTTCTTGTAACTGTTATACTCTAACTGCTTCTTGTAACTGTTATACTCTAACTGCTTCATGTAACTGTTATAACTCTAACTGCTTCTTGTAACTGTTATAACTCTAACTGCTTCGTGTAACTGTTATAACTGTAACTGCTTCTTGTAACTGTTATAACTCTAACTGCTTCTTGTAACTGTTATAACTGTAACTGCTTCTTGTAACTGTTATAACTCTAACTGCTTCTTGTAACTGTTATACTCTAACTGCTTCTTGTAACTGTTATACTCTAACTGCTTCATGTAACTGTTATAACTCTAACTGCTTCTTGTAACTGTTATAACTCTAACTGCTTCTTGTAACTGTTATAACTCTAACTGCTTCATGTAACTGTTATAACTCTAACTGCTTCGTGTAACTGTTATAACTCTAACTGCTTCTTGTAACTGTTATAACTCTAACTGCTTCTTGTAACTGTTATAACTGTAACTGCTTCATGTAACTGTTATAACTCTAACTGCTTCTTGTAACTGTTATAACTCTAACTGCTTCTTGTAACTGTTATACTCTAACTGCTTCGTGTAACTGTTATAACTGTAACTGCTTCTTGTAACTGTTATAACTGTAACTGCTTCTTGTAACTGTTATAACTGTAACTGCTTCTTGTAACTGTTATACTCTAACTGCTTCTTGTAACTGTTATAACTCTAACTGCTTCTTGTAACTGTTATAACTATAACTGCTTCTTGTAACTGTTATAACTGTAACTGCTTCTTGTAACTGTTATAACTCTAACTGCTTCGTGTAACTGTTATAACTGTAACTGCTTCTTGTAACTGTTATAACTCTAACTGCTTCTTGTAACTGTTATAACTGTAACTGCTTCTTGTAACTGTTATAACTGTAACTGCTTCTTGTAACTGTTATAACTGTAACTGTTTCTTGTAACTGTTATAACTGTAACTGCTTCTTGTAACTGTTATAACTCTAACTGCTTCTTGTAACTGTTATAACTCTAACTGCTTCTTGTAACTGTTATAACTCTAACTGCTTCTTGTAACTGTTATAACTCTAACTGCTTCTTGTAACTGTTATAACTCTAACTGCTTCTTGTAACTGTTATAACTGTAACTGCTTCGTGTAACTGTTATAACTGTAACTGCTTCTTGTAACTGTTATACTCTAACTGCTTCTTGTAACTGTTATAACTCTAACTGCTTCTTGTAACTGTTATAACTGTAACTGCTTCTTGTAACTGTTATAACTCTAACTGCTTCTTGTAACTGTTATAACTCTAACTGCTTCTTGTAACTGTTATAACTCTAACTGCTTCTTGTAACTGTTATAACTCTAACTGCTTCTTGTAACTGTTATAACTCTAACTGCTTCTTGTAACTGTTATAACACTAACTGCTTCTTGTAACTATTATAACTATAACTGCTTCTTGTAACTGTTATAACTCTAACTGCTTCTTGTAACTGTTATAACTCTAACTGCTTCTTGTAACTGTTATAACACTAACTGCTTCTTGTAACTGTTATAACTTTAACTGCTTCTTGTAACTGTTATAACTCTAACTGCTTCTTGTAACTGTTATACTCTAACTGCTTCGTGTAACTGTTATAACTATAACTGCTTCTTGTAACTGTTATAACTGTAACTGCTTCTTGTAACTGTTATAACTGTAACTGCTTCTTGTAACTGTTATAACTCTAACTGCTTCTTGTAACTGTTATAACTCTAACTGTTTCTTGTAACTGTTATAACTGTAACTGCTTCTTGTAACTGTTATAACTCTAACTGCTTCTTGCAACTGTTATACTCTAACTGCTTCTTGTAACTGTTATAACTCTAACTGCTTCTTGTAACTGTTATAACTCTAACTGCTTCATGTAACTGTTATAACTGTAACTGCTTCTTGTAACTGTTATAACTGTAACTGCTTCTTGTAACTGTTATAACTCTAACTGCTTCGTGTAACTGTTATAACTCTAACTGCTTCGTGTAACTGTTATAACTCTAACTGCTTCTTTTAACTGTTATAACTCTAACTGCTTCTTGTAACTGTTATAACTCTAACTGCTTCTTGTAACTGTTATAACTCTAACTGCTTCTTGTAACTGTTATAACTGTAACTGCTTCTTGTAACTGTTATAACTGTAACTGCTTCTTGTAACTGTTATAACTCTAACTGCTTCATGTAACTGTTATAACTCTAACTGATTCTTGTAACTGTTATAACTGTAACTGCTTCGTGTAACTGTTATAACTCTAACTGCTTCGTGTAACTGTTATAACTCTAACTGCTTCTTGTAACTGTTATAACTCTAACTGCTTCTTGTAACTGTTATAACTCTAACTGCTTCTTGTAACTGTTATAACTCTAACTGCTTCTTGTAACTGTTATAACTCTAACTGCTTCATGTAACTGTTATAACTCTAACTGCTTCTTGTAACTGTTATAACTGTAACTGCTTCTTGTAACTGTTATAACTCTAACTGCTTCTTGTAACTGTTATACTCTAACTGCTTCATGTAACTGTTATAACTGTAACTGCTTCTTGTAACTGTTATAACTGTAACTGCTTCTTGTAACTGTTATACTCTAACTGCTTCTTGTAACTGTTATAACTGTAACTGCTTCTTGTAATTGTTATAACTGTAACTGCTTCTTGTAACTGTTATAACTCTAACTGCTTCTTGTAACTGTTATAACTGTAACTGCTTCTTGTAACTGTTATAACTCTAACTGCTTCTTGTAACTGTTATAACTGTAACTGCTTCTTGTAACTGTTATACTCTAACTGCTTCATGTAACTGTTATAACTGTAACTGCTTCTTGTAACTGTTATAACTGTAACTGCTTCTTGTAACTGTTATAACTCTAACTGCTTCGTGTAACTGTTATAACTCTAACTGCTTCTTGTAACTGTTATAACTGTAACTGCTTCTTGTAACTGTTATAACTCTATCTGCTTCGTGTAACTGTTATACTCTAACTACTTCTTGTAACTGTTATAACTGTAACTGCTTCTTGTAACTGTTATAACTATAACTGCTTCTTGTAACTGTTATAACTGTAACTGCTTCTTGTAACTGTTATAACTGTAACTGCTTCTTGTAACTGTTATAACTGTAACTGCTTCTTGTAACTGTTATACTCTAACTGCTTCTTGTAACTGTTATAACTATAACTGCTTCTTGTAACTGTTATAACTGTAACTGCTTCTTGTAACTGTTATAACTGTAACTGCTTCTTGTAACTGTTATAACTGTAACTGTTTCTTGTAACTGTTATAACTGTAACTGCTTCTTGTAACTGTTATAACTCTAACTGCTTCTTGTAACTGTTATAACTCTAACTGCTTCTTGTAACTGTTATAACTCTAACTGCTTCTTGTAACTGTTATAACTCTAACTGCTTCGTGTAACTGTTATAACTCTAACTGCTTCTTGTAACTGTTATAACTCTAACTGCTTCTTGTAACTGTTATAACTGTAACTGCTTCTTGTAACTGTTATAACTCTAACTGCTTCTTGTAACTGTTATACTCTAACTGCTTCTTGTAACTGTTATACTCTAACTGCTTCATGTAACTGTTATAACTCTAACTGCTTCTTGTAACTGTTATAACTCTAACTGCTTCGTGTAACTGTTATAACTCTAACTGCTTCTTGTAACTGTTATAACTCTAACTGCTTCTTGTAACTGTTATAACTGTAACTGCTTCTTGTAACTGTTATAACTCTAACTGCTTCTTGTAACTGTTATAACTCTAACTGCTTCTTGTAACTGTTATACTCTAACTGCTTCATGTAACTGTTATAACTGTAACTGCTTCTTGTAACTGTTATAACTGTAACTGCTTCTTGTAACTGTTATACTCTAACTGCTTCTTGTAACTGTTATAACTGTAACTGCTTCTTGTAACTGTTATAACTCTAACTGCTTCTTGTAACTGTTATAACTGTAACTGCTTCTTGTAACTGTTATAACTCTAACTGCTTCTTGTAACTGTTATAACTGTAACTGCTTCTTGTAACTGTTATACTCTAACTGCTTCATGTAACTGTTATAACTGTAACTGCTTCTTGTAACTGTTATAACTCTAACTGCTTCTTGTAACTGTTATAACTCTAACTGCTTCTTGTAACTGTTATAACTGTAACTGCTTCTTGTAACTGTTATAACTCTAACTGCTTCATGTAACTGTTATAACTCTAACTGATTCTTGTAACTGTTATAACTCTAACTGATTCTTGTAACTGTTATAACTGTAACTGCTTCGTGTAACTGTTATAACTCTAACTGCTTCGTGTAACTGTTATAATTCTAACTGCTTCTTGTAACTGTTATAACTCTAACTGCTTCTTGTAACTGTTATAACTCTAACTGCTTCTTGTAACTGTTATAACTGTTACTGCTTCTTGTAACTGTTATAACTCTAACTGCTTCTTGTAACTGTTATAACTGTAACTGCTTCTTGTAACTGTTATAACTCTAACTGCTTCTTGTAACTGTTATACTCTAACTGCTTCATGTAACTGTTATAACTGTAACTGCTTCTTGTAACTGTTATAACTGTAACTGCTTCTTGTAACTGTTATACTCTAACTGCTTCTTTTAACTGTTATAACTGTAACTGCTTCTTGTAACTGTTATAACTGTAACTGCTTCTTGTAACTGTTATAACTCTAACTGCTTCTTGTAACTGTTATAACTCTAACTGCTTCATGTAACTGTTATAACTCTAACTGCTTCTTGTAACTGTTATAACTGTAACTGCTTCTTGTAACTGTTATAACTCTAACTGCTTCTTGTAACTGTTATAATCTAACTGCTTCATGTAACTGTTATAACTGTAACTGCTTCTTGTAACTGTTATAACTGTAACTGCTTCTTGTAACTGTTATACTCTAACTGCTTCTTGTAACTGTTATAACTGTAACTGCTTCTTGTAACTGTTATAACTCTAACTGCTTCTTGTAACTGTTATAACTGTAACTGCTTCTTGTAACTGTTATAACTCTAACTGCTTCTTGTAACTGTTATAACTCTAACTGCTTCTTGTAACTGTTATACTCTAACTGCTTCATGTAACTGTTATAACTGTAACTGCTTCTTGTAACTGTTATAACTGTAACTGCTTCTTGTAACTGTTATAACTCTAACTGCTTCGTGTAACTGTTATAACTCTAACTGCTTCTTGTAACTGTTATAACTGTAACTGCTTCTTGTAACTGTTATAACTCTAACTGCTTCGTGTAACTGTTATACTCTAACTACTTCTTGTAACTGTTATAACTGTAACTGCTTCTTGTAACTGTTATAACTGTAACTGCTTTTTGTAACTGTTATAACTCTAACTGCTTCTTGCAACTGTTATACTCTAACTGCTTCTTGTAACTGTTATAACTCTAACTGTTTCTTGTAACTGTTATAACTGTAACTGCTTCTTGTAACTGTTATAACTCTAACTGCTTCTTGCAACTGTTATACTCTAACTGCTTCTTGTAACTGTTATAACTCTAACTGCTTCTTGTAACTGTTATAACTCTAACTGCTTCTTGTAACTGTTATAACTCTAACTGCTTCTTGTAACTGTTATACTCTAACTGCTTCTTGTAACTGTTATACTCTAACTGCTTCTTGTAACTGTTATAACTCTAACTGCTTCTTGTAACTGTTATAACTCTAACTGCTTCTTGTAACTGTTATAACTCTAACTGCTTCTTGTAACTGTTATAACTCTAACTGCTTCTTGTAACTGTTATAACTCTAACTGCTTCTTGTAACTGTTATAACTCTAACTGCTTCTTGTAACTGTTATAACACTAACTGCTTCTTGTAACTGTTATAACTATAACTGCTTCTTGTAACTGTTATAACTCTAACTGCTTCTTGTAACTGTTATAACTCTAACTGCTTCTTGTAACTGTTATAACACTAACTGCTTCTTGTAACTGTTATAACTATAACTGCTTCTTGTAACTGTTATAACTCTAACTGCTTCTTGTAACTGTTATACTCTAACTGCTTCGTGTAACTGTTATAACTATAACTGCTTCTTGTAACTGTTATAACTGTAACTGCTTCTTGTAACTGTTATAACTGTAACTGCTTCTTGTAACTGTTATAACTGTAACTGCTTCTTGTAACTGTTATAACTCTAACTGCTTCTTGTAACTGTTATAACTCTAACTGCTTCTTGTAACTGTTATAACTGTAACTGCTTCTTGTAACTGTTATACTCTAACTGCTTCTTGCAACTGTTATACTCTAACTGCTTCTTGTAACTGTTATAACTCTAACTGCTTCTTGTAACTGTTATAACTCTAACTGCTTCTTGTAACTGTTATAACTCTAACTGTTTCTTGTAACTGTTATAACTCTAACTGCTTCTTGTAACTGTTATAACTCTAACTGCTTCTTGTAACTGTTATAACTCTAACTGCTTCTTGTAACTGTTATAACTCTAACTGCTTCTTGTAACTGTTATAACTCTAACTGCTTCTTGTAACTGTTATAACTATAACTGCTTCTTGTAACTGTTATAACTCTAACTGCTTCTTGTAACTGTTATAACTCTAACTGCTTCTTGTAACTGTTATAACTGTAACTGCTTCTTGTAACTGTTATAACTCTAACTGTTTCTTGTAACTGTTATAACTCTAACTGCTTCTTGTAACTGTTATAACTGTAACTGCTTCTTGTAACTGTTATAACTGTAACTGCTTCTTGTAACTGTTATAACTCTAACTGCTTCTTGTAACTGTTATAACTGTAACTGCTTCTTGTAACTGTTATAACTCTAACTGCTTCTTGTAACTGTTATACTCTAACTGCTTCATGTAACTGTTATAACTGTAACTGCTTCTTGTAACTGTTATAACTGTAACTGCTTCTTGTAACTGTTATACTCTAACTGCTTCTTGTAACTGTTATAACTGTAACTGCTTCTTGTAACTGTTATAACTGTAACTGCTTCTTGTAACTGTTATAACTCTAACTGCTTCTTGTAACTGTTATAACTCTAACTGCTTCTTGTAACTGTTATAACTCAAACTGCTTCTTGTAACTGTTATAACTCTAACTGCTTCTTGTAACTGTTATAACTCTAACTGCTTCTTGTAACTGTTATACTCTAACTGCTTCATGTAACTGTTATAACTCTAACTGCTTCTTGTAACTGTTATAACTGTAACTGCCTCTTGTAACTGTTATAACTCTAACTGCTTCTTGTAACTGTTATAACTGTAACTGCTTCATGTAACTGTTATACTCTAACTGCTTCATGTAACTGTTATAACTCTAACTGCTTCTTGTAACTGTTATAACTGTAACTGCTTCTTGTAACTGTTATAACTGTAACTGCTTCTTGTAACTGTTATAACTCTAACTGCTTCTTGTAACTGTTATAACTCTAACTGCTTCATGTAACTGTTATAACTCTAACTGCTTCGTGTAACTGTTATAACTCTAACTGCTTCTTGTAACTGTTATAACTCTAACTGCTTCTTGTAACTGTTATAACTGTAACTGCTTCATGTAACTGTTATAACTCTAACTGCTTCTTGTAACTGTTATAACTCTAACTGCTTCTTGTAACTGTTATACTCTAACTGCTTCGTGTAACTGTTATAACTGTAACTGCTTCTTGTAACTGTTATAACTGTAACTGCTTCTTGTAACTGTTATAACTGTAACTGCTTCTTGTAACTGTTATACTCTAACTGCTTCTTGTAACTGTTATAACTCTAACTGCTTCTTGTAACTGTTATAACTATAACTGCTTCTTGTAACTGTTATAACTGTAACTGCTTCTTGTAACTGTTATAACTCTAACTGCTTCGTGTAACTGTTATAACTCTAACTGCTTCTTGTAACTGTTATAACTCTAACTGCTTCTTGTAACTGTTATAACTGTAACTGCTTCTTGTAACTGTTATAACTGTAACTGCTTCTTGTAACTGTTATAACTGTAACTGTTTCTTGTAACTGTTATAACTGTAACTGCTTCTTGTAACTGTTATAACTCTAACTGCTTCTTGTAACTGTTATAACTCTAACTGCTTCTTGTAACTGTTATAACTCTAACTGCTTCTTGTAACTGTTATAACTCTAACTGCTTCTTGTAACTGTTATAACTGTAACTGCTTCTTGTAACTGTTATAACTATAACTGCTTCTTGTAACTGTTATAACTCTAACTGCTTCTTGTAACTGTTATACTCTAACTGCTTCTTGTAACTGTTATAACTCTAACTTCTTCTTGTAACTGTTATAACTATAACTGCTTCTTGTAACTGTTATAACTGTAACTGCTTCTTGTAACTGTTATAACTCTAACTGCTTCTTGTAACTGTTATAACTATAACTGCTTCTTGTAACTGTTATAACTGTAACTGCTTCTTGTAACTGTTATAACTCTAACTGCTTCTTGTAACTGTTATAACTCTAACTGCTTCTTGTAACTGTTATAACTCTAACTGCTTCTTGTAACTGTTATAACTCTAACTGCTTCTTGTAACTGTTATAACTATAACTGCTTCTTGTAACTGTTATAACTGTAACTGCTTCTTGTAACTGTTATAACTCTAACTGCTTCTTGTAACTGTTATAACTGTAACTGCTTCGTGTAACTGTTATAACTGTAACTGCTTCTTGTAACTGTTATACTCTAACTGCTTCTTGTAACTGTTATAACTCTAACTGCTTCTTGTAACTGTTATAACTGTAACTGCTTCTTGTAACTGTTATAACTCTAACTGCTTCTTGTAACTGTTATAACTGTAACTGCTTCTTGTAACTGTTATAACTGTAACTGTTTCTTGTAACTGTTATAACTGTAACTGCTTCTTGTAACTGTTATAACTCTAACTGCTTCTTGTAACTGTTATAACTCTAACTGCTTCTTGTAACTGTTATAACTCTAACTGCTTCTTGTAACTGTTATAACTCTAACTGCTTCTTGTATCTGTTATAACTGTAACTGCTTCTTGTAACTGTTATACTCTAACTGCTTCTTGTAACTGTTATAACTATAACTGCTTCTTGTAACTGTTATAACTGTAACTGCTTCTTGTAACTGTTATAACTGTAACTGCTTCTTGTAACTGTTATAACTCTAACTGCTTCTTGTAACTGTTATAACTCTAACTGCTTCTTGTAACTGTTATAACTGTAACTGCTTCTTGTAACTGTTATAACTCTAACTGCTTCTTGTAACTGTTATACTCTAACTGCTTCTTGTAACTGTTATACTCTAACTGCTTCATGTAACTGTTATAACTCTAACTGCTTCTTGTAACTGTTATAACTCTAACTGCTTCGTGTAACTGTTATAACTGTAACTGCTTCTTGTAACTGTTATAACTCTAACTGCTTCTTGTAACTGTTATAACTGTAACTGCTTCTTGTAACTGTTATAACTCTAACTGCTTCTTGTAACTGTTATACTCTAACTGCTTCTTGTAACTGTTATACTCTAACTGCTTCATGTAACTGTTATAACTCTAACTGCTTCTTGTAACTGTTATAACTCTAACTGCTTCTTGTAACTGTTATAACTCTAACTGCTTCATGTAACTGTTATAACTCTAACTGCTTCGTGTAACTGTTATAACTCTAACTGCTTCTTGTAACTGTTATAACTCTAACTGCTTCTTGTAACTGTTATAACTGTAACTGCTTCATGTAACTGTTATAACTCTAACTGCTTCTTGTAACTGTTATAACTCTAACTGCTTCTTGTAACTGTTATACTCTAACTGCTTCGTGTAACTGTTATAACTGTAACTGCTTCTTGTAACTGTTATAACTGTAACTGCTTCTTGTAACTGTTATAACTGTAACTGCTTCTTGTAACTGTTATACTCTAACTGCTTCTTGTAACTGTTATAACTCTAACTGCTTCTTGTAACTGTTATAACTATAACTGCTTCTTGTAACTGTTATAACTGTAACTGCTTCTTGTAACTGTTATAACTCTAACTGCTTCGTGTAACTGTTATAACTGTAACTGCTTCTTGTAACTGTTATAACTCTAACTGCTTCTTGTAACTGTTATAACTGTAACTGCTTCTTGTAACTGTTATAACTGTAACTGCTTCTTGTAACTGTTATAACTGTAACTGTTTCTTGTAACTGTTATAACTGTAACTGCTTCTTGTAACTGTTATAACTCTAACTGCTTCTTGTAACTGTTATAACTCTAACTGCTTCTTGTAACTGTTATAACTCTAACTGCTTCTTGTAACTGTTATAACTCTAACTGCTTCTTGTAACTGTTATAACTCTAACTGCTTCTTGTAACTGTTATAACTGTAACTGCTTCGTGTAACTGTTATAACTGTAACTGCTTCTTGTAACTGTTATACTCTAACTGCTTCTTGTAACTGTTATAACTCTAACTGCTTCTTGTAACTGTTATAACTGTAACTGCTTCTTGTAACTGTTATAACTCTAACTGCTTCTTGTAACTGTTATAACTCTAACTGCTTCTTGTAACTGTTATAACTCTAACTGCTTCTTGTAACTGTTATAACTCTAACTGCTTCTTGTAACTGTTATAACTCTAACTGCTTCTTGTAACTGTTATAACACTAACTGCTTCTTGTAACTATTATAACTATAACTGCTTCTTGTAACTGTTATAACTCTAACTGCTTCTTGTAACTGTTATAACTCTAACTGCTTCTTGTAACTGTTATAACACTAACTGCTTCTTGTAACTGTTATAACTTTAACTGCTTCTTGTAACTGTTATAACTCTAACTGCTTCTTGTAACTGTTATACTCTAACTGCTTCGTGTAACTGTTATAACTATAACTGCTTCTTGTAACTGTTATAACTGTAACTGCTTCTTGTAACTGTTATAACTGTAACTGCTTCTTGTAACTGTTATAACTCTAACTGCTTCTTGTAACTGTTATAACTCTAACTGTTTCTTGTAACTGTTATAACTGTAACTGCTTCTTGTAACTGTTATAACTCTAACTGCTTCTTGCAACTGTAATACTCTAACTGCTTCTTGTAACTGTTATAACTCTAACTGCTTCTTGTAACTGTTATAACTCTAACTGCTTCATGTAACTGTTATAACTGTAACTGCTTCTTGTAACTGTTTTAACTGTAACTGCTTCTTGTAACTGTTATAACTCTAACTGCTTCGTGTAACTGTTATAACTCTAACTGCTTCGTGTAACTGTTATAACTCTAACTGCTTCTTTTAACTGTTATAACTCTAACTGCTTCTTGTAACTGTTATAACTCTAACTGCTTCTTGTAACTGTTATAACTCTAACTGCTTCTTGTAACTGTTATAACTGTAACTGCTTCTTGTAACTGTTATAACTGTAACTGCTTCTTGTAACTGTTATAACTCTAACTGCTTCATGTAACTGTTATAACTCTAACTGATTCTTGTAACTGTTATAACTGTAACTGCTTCGTGTAACTGTTATAACTCTAACTGCTTCGTGTAACTGTTATAACTCTAACTGCTTCTTGTAACTGTTATAACTCTAACTGCTTCTTGTAACTGTTATAACTGTAACTGCTTCTTGTAACTGTTATAACTCTAACTGCTTCTTGTAACTGTTATAACTCTAACTGCTTCATGTAACTGTTATAACTGTAACTGCTTCTTGTAACTGTTATAACTGTAACTGCTTCTTGTAACTGTTATACTCTAACTGCTTCTTGTAACTGTTATAACTGTAACTGCTTCTTGTAACTGTTATAACTGTAACTGCTTCTTGTAACTGTTATAACTCTAACTGCTTCTTGTAACTGTTATAACTGTAACTGCTTCTTGTAACTGTTATAACTCTAACTGCTTCTTGTAACTGTTATAACTGTAACTGCTTCTTGTAACTGTTATACTCTAACTGCTTCATGTAACTGTTATAACTGTAACTGCTTCTTGTAACTGTTATAACTGTAACTGCTTCTTGTAACTGTTATAACTCTAACTGCTTCGTGTAACTGTTATAACTCTAACTGCTTCTTGTAACTGTTATAACTGTAACTGCTTCTTGTAACTGTTATAACTCTAACTGCTTCGTGTAACTGTTATACTCTAACTACTTCTTGTAACTGTTATAACTGTAACTGCTTCTTGTAACTGTTATAACTATAACTGCTTCTTGTAACTGTTATAACTGTAACTGCTTCTTGTAACTGTTATAACTGTAACTGCTTCTTGTAACTGTTATAACTGTAACTGCTTCTTGTAACTGTTATACTCTAACTGCTTCTTGTAACTGTTATAACTATAACTGCTTCTTGTAACTGTTATAACTGTAACTGCTTCTTGTAACTGTTATAACTGTAACTGCTTCTTGTAACTGTTATAACTGTAACTGTTTCTTGTAACTGTTATAACTGTAACTGCTTCTTGTAACTGTTATAACTCTAACTGCTTCTTGTAACTGTTATAACTCTAACTGCTTCTTGTAACTGTTATAACTCTAACTGCTTCTTGTAACTGTTATAACTCTAACTGCTTCGTGTAACTGTTATAACTCTAACTGCTTCTTGTAACTGTTATAACTCTAACTGCTTCTTGTAACTGTTATAACTGTAACTGCTTCTTGTAACTGTTATAACTCTAACTGCTTCTTGTAACTGTTATACTCTAACTGCTTCTTGTAACTGTTATACTCTAACTGCTTCATGTAACTGTTATAACTCTAACTGCTTCTTGTAACTGTTATAACTCTAACTGCTTCGTGTAACTGTTATAACTCTAACTGCTTCTTGTAACTGTTATAACTCTAACTGCTTCTTGTAACTGTTATAACTGTAACTGCTTCTTGTAACTGTTATAACTCTAACTGCTTCTTGTAACTGTTATACTCTAACTGCTTCTTGTAACTGTTATACCCTAACTGCTTCATGTAACTGTTATAACTCTAACTGCTTCTTGTAACTGTTATAACTGTAACTGCTTCTTGTAACTGTTATAACTGTAACTGCTTTTTGTAACTGTTATAACTCTAACTGCTTCTTGTAACTGTTATAACTCTAACTGCTTCATGTAACTGTTATAACTCTAACTGCTTCGTGTAACTGTTATAACTCTAACTGCTTCTTGTAACTGTTATAACTCTAACTGCTTCTTGTAACTGTTATAACTGTAACTGCTTCATGTAACTGTTATAACTCTAACTGCTTCTTGTAACTGTTATAACTCTAACTGCTTCTTGTAACTGTTATACTCTAACTGCTTCGTGTAACTGTTATAACTGTAACTGCTTCTTGTAACTGTTATAACTGTAACTGCTTCTTGTAACTGTTATACTCTAACTGCTTCTTGTAACTGTTATAACTCTAACTGCTTCTTGTAACTGTTATAACTATAACTGCTTCTTGTAACTGTTATAACTGTAACTGCTTCTTGTAACTGTTATAACTCTAACTGCTTCGTGTAACTGTTATAACTCTAACTGCTTCTTGTAACTGTTATAACTCTAACTGCTTCTTGTAACTGTTATAACTGTAACTGCTTCTTGTAACTGTCATAACTGTAACTGCTTCTTGTAACTGTTATAACTGTAACTGTTTCTTGTAACTGTTATAACTGTA
The DNA here is from genome assembly GCA_947561585.1 of Caprella mutica. NCBI lineage: Eukaryota > Metazoa > Arthropoda > Malacostraca > Amphipoda > Caprellidae > Caprella > Caprella mutica. The sequence continues at coordinate 162,568 of CANNZV010001492.1, forward strand.
ACTGCTTCATGTAACTGTTATAACTCTAACTGCTTCGTGTAACTGTTATAACTCTAACTGCTTCTTGTAACTGTTATAACTCTAACTGCTTCTTGTAACTGTTATAACTGTAACTGCTTCATGTAACTGTTATAACTCTAACTGCTTCTTGTAACTGTTATAACTCTAACTGCTTCTTGTAACTGTTATACTCTAACTGCTTCGTGTAACTGTTATAACTGTAACTGCTTCTTGTAACTGTTATAACTGTAACTGCTTCTTGTAACTGTTATACTCTAACTGCTTCTTGTAACTGTTATAACTCTAACTGCTTCTTGTAACTGTTATAACTATAACTGCTTCTTGTAACTGTTATAACTGTAACTGCTTCTTGTAACTGTTATAACTCTAACTGCTTCGTGTAACTGTTATAACTCTAACTGCTTCTTGTAACTGTTATAACTCTAACTGCTTCTTGTAACTGTTATAACTGTAACTGCTTCTTGTAACTGTCATAACTGTAACTGCTTCTTGTAACTGTTATAACTGTAACTGTTTCTTGTAACTGTTATAACTGTAACTGCTTCTTGTAACTGTTATAACTCTAACTGCTTCTTGTAACTGTTATAACTCTAACTGCTTCTTGTAACTGTTATAACTCTAACTGCTTCTTGTAACTGTTATAACTCTAACTGCTTCTTGTAACTGTTATAACTGTAACTGCTTCTTGTAACTGTTATAACTATAACTGCTTCTTGTAACTGTTATAACTCTAACTGCTTCTTGTAACTGTTATACTCTAACTGCTTCTTGTAACTGTTATAACTCTAACTTCTTCTTGTAACTGTTATAACTATAACTGCTTCTTGTAACTGTTATAACTGTAACTGCTTCTTGTAACTGTTATAACTCTAACTGCTTCTTGTAACTGTTATAACTCTAACTGCTTCTTGTAACTGTTATAACTCTAACTGCTTCTTGTAACTGTTATAACTCTAACTGCTTCTTGTAACTGTTATAACTATAACTGCTTCTTGTAACTGTTATAACTGTAACTGCTTCGTGTAACTGTTATAACTGTAACTGCTTCTTGTAACTGTTATACTCTAACTGCTTCTTGTAACTGTTATAACTCTAACTGCTTCTTGTAACTGTTATAACTGTAACTGCTTCTTGTAACTGTTATAACTCTAACTGCTTCTTGTAACTGTTATAACTCTAACTGCTTCTTGTAACTGTTATATCTCTAACTGCTTCTTGTAACTGTTATAACTCTAACTGCTTCTTGTAACTGTTATAAAGAGAACTGCTTCTTGTAACTGTTATAACACTAACTGCTTCTTGTAACTATTATAACTATAACTGCTTCTTGTAACTGTTATAACTCTAACTGCTTCTTGTAACTGTTATAACTCTAACTGCTTCTTGTAACTGTTATAACACTAACTGCTTCTTGTAACTGTTATAACTTTAACTGCTTCTTGTAACTGTTATAACTCTAACTGCTTCTTGTAACTGTTATACTCTAACTGCTTCGTGTAACTGTTATAACTATAACTGCTTCTTGTAACTGTTATAACTGTAACTGCTTCTTGTAACTGTTATAACTGTAACTGCTTCTTGTAACTGTTATAACTCTAACTGCTTCTTGTAACTGTTATAACTCTAACTGTTTCTTGTAACTGTTATAACTGTAACTGCTTCTTGTAACTGTTATAACTCTAACTGTTTCTTGTAACTGTTATAACTGTAACTGCTTCTTGTAACTGTTATAACTCTAACTGCTTCTTGTAACTGTTATAACTCTAACTGCTTCATGTAACTGTTATAACTGTAACTGCTTCTTGTAACTGTTATAACTGTAACTGCTTCTTGTAACTGTTATAACTCTAACTGCTTCGTGTAACTGTTATAACTCTAACTGCTTCGTGTAACTGTTATAACTCTAACTGCTTCTTTTAACTGTTATAACTCTAACTGCTTCTTGTAACTGTTATAACTCTAACTGCTTCTTGTAACTGTTATAACTCTAACTGCTTCTTGTAACTGTTATAACTGTAACTGCTTCTTGTAACTGTTATAACTGTAACTGCTTCTTGTAACTGTTATAACTCTAACTGCTTCATGTAACTGTTATAACTCTAACTGATTCTTGTAACTGTTATAACTGTAACTGCTTCGTGTAACTGTTATAACTCTAACTGCTTCGTGTAACTGTTATAACTCTAACTGCTTCTTGTAACTGTTATAACTCTAACTGCTTCTTGTAACTGTTATAACTCTAACTGCTTCTTGTAACTGTTATAACTCTAACTGCTTCTTGTAACTGTTATAACTCTAACTGCTTCATGTAACTGTTATAACTCTAACTGCTTCTTGTAACTGTTATAACTGTAACTGCTTCTTGTAACTGTTATAACTCTAACTGCTTCTTGTAACTGTTATACTCTAACTGCTTCATGTAACTGTTATAACTGTAACTGCTTCTTGTAACTGTTATAACTGTAACTGCTTCATGTAACTGTTATACTCTAACTGCTTCTTGTAACTGTTATAACTGTAACTGCTTCTTGTAACTGTTATAACTGTAACTGCTTCTTGTAACTGTTATAACTCTAACTGCTTCTTGTAACTGTTATAACTGTAACTGCTTCTTGTAACTGTTATAACTCTAACTGCTTCTTGTAACTGTTATAACTGTAACTGCTTCTTGTAACTGTTATACTCTAACTGCTTCATGTAACTGTTATAACTGTAACTGCTTCTTGTAACTGTTATAACTGTAACTGCTTCTTGTAACTGTTATAACTCTAACTGCTTCGTGTAACTGTTATAACTCTAACTGCTTCTTGTAACTGTTATAACTGTAACTGCTTCTTGTAACTGTTATAACTCTAACTGCTTCGTGTAACTGTTATACTCTAACTACTTCTTGTAACTGTTATAACTGTAACTGCTTCTTGTAACTGTTATAACTATAACTGCTTCTTGTAACTGTTATAACTGTAACTGCTTCTTGTAACTGTTATAACTGTAACTGCTTCTTGTAACTGTTATAACTGTAACTGCTTCTTGTAACTGTTATACTCTAACTGCTTCTTGTAACTGTTATAACTATAACTGCTTCTTGTAACTGTTATAACTGTAACTGCTTCTTGTAACTGTTATAACTGTAACTGCTTCTTGTAACTGTTATAACTGTAACTGTTTCTTGTAACTGTTATAACTGTAACTGCTTCTTGTAACTGTTATAACTCTAACTGCTTCTTGTAACTGTTATAACTCTAACTGCTTCTTGTAACTGTTATAACTCTAACTGCTTCTTGTAACTGTTATAACTCTAACTGCTTCGTGTAACTGTTATAACTCTAACTGCTTCTTGTAACTGTTATAACTCTAACTGCTTCTTGTAACTGTTATAACTGTAACTGCTTCTTGTAACTGTTATAACTCTAACTGCTTCTTGTAACTGTTATACTCTAACTGCTTCTTGTAACTGTTATACTCTAACTGCTTCATGTAACTGTTATAACTCTAACTGCTTCTTGTAACTGTTATAACTCTAACTGCTTCGTGTAACTGTTATAACTCTAACTGCTTCTTGTAACTGTTATAACTCTAACTGCTTCTTGTAACTCTTATAACTGTAACTGCTTCTTGTAACTGTTATAACTCTAACTGCTTCTTGTAACTGTTATACTCTAACTGCTTCTTGTAACTGTTATACCCTAACTGCTTCATGTAACTGTTATAACTCTAACTGCTTCTTGTAACTGTTATAACTGTAACTGCTTCTTGTAACTGTTATAACTGTAACTGCTTTTTGTAACTGTTATAACTCTAACTGCTTCTTGTAACTGTTATAACTCTAACTGCTTCATGTAACTGTTATAACTCTAACTGCTTCGTGTAACTGTTATAACTCTAACTGCTTCTTGTAACTGTTATAACTCTAACTGCTTCTTGTAACTGTTATAACTGTAACTGCTTCATGTAACTGTTATAACTCTAACTGCTTCTTGTAACTGTTATAACTCTAACTGCTTCTTGTAACTGTTATACTCTAACTGCTTCGTGTAACTGTTATAACTGTAACTGCTTCTTGTAACTGTTATAACTGTAACTGCTTCTTGTAACTGTTATAACTGTAACTGCTTCTTGTAACTGTTATACTCTAACTGCTTCTTGTAACTGTTATAACTCTAACTGCTTCTTGTAACTGTTATAACTATAACTGCTTCTTGTAACTGTTATAACTGTAACTGCTTCTTGTAACTGTTATAACTCTAACTGCTTCGTGTAACTGTTATAACTCTAACTGCTTCTTGTAACTGTTATAACTCTAACTGCTTCTTGTAACTGTTATAACTGTAACTGCTTCTTGTAACTGTCATAACTGTAACTGCTTCTTGTAACTGTTATAACTGTAACTGTTTCTTGTAACTGTTATAACTGTAACTGCTTCTTGTAACTGTTATAACTCTAACTGCTTCTTGTAACTGTTATAACTCTAACTGCTTCTTGTAACTGTTATAACTCTAACTGCTTCTTGTAACTGTTATAACTCTAACTGCTTCTTGTAACTGTTATAACTGTAACTGCTTCTTGTAACTGTTATAACTATAACTGCTTCTTGTAACTGTTATAACTCTAACTGCTTCTTGTAACTGTTATACTCTAACTGCTTCTTGTAACTGTTATAACTCTAACTTCTTCTTGTAACTGTTATAACTATAACTGCTTCTTGTAACTGTTATAACTGTAACTGCTTCTTGTAACTGTTATAACTCTAACTGCTTCTTGTAACTGTTATAACTCTAACTGCTTCTTGTAACTGTTATAACTCTAACTGCTTCTTGTAGCTGTTATAACTCTAACTGCTTCTTGTAACTGTTATAACTATAACTGCTTCTTGTAACTGTTATAACTGTAACTGCTTCTTGTAACTGTTATAACTGTAACTGCTTCTTGTAACTGTTATAACTGTAACTGCTTCGTGTAACTGTTATAACTGTAACTGCTTCTTGTAACTGTTATACTCTAACTGCTTCTTGTAACTGTTATAACTCTAACTGCTTCTTGTAACTGTTATAACTGTAACTGCTTCTTGAAACTGTTATAACTCTAACTGCTTCTTGTAACTGTTATAACTATAACTGCTTCTTGTAACTGTTATAACTCTAACTGCTTCTTGTAACTGTTATAACTCTAACTGCTTCTTGTAACTGTTATACTCTAACTGCTTCTTGTAACTGTTATAACTCTAACTGCTTCTTGTTACTGTTATAACTCTAACTGCTTCTTGTAACTGTTATAACTGTAACTGCTTCTTGTAACTGTTATAACTATAACTGCTTCTTGTAACTGTTATAACTCTAACTGCTTCTTGTAACTGTTATACTCTAACTGCTTCTTGTAACTGTTATAACTCTAACTGCTTCTTGTAACTGTTATAACTCTAACTGCTTCTTGTAACTGTTATAACTCTAACTGCTTCATGTAACTGTTATAACTATAACTGCTTCTTGTAACTGTTATACTCTAACTGCTTCTTGTAACTGTTATAACTCTAACTGCTTCTTGTAACTGTTATACTCTAACTGCTTCATGTAACTGTTATAACTATAACTGCTTCTTGTAACTGTTATACTCTAACTGCTTCTTGTAACTGTTATAACTCTAACTGCTTCTTGTAACTGTTATAACTCTAACTGCTTCTTGTAACTGTTATACTCTAACTGCTTCTTGTAACTGTTATAACTGTAACTGCTTCTTGTAACTGTTATAACTCTAACTGCTTCTTGTAACTGTTATAACTCTAACTGCTTCTTGTAACTGTTATACTCTAACTGCTTCATGTAACTGTTATAACTGTAACTGCTTCTTGTAACTGTTATAACTGTAACTGCTTCTTGTAACTGTTATACTCTAACTGCTTCTTGTAACTGTTATAACTGTAACTGCTTCTTGTAACTGTTATAACTGTAACTGCTTCTTGTAACTGTTATAACTCTAACTGCTTCTTGTAACTGTTATACTCTAACTGCTTCTTGTAACTGTTATAACTGTAACTGCTTCTTGTAACTGTTATAACTGTAACTGCTTCTTGTAACTGTTATAACTCTAACTGCTTCTTGCAACTGTTATAACTGTAACTGCTTCTTGTAACTGTTATAACTGTAACTGCTTCTTGTAACTGTTATAACTATAACTGCTTCTTGTAACTGTTATAACTCTAACTGCTTCTTGTAACTGTTATAACTCTTACTGCTTCTTGTAACTGTTATAACTCTAACTGCTTCTTGTAACTGTTATACTCTAACTGCTTCTTGTAACTGTTATAACTCTACCTGCTTCTTGTAACTGTTATAACTCTAACTGCTTCTTGTAACTGTTATAACTGTAACTGCTTCGTGTAACTGTTATAACTCTAACTGCTTCTTGTAACTGTTATAACTCTAACTGCTTCTTGTAACTGTTATAACTGTAACTGCTTCGTGTAACTGTTATAACTCTAACTGCTTCTTGCAACTGTTATAACTCTAACTGCTTCTTGTAACTGTTATAACTCTAACTGCTTCTTGTAACTGTTATAACTCTAACTGCTTCTTGTAACTGTTATAACTCTAACTGCTTCTTGTAACTGTTATAACTGTAACTGCTTCTTGTAACTGTTATAACTCTAACTGCTTCTTGTAACTGTTATACTCTAACTGCTTCATGTAACTGTTATAACTGTAACTGCTTCTTGTAACTGTTATAACTGTAACTGCTTCTTGTAACTGTTATAACTCTAACTGCTTCGTGTAACTGTTATAACTCTAACTGCTTCGTGTAACTGTTATAACTCTAACTGCTTCTTGTAACTGTTATAACTGTAATTGCTTCTTGTAACTGTTATAACTGTAACTGCTTCTTGTAACTGTTATAACTCTAACTGCTCCTTGTAACTGTTATAACTCTAACTGCTTCTTGTAACTGTTATACTCTAACTGCTTCATGTAACTGTTATAACTGTAACTGCTTCTTGTAACTGTTATAACTGTAACTGCTTCTTGTAACTGTTATAACTCTAACTGCTTCTTGTAACTGTTATAACTGTAATTGCTTCTTGTAACTGTTATAACTCTAACTGCTTCTTGTAACTGTTAAACTCTAACTGCTTCATGTAACTGTTATAACTGTAACTGCTTCTTGTAACTGTTATAACTGTAACTGCTTCTTGTAACTGTTATAACTCTAACTGCTTCGTGTAACTGTTATAACTCTAACTGCTTCGTGTAACTGTTATAACTCTAACTGCTTCTTGTAACTGTTATAACTGTAACTGCTTCTTGTAACTGTTATAACTGTAACTGCTTCTTGTAACTGTTATAACTCTAACTGCTCCTTGTAACTATTATAACTATAACTGCTTCTTGTAACTGTTATTACTCTAACTGCTTCTTGTAACTGTTATAACTGTAACTGCTTCTTGTAACTGTTATAACTCTAACTGCTTCTTGTAACTGTTATAACTCTAACTGCTTCTTGTAACTGTTATAACTCTAACTGCTTCTTGTAACTGTTATAACTCTAACTGCTTCTTGTAACTGTTATAACTATAACTGCTTCCTGTAACTGTTATAACTGTAACTGCTTCTTGTATCTGTTATAACTGTAACTGCTTCTTGTAACTGTTATAACTATAACTGCTTCTTGTAACTGTTATAACTATAACTGCATCTTGTAACTGTTATAACTCTAACTGCTTCTTGTAACTGTTATAACTCTAACTGCTTCTTGTAACTGTTATAACTCTAACTGCTTCTTGTAACTGTTATAACTGTAACTGCTTCTTGTAACTGTTATAACTCTAACTGCTTCTTGTAACTGTTATAACTGTAAATGCTTCTTGTAACTGTTATAACTGTAACTGCTTCTTGTAACTGTTATAACTCTAACTGCTTCTTGTAACTGTTATAACTGTAACTGCTTCTTGTAACTGTTATAACTGTAACTGCTTCTTGTAACTGTTATAACTGTAACTGCTTCTTGTAACTGTTATAACTGTAACTGCTTCTTGTAACTGTTATAACTGTAACTGCTTCTTGTAACTGTTATAACTCTAACTGCTTCTTGTAACTGTTATAACTCTAACTGCTTCTTGTAACTGTTATAACTCTAACTGCTTCTTGTTACTGTTATAACTCTAACTGCTTCTTGTAACTGTTATAACTGTAACTGCTTCTTGTAACTGTTATAACTATAACTGCTTCTTGTAACTGTTATAACTCTAACTGCTTCTTGTAACTGTTATACTCTAACTGCTTCTTGTAACTGTTATAACTCTAACTGCTTCTTGTAACTGTTATAACTCTAACTGCTTCTTGTAACTGTTATACTCTAACTGCTTCATGTAACTGTTATAACTATAACTGCTTCTTGTAACTGTTATACTCTAACTGCTTCTTGTAACTGTTATAACTCTAACTGCTTCTTGTAACTGTTATAACTCTAACTGCTTCTTGTAACTGTTATACTCTAACTGCTTCTTGTAACTGTTATAACTGTAACTGCTTCTTGTAACTGTTATAACTCTAACTGCTTCTTGTAACTGTTATAACTCTAACTGCTTCTTGTAACTGTTATACTCTAACTGCTTCATGTAACTGTTATAACTGTAATTGCTTCTTGTAACTGTTATAACTGTAACTGCTTCTTGTATCTGTTATACTCTAACTGCTTCTTGTAACTGTTATAACTGTAACTGCTTCTTGTAACTGTTATAACTGTAACTGCTTCTTGTAACTGTTATAACTCTAACTGCTTCTTGTAACTGTTATACTCTAACTGCTTCTTGTAACTGTTATAACTGTAACTGCTTCTTGTAACTGTTATAACTCTAACTGCTTCATGTAACTGTTATAACTGTAACTGCTTCTTGTAACTGTTATAACTGTAACTGCTTCTTGTAACTGTTATAACTGTAACTGCTTCTTGTAACTGTTATAACTGTAACTGCTTCTTGTAACTGTTTTAACTGTAACTGCTTCTTGTAACTGTTATAACTGTAACTGCTTCTTGTAACTGTTATAACTGTAACTGCTTCTTGTAACTGTTATAACTATAACTGCTTCTTGTAACTGTTATAACTCTAACTGTTTCTTGTAACTGTTATAACTCTAACTGCTTCTTGCAACTGTTATAACTGTAACTGCTTCTTGCAACTGTTATAACTGTAACTGCTTCTTGTAACTGTTATAACTATAACTGCTTCTTGTAACTGTTATAACTCTAACTGCTTCTTGTAACTGTTATAACTCTAACTGCTTCTTGTAACTGTTATAACTCTAACTGCTTCTTGTAACTGTTATACTCTAACTGCTTCTTGTAACTGTTATAACTCTAACTGCTTCTTGTAACTGTTATAACTCTAACTGCTTCTTGTAACTGTTATAACTGTAACTGCTTCGTGTAACTGTTATAACTCTAACTGCTTCTTGTAACTGTTATAACTCTAACTGCTTCTTGTAACTGTTATAACTGTAACTGCTTCGTGTAACTGTTATAACTCTAACTGCTTCTTGCAACTGTTATAACTCTAACTGCTTCTTGTAACTGTTATAACTCTAACTGCTTCTTGTAACTGTTATAACTCTAACTGCTTCTTGTAACTGTTATAACTCTAACTGCTTCTTGTAACTGTTATAACTCTAACTGCTTCTTGTAACTGTTATAACTGTAACTGCTTCTTGTAACTGTTATAACTCTAACTGCTTCTTGTAACTGTTATACTCTAACTGCTTCATGTAACTGTTATAACTGTAACTGCTTCTTGTAACTGTTATAACTGTAACTGCTTCTTGTAACTGTTATAACTCTAACTGCTTCGTGTAACTGTTATAACTCTAACTGCTTCGTGTAACTGTTATAACTCTAACTGCTTCGTGTAACTGTTATAACTCTAACTGCTTCGTGTAACTGTTATAACTCTAACTGCTTCTTGTAACTGTTATAACTGTAATTGCTTCTTGTAACTGTTATAACTGTAACTGCTTCTTGTAACTGTTATAACTCTAACTGCTCCTTGTAACTGTTATAACTCTAACTGCTTCTTGTAACTGTTATACTCTAACTGCTTCATGTAACTGTTATAACTGTAACTGCTTCTTGTAACTGTTATAACTGTAACTGCTTCTTGTAACTGTTATAACTCTAACTGCTTCTTGTAACTGTTATAACTGTAATTGCTTCTTGTAACTGTTATAACTCTAACTGCTTCTTGTAACTGTTATACTCTAACTGCTTCATGTAACTGTTATAACTGTAACTGCTTCTTGTAACTGTTATAACTGTAACTGCTTCTTGTAACTGTTATAACTCTAACTGCTTCTTGTAACTGTTATAACTCTAACTGCTTCGTGTAACTGTTATAACTCTAACTGCTTCGTGTAACTGTTATAACTCTAACTGCTTCGTGTAACTGTTATAACTCTAACTGCTTCGTGTAACTGTTATAACTCTAACTGCTTCTTGTAACTGTTATAACTGTAATTGCTTCTTGTAACTGTTATAACTGTAACTGCTTCTTGTAACTGTTATAACTCTAACTGCTCCTTGTAACTGTTATAACTCTAACTGCTTCTTGTAACTGTTATACTCTAACTGCTTCATGTAACTGTTATAACTGTAACTGCTTCTTGTAACTGTTATAACTGTAACTGCTTCTTGTAACTGTTATAACTCTAACTGCTTCTTGTAACTGTTATAACTGTAATTGCTTCTTGTAACTGTTATAACTCTAACTGCTTCTTGTAACTGTTATACTCTAACTGCTTCATGTAACTGTTATAACTGTAACTGCTTCTTGTAACTGTTATAACTGTAACTGCTTCTTGTAACTGTTATAACTCTAACTGCTTCTTGTAACTGTTATAACTGTAATTGCTTCTTGTAACTGTTATAACTCTAACTGCTTCGTGTAACTGTTATAACTCTAACTGCTCCTTGTAACTGTTATAACTCTAACTGCTTCTTGTAACTGTTATACTCTAACTGCTTCATGTAACTGTTATAACTGTAACTGCTTCTTGTAACTGTTATAACTGTAACTGCTTCTTGTAACTGTTATAACTCTAACTGCTTCTTGTAACTGTTATAACTGTAATTGCTTCTTGTAACTGTTATAACTCTAACTGCTTCTTGTAACTGTTATACTCTAACTGCTTCATGTAACTGTTATAACTGTAACTGCTTCTTGTAACTGTTATAACTGTAACTGCTTCTTGTAACTGTTATAACTCTAACTGCTTCGTGTAACTGTTATAACTCTAACTGCTTCGTGTAACTGTTATAACTCTAACTGCTTCTTGTAACTGTTATAACTGTAACTGCTTCTTGTAACTGTTATAACTGTAACTGCTTCTTGTAACTGTTATAACTCTAACTGCTCCTTGTAACTATTATAACTATAACTGCTTCTTGTAACTGTTATTACTCTAACTGCTTCTTGTAACTGTTATAACTGTAACTGCTTCTTGTAACTGTTATAACTGTAACTGCTTCTTGTAACTGTTATAACTCTAACTGCTTCTTGTAACTGTTATAACTCTAACTGCTTCTTGTAACTGTTATAACTCTAACTGCTTCTTGTAACTGTTATAACTATAACTGCTTCTTGTAACTGTTATAACTGTAACTGCTTCTTGTATCTGTTATAACTGTAACTGCTTCTTGTAACTGTTATAACTATAACTGCTTCTTGTAACTGTTATAACTATAACTGCATCTTGTAACTGTTATAACTCTAACTGCTTCTTGTAACTGTTATAACTCTAACTGCTTCTTGTAACTGTTATAACTCTAACTGCTTCTTGTAACTGTTATAACTGTAACTGCTTCTTGTAACTGTTATAACTGTAACTGCTTCTTGTAACTGTTATAACTGTTACTGCTTCTTGTAACTGTTATAACTGTAACTGCTTCTTGTAACTGTTATAACTCTAACTGCTTCTTGTAACTGTTATAACTGTAACTGCTTCTTGTAACTGTTATAACTCTAACTGCTTCTTGTAACTGTTATAACTGTAACTGCTTCTTGTAACTGTTATAACTGTAACTGCTTCTTGTAACTGTTATAACTGTAACTGCTTCTTGTAACTGTTATAACTGTAACTGCTTCTTGTAACTGTTATAACTCTAACTGCTTCTTGTAACTGTTATAACTCTAACTGCTTCTTGTAACTGTTATAACTGTAACTGCTTCTTGTAACTGTTATAACTCTAACTGCTTCTTGTAACTGTTATAACTGTAACTGCTTCTTGTAACTGTTATAACTGTAACTGCTTCTTGTAACTGTTATAACTGTGTCTACTCGATCATACTTTCAGTTACAATCCCGTTTTATTTTGGTGCTCTTGTCATTTTATTCCAAGTCAAATTTTTTTCTTCCTTAAATACTTAATATAGAATATTTGTCCTTCAGCCAAATGTCCTTCAGTCAAATATCCGTTCGGACAAATGTCCTTCAGCCAATTTTCCTTCGGTCAAATGTCTATCGGTCAAATAACCGTTCGGACAAATATCCTTTGGCCAAATGTCCTTTGGCCATGGGTCCGTACACACCTAGACCCAGTAATGTCATAGCTTTTTATTCAATTTGTCGTCGTAAATGATTATTTTCCTACAAAAATCATATGAAATTAAAAAGAACACTGAAAATCATATCTACATTAGAATTATGTACCATTCATACTAGATATTTACAAATATGTAAGTTAAATACCAAAACTGAAACTTAATTAATATACATTCCCATTAAAAATTCAAACATGTAAAATACCCGTTGAAAAATTCTAAGTAAGTTGAGATAATATCTACCCTTTTCTAAATACCCTCTAAGAATCATGCGACACATATTTCCCTCTTCTTAATTACCTTATAAAATAATGACTCCTAATCTTGTCCCCATTACCTAATTTGTTCTGAGAGTTGCTTCAAAATGTGTTATGTGTCATATCTCTCCTGGGACAGGAGATAATAGTCTCAGCATTTTCATTAGATTTAAGCCGATTGGAGGCAGTGAATTATGCCCAGAGCAAAAAGAGAATATCTTAGATTATAGACTCACCAATTTCATCATTGGCATAAATAGAAAATAATTAGGTACCGCTATTTACGGACAAGGATAAAAAGATTTATAGATGAAAAGTACAAGAAAAGGAATAATGATTCATAGAGCCCGTTTATAAAAACCTAAAAAAAGGATATTATATACTGTAGTTATAGAAATTGTTTTGAATAAGTTACTTATCTTACGAGACAAAAAGATTTATGACCCATTTACACAGAAAAGTATTTACATATATTACATTTGAACGCGTATTCAAATAGTTATCTATCATTTGTTTAGCTTCATAATGTATTTGAATTGGAAAATGATTTTTATGTCACTTTATGCATGTATTTGTGTCACTTCATGCATGTATTTGTGTCACTTCATGCATGTATTTTTGTCACTTCATGCATGTATTTGTGTCACTTCATTCATGTTTTCCTTTCCTTTTTTCCTTTTCTTTTTTAATCTCAAGTTTTTGTGAATTTTGAGTTCGTCACAGAGTATCAAAGTCACTACACGACTTTGATGTCGACAAAAAGAAATTAGTTTTTCTTCAAGTTGCGTTCTGGCACCGATTGATAAATTGGGAATATTGTGTTAACTTTTGAAGAGTGCCTGCCTGCCATCCACTAGAGTGCAGGCCCTTCAAGAATAACTGGTTAGGGTGAGTGAGGAAATATCGACCAGTTCCACATCTTCGCTCATATAATAAAAAAATATATGATAATTATTTTATTTCTATTTCAATTGGTATTCATGATACCTACATACGATATAATAATAATCTTATTTTAATTGGTATCCATGATACCTACATACGATATAATGATAATCTTATTTTTATTGGTATCCATGATACCTGCAGGTATCATGGATACCAATTAAAATAGAAATTAAATAATTATTATAATATAGATTATTTATATGAACTAAGATTCGGTACTGACCGATAATTCGTAACTCACCCTCACTATTATGATTCAAGTTTCATCTTCTCTGTATATGTTTATTCATAGTTTTATTATAATTGATCTCAATGATAACGTACACAGCTTTATAAAAATGATTCTTCACTTCCAATCATTTTTCTAAGTTTCCATAAGAAAATAATGGTAAAAACTTTTAAAAGAGGCAATGTGGAAGATATTGTTCATTCCCATCTTAATCTTCTATGACCCCACCATAACTTTCTCTCTTAGTCTTCTATGACCCCACCATAACTTTCTCTCTTAATCTTCTATGACCCCACCATACTTTCTCTTTCAATCTTCTATGCCCCCACCATAACTTTCTCTCTCAATCTTCTATGACCCCACCATACTTTCTCTTTCAATCTTCTATGCCCCCACCATAACTTTCTCTCTCAATCTTCTATGACTCCACCATAACTTTCTCTCTCAATCTTCTATAGCCCCACCATAACTCTCTCTCTCAATCTTCTATGGCCCCACTATAACTTTCTCTCTCAATCTTCTATGGCCCACCATAACTATTCTGCGAAGATGTAATATTATAACAACCATTCGCATTATGAGGTAATTACACATCGCATGTTCAATAATAACCCTATTTAATGATCAATTAATTCAGTGCGGTGACACAACTGCAATTAGGTACTCAGTGACATTAGTAAGATGTGAATGATCTTATATGTATCAGGAGAAAACTATAGTGACTGAAAGTGATGATTTGATTCATTATTTGAGTTATTGAAATTAATACAGTGTAGAAGTGATCATTAAATATGGAAACGAAGTAATCTTCGTCAATTAAATGATCGAATTTATTTATTATAATCAAAATTAGTAATTTAGATAAATTATTGATAATCTACACTGTTTTTCTAATTTAATCCAGACTACTATATATAGTATTCAATCCGAAATTTTAATCTATGATCTAGACTTTTGATCTTTAATCCAATCTATTAATTTTCAATCCAAACTATTAATCTTTGATACAGACTATTAATCTTCAATACAGACTATTAATCTTCAAAACAGATTATTAATCTTCAAAACAGATTATTAATCTTCAAAACAGACTATTAATCTTCAATACAGACTATTAATCTTCAATACAGACTATTAATCTTCAATTCAGACTATTAATCTTCAATACAGACTATTAATCTTCAATTCAGACTATTAATCTTCAATGCAGACTATTAATCTTCAATACAGACTATTAATCTTCAATACAGACTATTAATCTTCAAACCAGACTATTAATCTCCAATTCAGACTATTAATCTCCAATTCAGACTATTAATCCAGTATATCAATCTTTAATGCTTATATTTTCAATATGTTATACAAATTATAAAATACAACTGTTTGGTGAAACATTTCCTACATTCTCTTTAAAATAATCTTTTCACATGTTCAGCATTAAAAATAAAGCATTAAACCTGTTTGCATTTTCTCAACATGTGACGTCATCACTCGATATTATCCGGTAAATATCGTCAGGAATAGCAACAGTTTATCGGTTTTCTCTCATCGGTTCGATAGTTTCATATATATATTTATAGACGTGTGATCAGATTATAGTATTTATAGCAAAGAGGTATTAGAACTTGGAAATTATAGTGTCTTATAGTCTTTTATAGTGCGCTATATATAAGTCTTAATGGATGAACTGCAGAATTTTTTCATTATATATTTGTTTATAAATGTATAATGTAAATACTCTATTGAGAAGAAAACAGTATATAACTAAATTATCTAAAATCCCATATATTTCTCCTGATCATGATATATATTGTGTGATTTATTAAATTCTTTATTTAGAAAAATAATCATATCTAAGTCAATATATATAACTTTAATATGTTGTACAGAAATCATAGTTTATTATATTATTATATCGCATTTGTATTTAACGTTTCAAATTATTCCATGTTTGCCGGTGAAATAAATTTAAAAGAATTAAATTGACTCTATTTTGTTTCTGAGGGAAATGAATACGTACTTAATGGTACTTAACAGACTGTGTACTTAGCACAGTGTACTTAATGGTACTTAACAAGCAGTGTACTTAATACAGTGTACTTAATGGTACTTAACAGACTGTGTACTTAGCACAGTGTACTTAATGGTACTTAACAAGCAGTGTACTTAATACAGTGTACTTAATGGTACTTAACAGACTGTGTACTTAATACAGTGTACTTAATGGTACTTAACAAACAGTGTACTTAATACAGTGTACTTAATGGAACTTAACAAACAGTGTACTTAATACAGTGTACTTAATGGTACTTAACAGACTGTGCACTTAATACAGTGTACTTAATGGTACTTAACAAGCAGTGTACTTAATACAGTGTACTTAATGGTACTTAACAGACTGTGTACTTAATACAGTGTACTTAATGGTACTTAACAAACAGTGTACTTAATACAGTGTACTTAATGGTACTTAACAAACAGTGTACTTAATACAGTGTACTTAATGGTACTTAACAGACTGTGTACTTAATACAGTGTACTTAATGGTACTTAACAAACTGTATACTTAATACAGTGTACTTAATGACACTTAACAGACTGTGTACTTAATACAGTGTACTTAATGGTACTTAACAGACTGTGAACTTAATACAGTGTACTTAATGGTACTTAACAGACTGTGAACTTAATACAGTGTACTTAATGGTACTTAACAAACTGTGTACTTAATACAGTGTACTTAATGGCACTTAACAGACTGTGTACTTAATACAGTGTACTTAATGGTACTTAACAGACTGTGAACTTAATACAGTGTACTTAATTGTACTTAACAGACTGTATACTTAATACAGTGTACTTAATGGTACTTAACAGACTGTGAACTTAATACAGTGTACTTAATTGTACTTAACAGACTGTATACTTAATACAGTGTACTTAATGGTACTTAACAAACTGTGTACTTAATACAGTGTACTTAATGGCACTTAACAGACTGTGTACTTAATACAGTGTACTTAATGGTACTTAACAGACTGTGAACTTAATACAGTGTACTTAATGGTACTTAACAAACTGTGTACTTAATACAGTGTACTTAATGGCACTTAACAGACTGTGTACTTAATACAGTGTACTTAATGGTACTTAACAGACTGTGAACTTAATACAGTGTACTTAATTGTACATAACAGATTGTGTACTTAATACAGTGTACTTAATGGTACTTAAAAAACTGTGAACTTAATACAGTGTACTTAATGGTACTTAGCAGACTGTATACTTAATACAGTGTACTTAATGGTACTTAACAGACTGTGAACTTAATACAGTGTACTTAATTGTACTTAACAGACTGTATACTTAATACAGTGTACTTAATGGTACTTAACACACTGTGAACTTAATACAGTGTACTTAATTGTACTTAGAAGACTGTGTACTTAATACAGTGTACTTAATGGTACTTAACACACTGTGAACTTAATACAGTATACTTAATTGTACTTAACAGACTGTGTACTTAATACAGTGTACTTAATGTTACTTAACAGACTGTATACTTAATACAGTGTACTTAATTGTACTTAACAGACTGTATACCTAATACAGTGTACTTAATGGTACTTAACAGACTGTGTACTTAATACAGTGTACTTAATTTTACTTAACAGACTGTGTACTTAATACAGTGTACTTAATTTTACTTAACAGACTGTGTACTTAATACAGTGTACTTAATGTGCATAAAGGACTGACTTTAAGGCTACTTTTAAATCGTTTACTTCTTATAGCACTATTGAATAAGGAAAGAGAACTGTTAGTAATTACTTATTTGACACAGTGGAGTATAACTCTACTTTTTGTGTTTGGTAAATGTATAGTTAAGAATTCCCAGGCAAGAAAATTTTTCCTGGGATATTGAATAGCAAGAACAAGTTCGTTTTGCCTGGGTTAACTCTTTTTCATCTTGAACTTCAAATGTTTATATTTACTGATACTTTGTTCACATATGAGGCTTATCATGGGCTAGTCTAGCCTACCATTAATTATAATATCAACTAATTATTAAACTGAATTTTGGGAAAACGTTTTTAAGTTAAAATATAAAATTCAGCTTTAGAGCTTATCAAAATTTCCTATCAATTTAAAGTGAAAATGAATTTGATTGATGAATAAACATGAACAAAGTATATCTACATACATTTAAAGTCAATTCTCAACCACAATATTTCGAAAGATCATTTTCAATTTTCCTTTTGTTGAATAAAGATTTAATGTAGAAGAAAACATGTATAAACTATAGCTTAAATATCCATACAAATATATACAAAAATAAAAACATACTTGCTCAAATTAGTTATAAAATGATTGTCAAGTTTGCATACATATCAGTACAAGAAGAGTATCTCGATGCCAAAGACTATCTAGATACCAAAGACTACCTCGATACCTTAGACTACCTCGATACCAAAGGCTATCTCGATACCGAAGGCTATCTTGATACCAAAGGCTATCTCGATACCAAAGGCTATCTAGATACCAAAGACTACCTCGATACCTTAGACTACCTCGATACCAAAGGCTATCTCGATACCAAAGGCTATCTTGATACCAAAGGCTATCTCGATACCAAAGGCTATCTAGATACCAAAGACTACCTCGATACCAAAGACTACCTCGATACCTTAGACTACCTCGATACCAAAGGCTACCTCGATACCAAAGGCTATCTTGATACCAAAGACTATCTCGATACAAAAGGCTATCTCGATACCGAAGACTATCTCGATACCAAAGAGTATCTCGATACCAAAGACTATCTTGATACCAAAGACTATCTCGATACCAAAGGCTATCTCGATACCGAAGACTATCTCGATACCAAAGAGTCAGAGTATCTCGATACCAAAGACTATCTCGATACCAAAGACTATCTCTATACCAAAGACTATCTTGATACCAAAGACTATCTCGATACCAAAGGCTATCTCGATACCGAAGACTATCTCGATACCAAAGAGTCAGAGTATCTCGATACCAAAGACTATCTCGATACCAAAGACTATCTCGATACCAAAGACTATCTCGATACCAAAGACTATCTCGATACCAAAGACTATCTCGATACCAAAGACTATCTCGATACCAAAGAGTATCTAGATACCGAAGAGTATCTCGATACCAAAGAGTATCTCGATACCAAAGAGTATCTCGATACCAAAGACTACCTCGATACCTTAGACTACCTCGATACCAAAGGCTACCTCGATACCAAAGGCTATCTTGATACCAAAGACTATCTCGATACCAAAGGCTATCTCGATACCGAAGACTATCTCGATACCAAAGAGTATCTCGATACCAAAGACTATCTTGATACCAAAGACTATCTCGATACCAAAGGCTATCTCGATACCGAAGACTATCTCGATACCAAAGAGTCAGAGTATCTCGATACCAAAGACTATCTCGATACCAAAGACTATCTCGATACCAAAGACTATCTTGATACCAAAGACTATCTCGATACCAAAGGCTATCTCGATACCGAAGACTATCTCGATACCAAAGAGTCAGAGTATCTCGATACCAAAGACTATCTCGATACCAAAGACTATCTCGATACCAAAGACTATCTCGATACCAAAGACTATCTCGATACCAAAGACTATCTCGATACCAAAGAGTATCTCAATACCAAAGAGTATCTCGATACCAAAGACTATCTCGATACCAAAGACTATCTCGATACCAAAGACTATCTCGATACCAAAGAGTATCTCGATACCAAAGACTATCTCGATACCAAAGAGTATCTCAATACCAAAGAGTATCTCGATACCAAAGACTATCTCGATACCAAAGACTATCTCGATACCAAAGACTATATCTCGATACCAAAGACTACCTCGATACCCAAGACTACTTCGATACCGCAACTCGATACCGAATACTACCTCGATACCTAATAGTTTCAGACTATATCGATACCTTAGACTACCTAGATACGTTAGACTACCTCGATACCTTAGACTACCTAGCTCGATGCCAAATAGTACCTCGATACTGTATCTCGATACTGCAAGTCTAGAGGGTAAATAGACTCAGTAGAGACTCTCTACGCATCAGTGCCCGTCACATGAAAGCCTGTGAACGAATTTAACTTCAGTATTTGATATTGAATGCAACGTAGGAGAGCTGAGAAAGGTAATATTTACCGTAGGTTATATTTACCGTAGGTTATATTTACCGTAGGTTATATTTACCGTTGGTTATATTTACCGTAGGATATATTTAACGTAGGTTATATTTACCGTAGGTAATATTTACCGTAGGTTATATTTACCGTTGGGTATATTTACCACAGTGTTACAGTGTTATTTACATCAGTGTTATGCATATATGATTCATTAAACATGTATTTACATGATCGTTATTATATTTTTCAATATATATGAATGGTATATTATTATTAATCGAATCAGATACGAAATAAATTGATTTAGTACCTGAACTTTTCTTTCGAAAAAAACATTAAAGAATATGTGTTGATTTCTGTTTCTTTTTTTGTCAAATAATTTCCGCTGTATTAATTCTGTGTACCTATAATTAATGAAAAGGGGCCTCTGATATATATGGACGGTGACTATTTTCAATTTGCATACACTTTTATAGAAGTCAATTTAAAATATAACAGATGATAATTATGCAATAAATTCTCATTACCGATAATTACTTCGGTAAGTATGTACTTAAATGTCCTCAATTAATATATTTAGTGAAATTAATAAAACATCTTTTTTTTAAATTCATTTAGGTACAAATAACCCAATAAAGCTTCATTTCAAACTCAATTAAATCCACGGTGTTTGATAAGAATATTTCAGTTACTTTTATTTGTTAACTGAAATCTGGATTTTTCTGAAACAATAGAATATGAAAAATTATAATTTTTAAGTAATAATTTCATTAAAAGTAAGAAATATTACATATTTTGTATAAAGTTTGATTAAATATTCCTAAATTCCTAATGAATTATATCATGTTATTGTATTTTGTATTATGTACTAAATATATATGAAAATTAAATTGTGTATGCAAGTGTAATTGAAAAAAAGCATGTTCACATATATAGCAATAGGAATTTATTCACGATGATCAGGACACGAGGAGAGTGTTTCAGGTAGCAGTGTGCACAATGGGAATATATTCTCGATGATCAGGACAAGGGGAAAATGTTTTCTAGGTGGCATTACTCACAAATATAGCAATGGGAGTTTATTCACAATGATCAGGACAAGGAGAGAGTGTTCTCTTGGTGGCATTACCCACAAATATAGCAATAGCAGTTTATTCACGATGAACAGGACAAGGGGAGAGAGTTCTCTAGGTGGCATTACCCACTAATATAGCAATAGGAATTTATTCACGATTATCAGGACAAGGGGAGAGAGTTCTCTAGGTGGCATTACCCACTAATATAGCAATAGGAATTTATTCACGATGATCAGGACAAGGGGAGAGTGTTCTCTTGGTGGCATTACCCACAAATATAACAATAGGAATTTATTCACGATGATCAGGGCAAGGGGAGAGTATTCTCTAGGTGGCATTACCCACTAATATAGCAATAGGAATTTATTCACGATGATCAGGACAAGGGGAGAGTGTTCTCTTGGTGGCATTACCCACAAATATAGCAATAGGAATTTATTCACGATTATCAGGACAAGGGGAGAGAGTTCTCTAGGTGGCATTACCCACTAATATAGCAATAGGAATTTATTCACGATGATCAGGACAAGGGGAGAGTGTTCTCTTGGTGGCATTACCCACTAATATAGCAATAGGAATTTATTCACGATTATCAGGACAAGGGGAGAGAGTTCTCTAGGTGGCATTACCCACTAATATAGCAATAGGAATTTATTCACGATGATCAGGACAAGGGGAAAATGTTTTCTAGGTGGCATTACCCACAAATATAGCAATGGGAGTTTATTCACTATGATCAGGACAAGAGGAGACTGTATTCTAGTTGGCATTACCCACAAATATAGCAATGGGAGTTTATTCACTATTATCAGGGCAAGGGGAGACTGTTTTCTAGGTGGCAATACCCACTAATATAGCAATAGGAATTTATTCACTATGTCTCATCACGGAGCATCAAAACGACTTCCTGCCACGCTATTCAACAATCAAATGAAAGGTCTGAGGAGGGAAATAAATATGCTATAATAAAAGCCTGTGGTACACAGCCAATAATAGCAACAGAAGAAAGGTAAACAAATGACTGTGCTGAGAATGAAGAAATTGCTCTATACTTTATCATTGCGATTTACATCATTGTTATCGGTATGAATTAAATTAGAAAGATATTCTTTTTAAATGAATAATAAAATGAAAGCAACTGTGTTTCAGACGATAAATTTAGAGGATGCAGATTTTTTTTGTATTAATATGATATTTTTATTCTATAAAAACTTTCAAATAATTTGATGAAAACTATAATAAAATTTTTGAAAAAAGAAGGATTATTCGTATTCGAAAATTTAAATTCAATAAATTCTATACAACTTTATATATATAAACTTCAAGGTATGATTATATTTTAAAATTACTGTTGCTGATTTAAACTATATAATGTGTGATGAAAAGTATATATATATATATAATGTGTATAAGACAAAGCATTCTAAAATTTAATATTGTTTCAATATTAAAAACCAAAAATGATCAATTTTGTAAATTATTAAAACTGACCTTCATAATAAATAAAGTTAATAAAGACACTTAATTAAATAATCGGGAATTGAAGCACCGACTCACGAAATATAAATAATAACTAGATTATTATATATTTGGTTCAACTATAGGTATATTCATATAGGAATCATTCATTTAGAGATTAGTTTGTTCATGAAGTCACTTTCCTCTCTGACTACTTCTTCAAATCCCTTGTAATTAATTTCCTTTTTGCCTTTGGTTCCGAACGTCTTATTACATTCATTAATCACGTAACTCAATATGGGATAATATTATATAATTAATTTGGAAGTTAAAATACAGCAGATCAAAAGTTTTTTTTTTCTATTATATAATATACTGATTTGAGTGTTTATTATTTATTGCATAACGTAAACAAATTAATTCAAACTCCAACAGTTTCGTTTCTATTCTTTGTTTTTCAATGAAATGGAAATTTGTTATTGCAGTTACTTTTTCGATATCAATTTATAGCATGTGTTTATTGGAAACAATTTATATATTATATATATTGTTGTTATACATGTAAGTTATATTACTTATTACTATAAATTTGATAGGAGTTGTTTATTTTGAATTTATGTTCAAAATTAATTAATTTGAACGTTTATTTCTCACTTGGAAAAGTTTTACTTGAAAAAAGATATTTTGATCAAATTTTAAAATATCGAAATAATTATAATAATAAATAAAATATACTTAACATATAATTAAATATAAGAAATTACGTTTTCAATTTTTTCTGGTGTATCAAATAACAGATTTCTAATTTAGTAAGGTCAAAGTACTATCATAATCACTCTTTGCTTCACTTTCTTGTGTGATGGTACATACGAGAGATATCTATTGACTGGAAGAGGCTTAGCTCTATCTGATTGCAATACTCCAAATTGATGATATCTATTCCTTCGCTAATCCTCAATTAATATTTCATTTATATCACTATTTCCACCTGAAATAACTGCCTGATAGTACGTTTATCTATTGCTTTTGTTGCCGCTAGTCCACCGGGCCCAGTCAAACATGTTCACGTCGTGTTCTAATTTGCCGGATTAAACCACGCCACAGTCGGCTATTATTTATAGGTAGTCTTTTGAACTGAAGGATGCTGGAGCATTTGTAAGCAATTAATTGCGCTGTGTAGTTATTAGTACAAAGCGAAGTGGCTTTGTAGGACGGATAGGTAGATTGTATCAATTTACCATACAGCCAACATCTGCTGATGCCATTTGTCATGGGAATTGCGTGATTCAATTAAAATAACAACTACCAAAGGATTAATGATCGGGAAAAGTTATATTTATAATTAAAATGATGTAATTTGACTATGATATTTATTACTATAGTATCAAGATTAATATTAATATACATGCAAAATTAAACACGAGATTTGATTTTCATACATTAAATTTTCCAATAATATCATGGGAGACAATCGGGAATGATATATAAATAAAACTAGTAATATTTTAAAACTTTAAATACTTGCAAGTAAATAACAATCAGATGTCATACATAGAGCTCTCACTGACGGGGCAAAAGTCTATAATAAAAAACGATGGTATGTTAAAAAAATTATTAATAAAAATGTTTATTGAAAAGTTTCATCTTCAGTGAATTTTTTTCTAAATTTTGTTTTATAATCCAAAAGCGTTTGAATTAACAATTTTATTTTTTTTTACCTACCACCGGTCTACCTTTTATTATTAGACTACGTTTTCCACGAAGCAAATCAATAGCGACTGTAAAAGTCAGTAAATGTTTATGCCTAGGCCTTGATAATCTGAGGCCCCAAAGCGATTATTTGATGCCCTGTCTAGGAAATTGATTCCATTCTTGATGAAATTGAAAGTCGGCTGATATTCCGTCCATATATTGAGTTTTCAAAGTGGACAGCCTCGAGCAAAATGAGTTGGTGGCTTGTATAGTACTTTGCTGCAAAAAAGCTTGACTTGTTTGTTATGTAAATTAGATATTAATGAAGAACAATACAACTGTTCATGATTTTCATTTGTTAATATTATCCTCTGTGTAGATATGCATTATTGCATATTGCTTATAGCTTGCATCTCAATTTACATATCAACTGGTTATCATTTTCATTACTTTACATAATCATTGGTTATCATTTTCTTTACTTTTCATAATCATTGGATATCATTTTCATTACTTTACATAATCATTGGTTATCATTTTCATTACTTTACATAATTATTGGTTATCATTTTCATTACTTTACATAATCATTGGTTATCATTTTCATCACTTTACATAATCATTGGTTATCATTTCCATCACTTTACATAATCATTGGCTATCATTTTCATCACTTTACATAAACATTGGTTATCATTTTCATCACTTTACATAATCATTGGTTATCATTTCCATCTCTTTAGATATTCATTGGTTATCAATTTCATATATGGATATATCCATTTAGACATATGTATATTAGTTATATTTTTTATCTTCTTAGATATATGCACATTGGTTATCATTCATATCCACGTACGGAAGTGATGACATCATATAACACTATAGGTTCAATTTACTTTCACATCTTCATTTCATTTCAACGCAACTGGCATTGCGATGACTAACAAAGAAGAATCCTTTTGCGCAAAAGTTATGAAAAGGTTCTCTATTTTCAGAACTTTGAAAATATAAATAAAGCATACTATTAATTATGCTGAAAGAAAATACTCTTTCATTTAAAACAAGTTAAAGAAAAATATATTTAGATATTGTTTTGTACGTTAAAAGGAGGTAAAATTTGTGAGAATCGTCATCTTTCAGTTAGCTGAAATAATTACAATAATTGTGTAATATTTGTACTGCTTAAATATTTGAAAATTCATTTATTCTAGATTTTTTTTTTTTTGGATGATGAATAATTTTAATAATGAATGCTTTATTAACCATATGTTTTCATTTCTTAAATAGTTCCAATTTTAAAGAGAGTGTAAATAAGGCTGAGAAATAGGTATTTAAAGTAGGTAATGTTTTTGATAATAATACTTTTTGATGCTCTAGTATCAAGAATTAAATTTGTTCAGCTTATATATTTTAGCGTGACCGGACAATTGTCACCCGTGGACAATTGCCACCCGTGGACAATTGCCACCCGCGGACAATTGCCACCCGCGGATAATTGACACTCTCGGACAGTTGCCACCCGGACAATTGCCACCCGGACAATTGCCACCCAAATATTTATTATCAGGCCACTTAACTTTAAAAATGGAGATGAAATATGTATATTATTTTCGTACGATTAATTATTATTTGTATACATTATAAGCTAAGAAAATTCATTACACATTTAATATTTTCCTTTTTAAGTGACTGCATTCACAGAGTAGCTTTTCTGCATCTATGAGCATTGTCACCCACGGTGGTAGATGACTTTGTTCATGGAGCCACTTTCCTTTCTGACTGCTTCTTCAAGTCCCTTGTATTTAATTTCCTTTTGATGTCAGTGATATAGTCATTAGTAAACTAAATTTCTGGAGCAGACGATATTCCATTAATAGAATTAAATTATCTCGCCCGGAATAGGTCTTTATTTATAATTATTTGCTAAAGGAAAAACAATAGGTATTTGTATTATTACCCAGTAATATAATTTACAAGTTAAGAATCCTGACAATATAATTAGGGTTGTGACAATATGTTTATAAAATCCTAAATCCTGAAAATGTTATAGACGAAGGGAATTAAACAGTTTTGAATCGTTCTAAAGAAGTGGTATAAAGTATTCAATAACATAAGATTTAAAAAATATAAGATTTAAAAAATATAAGATTTAAAAAGCACATTCAGAAACCGAAGAATATTTTTTTAAATCTTATATTGTATATAATTAATAATTAATCGTACAACAATAATATACATATTTTATCACCATTTTTAAAGTTAAGAAGCCTGATATTAATTATTTGGGTGGCAATTGTCCGTGGGTGGCAATTGTCCGGGTGGCAATTGTCCGGATGGCAACTGTCCGTGGGTGGCAATTATCCGCGGGTGGCAATTGTCCGCGGGTGGCAACTATCCTAGCGCCATATTTTAGGATGTTGTCTTGAATTTATTGCATATTTCGTTTGGTGAATTAAACTATATTATTGAATTCTTTATTGGAAAAAATAATAAGATTACATACATAAGAAAAACGGATTAAGTATAGGATTAAAAACGGATTAAATATTTATACAATTATATTTATATTTTTTTGCTATTAATCAAGTAAACTAAACAATAATCAAAATCCAAGCCTATGCCAATCTACCGTCTTTTAGATAGATATTTTTCTATAGTTGGCTAAGGTTTAAGTTTACACAAAAGTAATTAAATGAGATTAAATAATGGCAGAAGAGATAGAGAAATTGTTAATAGCTTGTAGAATATATAACGACTATTATAAATTTTAAACTGCATACACGATTAATATGCATTGAAATATTATAAATAATATCAAATAACAAATCTATACTAATAATTTCCTTAGTGAGTTCATTTATTTATTTATTTATTCATTTATTTGGTATCCGCTTTTACACTATGGGTATTAAACATGAAGAATGTAACTATGATACGCACGAGAATATATTGACTTGATATTTAAATTCCTTTTGTTTTATTCAATTTTTAAATGTATTTTACCTATAAAATAAATTAGAGAAATGCAGAAAATTTAATTTTAATTGAATTCATTAAAAGTAATATAATAACGGGTAATAAATGGATATTGATGATGACCCGTTATTTTTAACGGGAAAGTACACTAGTTAATAATATACTCGTATATATGTATTGATATAATATAAAATAATATCATTATACAAATTATTCTTGATTTTCATATTGTAAAAAGAATTTCAGAACAATAAGTAATTTATTATTTTACTCGATGGAATAACTTAAACAGTTCAATTTTATACATTTCTAAATTTCAATTCGATTTATTTACCTCTAATACTATATACAATATATGTATTTCATTTTATAGTTTGATATAACCAATGGCCAAAGACTGAAGTAATTTCAACATGTCTGTTTGTTGAAGGTAGCGCGAACTGATCCTCTATTCATGTTCGTAAGCGTTAAGTGATTTCTCTGGAAAGGATAGTGGCCTTAAAAGCATACTTACAGTTCGTAATTAGCTTCAGAGTCTGAATTTAGCTTTGTGCAGTGTATAGAGACTATAGACAAAGGTTTGCAAAGTATATTTGATGTACGAATTACTGTGCATAGTTTGCAGATGTGCATAAATCATTCATGATAAGCACTTCGCCTAAATCTATATAGGGATGGTATGTTTCACATTAATGTTGCCGTCCGATTCGCCCTGGTTTCGAATATAGGCACTTAGACAGTCAGAAAATAATTGCAACCGGCGAAGCGTCTGTTATTATCATATACAGTAAATATTAATTGCAAAATATCATAATTTCTGACATCATCATTGGGATTTTTGGACGTCAATTTTTTTTTTTTAGATTTTTAATATATTACGATCGGATTTTCATTGAATTATTACCGTTAGATTACCTTATTATAATCGGTGATTGAAACCCGACGGTTGGCGACTTTTTTTGAACAGTCAGGTCGAACGTTCAGTTCGAGATAATCTACTGACTCTGAAACTTACTCCAGGTACTTGACCATCGTAAAGGCAAACGCTCTGAACCGTGACGTGTTTGCGGTATGCTGATCAAACACTGAGGACAAGCTCAAACAAAGTCCAGATCTTCCCTATGGCTAAGAGGCTCCGTTTGTTCTCTTGCAGCTATGGCAGACAGCAGAGAATTCGGTCTCTAACACCCTGGCTGGCTTTAAGACTAAATGGACACTGAGAGTGATGATAGAAGCCAGACTTCTTGGTGTGACGTACTGTTGTGAAGGAAGAACAGTGTTGTTTTAGCGATGTACACACATTACTAGGGTTATGGCAATATGCTATTTAAATCATAGATCTTAAGAATATCACAGACGAAATAATATGAAATGGTATCGAATACTTTATACCGCCGGTTTAGAACGATTCAATACTATTAAATTACTTTAATCTATAGTATTTTCAGGATCTAAGATTTTAAAAGCATATTGTCACAACCCTACACGATACATAACATCGAATTGAATTCCCATGGGAAAGGTTTTCGGTGAGGCCAAGTGAAAATAAAGATGGGAGCAGAGTTATTCGTCTTCAGCCCAAGAAAAGGTAGCAATGTTTTTAGAAGCAACATTGTCCGAATAATTTTACAATAATGCTAATATTCGACAATTTTGCCCCGTGAGATATTGCTACCTGAATAACTTGTTCTATAGGATTTTTTATTTGGTAGACTGCTTGAATAATATATAGCTATATAAAACTCTATTGAATAGAATCATTAAATATGAATTCGTATGCATTTTACATCTATTTGATAAGGTATTTACGTCCATTGGACGAGAATAAGAGAGCAATCTTGATTTTGATGCAGTGGATTAGGAGGTGAAATAAAAAAGAATTTTCCTTATTTTGAACTCTTTGAAATTATAAAATGATGCAATAATTATTATCAATTGTATATCATAAAATAGTATTTAACATGGTTCACAACATTTCTTTTTTTTACAGATACATTTTAAATGCAAGAGCAGTCAAATTGAGTTTTTTGTCACTCATCTATTCAAAACATCATCTATTACATGTATACATGTCTTGTATACATGAACGCATGTTTTATTACACGGTTGTATGTCATATAATATAACTACATGTCTTATTACATGTATGCATATCTTATTACATGTATGCATGTCTTATTACATGTATGCATGTCTTATTACATGTATGCATGTCTTATTACATGTATGCATGTCTTATTACATGTATGCATGTCTTATTACATGTATGCATGTCTTATTACTTGAATATATATGTCATATAGACATGAATACATGTCTTATAGACACCAATACAGTATTCTAAGGCTGGCTTATATGTTTCTCTTGTTGTCGTCCATGTTGTTGTTGTTTGTTGCACCAAGACATCAGAGGTTGTAAGTCTCTTTCATGTTGCCGTTGGTGTGAAGCAATATCATATCACCACTCCGATAGGGATTGTACCGATACAGGGTGACCCACAAAAAGTGTACCCAATTTAGGCCCCCCTCACACTTGCGTTTCTCGACGCCGCCTTTAAAAAAATGCTCATGGCAAAAAGTTTAGCTGCAATTGATTTTAACGGAGCCCTTCACACTTGCGGTTTTTTCACCAGCATTTTTTCTAACGTAAGTGTGAAGTGCTCCGTTAAAATCAGTTGTAGCTAAACTTTTTGCCATGAGCATTTTTTTAAGCGGCGTTTAGAAACGCAAGTGTGAAGGGGGCCTAAGAATTGATATAGATATCGTATTTATGATTAGTTAAAGAATGAGTTGAAGTGAATTTAATTTTTTTTCATGTATCTATTCTACCACCATCATTGATTTATGTTGTACGTACACACTAGTTATATTAATTCTAACTTGGGTACACGTTTTTGTGGGTCACCCTGTAGGTATAGAGGGGGAGGAATGATAATAAATAAAAATTAAGCCAAATAAGCCAAACAATTTCGATCGGTAGTAAGAAAAGCCTGCAAATGTAGAAGGAAAACAGATCAGGAAAAAGAAATATTGACTTAAATATATTGAGGATGAAAATAGTTAACAACGAAGAATAATAAAAGGTGTCACAAAGAAATTAGTTTTTGGTGGGACCATAGAAGACTAAGAGGGGCTCCTAATACCCATAACACATTTCGATATAAATATTAAAGCTGATATTCAACGTTTGATCAGAATCTATATCTATCCGATAGATGGATATTACATAGCATTGATGATAATCAAATTAACAAATATTGTAATTCATAGCCTTTTATGAAAATAGACTGTAGTGTTGAATTGGAATTTCCCATTTAAATTTCAGATATTCCGTTCAGGATAAATATCTTTATTTATTCTCACCCCTCAATTTTATATCTCTAACATTTTTTTCTCGCGTACGTTCGTACGTTTGCTCATCGTCAATGGAAAAGTTGAGAATTTCAATTTGTGAGATAGAGGACTATAGCTTTAGAAGTCTGTACATTTTGATGGACCAGTACACTAGTTGAGAACTTGTTAAAATGTTTCTATATTGGCAAGAAGTCTTTGGAAAGCTATTTGTGGCCTTGCTCTTTGATTTGATCATATCATTCTCATTATGAGGATTATAAAGTAAGTAATTTCTAATGTAAATACTACTTAAATTGAGTCTTCATCCAGAAAAGGCAGTGCGTATCACCGTATACTATTCTATATTTTATACTTTTATTACTACCTAAAAAATACTGAATTTGCTAAATTCGAAAATAGACAGAAGCTAGAGTCTACTTATAAAAAAAGATACAGGAGAGTCTACCTATCAATAAAAGATACAGGAGAGTCTACCTATCAATAAAAGAGACAGGAGAGTCTACCTATCAATAAAAGAGACAGGAGGGTCTACCTATCAATAAAAGAGACAGGAGAGTCTACCAATAAAAGAGATAGGAGATACATGCAAAAGAGACAGATGAGATACCTATAAATGAGATAGGAGAGTCTACCTATCAATAAAAGAGATAGGAGAGAGTCTACCTATTAACAAATGAGACAGAAGAGTCTACCTACTAATAAAAGAGACAAGAGAGTCTACCTATTAATAGAAGAGATAGGAGAGAGTCTACCTATCAATAAAAGAGATAAGAGAGAGTCTACCTATTAATAAAAGAGATAGGAGAGAGTCTACCTATTAATAAAAGAGATAGGAGAGAGTCTACCTATTAATAAAAGAGATAGGAGAGAGTCTACCTATTAATAAAAGAGACAGGAGAATCTCTACGAGACCTCAATTTTGGTCTCCTCCTTTGACGTGATAAAGTTTTCGTCTACTCAATTACCACTGAATAATTAACTCGCCGCCTTTCTGATTCCTTCACTTGCCTAATTTATGCAAAGGAAACTTCACTGGCAGATTATTTTCTCTCCAAATTAGCCCCCAACTGCTTAGGTTCTGCCGTAAATTTGATATGTGGAGTAGGAGATTCCTTTGATGGGAAGTGGGTTATGATAATTTGATTCTGACGTCATTTGTTGTTGCTCTGAGGTAGTTTAAATGTGGTAAATAAATGTAACTCTTATTTGATGGGATGTGGGTTATGATGATTTGATTCCGACGTCATTTGTTGTTGCTTTGAGGTAGTTTAAATGAGGTAAATAAATGTATCTCTTATTTGATTGGGATTGATTCTGACGTCATTTGTTGTTGCTTTGAGGTAGTTTAAATGAGGTAAATAAATGTAACTCTTATTTGATTGGGAAATGGGTTATGATAATTTGATTCTGACGTCATTTGTTGTTGCTCTGAGGTAGTTTAAATGAGGTAAATAAATGTAACTCTTATTTGATTGGGAAATGGGTTATGATAATTTGATTCTGACGTCATTTGTTGTTGCTTTGAGGTAGTTTAAATGAGGTAAATAAATGTATCTCTTATTTGATTGGGAAATGGGTTATGATAATTTGATTATGACGTCATTTGTTGTTGCTCTGAGGTAGTTTAAATGAGGTAAATAAATGTAACTCTTATTTGATTGGGAAATGGGTTATGATAATTTGATTCTGACGTCATTTGTTGTTGCTCTGAGGTAGTTTAAATGAGGTAAATAAATGTAACTCTTATTTGATTGGGAAATGGGTTATGATAATTTGATTCTGACGTCATTTGTTGTTGCTCTGAGGTAGTTTAAATGAGGTAAATAAATGTATCTCTAATTTGATGGGGAAATGGGTTATGATGATTTGATTCTGACGTCATTTGTTGTTGCTTTGAGGTAGTTTAAATGAGGTAAATAAATGTAACTCTTATTTGATTGGGAAATGGGTTATGATAATTTGATTCTGACGTCATTTGTTGTTGCTCTGAGGTAGTTTAAATGAGGTAAATAAATGTATCTCTAATTTGATGGGGAAATGGGTTATGATAATTTGATTCTGACGTCATTTGTTGTTGCTCTGAGGTAGTTTAAATGAGGTAAATAAATGTATCTCTAATTTGATGGGGAAATGGGTTATGATGATTTGATTCTGACGTCATTTGTTGTTGCTCTGAGGTAGTTTAAATGAGGTAAATAAATGTATCTCTAATTTGATGGGGAAATGGGTTATGATGATTTGATTCTGACGTCATTTGTTGTTGCTCTGAGGTAGTTTAAATGAGGTAAATAAATGTATCTCTTATTTGATTGGGAAATGGGTTATGATAATTTGATTCTGACGTCATTTGTGGTTGCTCTGAGGTAGTTTAAATGAGGTAAATAAATGTAACTCTTATTTGATTGGGAAATGGGTTATGATAATTTGATTCTGACGTCATTTGTTGTTGCTCTGAGGTAGTTTAAATGAGGTAAATAAATGTATCTCTTATTTGATTGGGAAATGGGTTATGATAATTTGATTCTGACGTCATTTGTTGTTGCTCTGAGGTAGTTTAAATGAGGTAAATAAATGTATCTCTTATTTGATTGGGAAATGGGTTATGATAATTTGATTCTGACGTCATTTGTTGTTGCTCTGAGGTAGTTTAAATGAGGTAAATAAATGTATCTCTTATTTGATGGGGAAATGGGTTATGATAATTTGACTCTGACGTCATTTGTTGTTGCGGGATCTTTTAAACAAGGTCACTAAATGCAACTATTAATGGTGCTTGGTGCTATGAATGATGCCATATTTAGGTCGCAAACAACTTTATTGATCAATGGAATGTTGAACCATATTTATAATGGTATAGATAAATGAATGGCCAATGAATGTAACTGTTAATGATTATTAACAAGTTGTGGTGTCATGAATTATGCCATGTTTTGGTTACAGACAACATTATTGTACAATATCTAGAATGGTATAGCTAGAAAACATATAATTACTAGCTGATTGAAATAACAAATAATTTGTCATATTAAACAGTGTTTGGTAAAAATCATCGAGTTTTGGGATTATTTACAAATACTCCTATTCCTAAAATAAATAAACTGTAAAATATTTTTTTTAACCTCTTGTTCCGCAAATCTGATTATAGTTAAGTCAATTTTCATTTTGAATGTAAGTTCGAGATTTAAGATATGGCAAACAAAATATGTGCTGCACGAGACGGTAACTTGTAACATAAAGACAATGAGCACAAAGAGTACAATCAATTCATACATTAATGATGTGGACTAATTTTACAATACAAAAATGTTAAATTTAGTAACAACAATAAAAAATAATTTTATGTAAGGTACGCTCTATATTTTGTATTAATATTAATCCAGCTCTGTCTTGATATCAATTTCTGTCTTGAAATCAACGAACTGATCGTTTCGAGCGAGAGTCAATATTAGCCTCGTATTTATATGAAAATTATATTTTCAATGTAAGCTATATATGCTATATCTTGTAGGAATGTTAATCCATTTTTTGTCTTGCTATCCAAGCAGAATGTAAGAGATTAAACTTAAAACCTGTACAATTACATCATGGAAAACATATAAGTAAAATAATGTAATAATAGAAGTTACACAAAAATGTTTTACACGAATATGGTTCAAATTTGCATAGCCTTATTGGTTAAGGAGACTATCCTACACAATACTAAATTAAATAAACACCGACTTTCTCCGTAAGTAGTTATATTAACACCAATTTTCTCCGTAAGTAGTTATATTAACACCAATTTTCTCCGTATGTAGTTAAATTAACACCAATTTTTTCCGTATGTAGTTAAATTACCACCAATTTTCTCCGTATGTAGTTAAATTAACACCAATTTTCTCCGTATGTAGTTAAATTAACACCAATTTTCTCCGTATGTAGTTAAATTACCACCAATTTTCTCCGTATGTAGTTAAATTACCACCAATTTTCTCCGTATGTAGTTAAATTAACACCAATTTTCTCCGTATGTAGTTAAATTATTGGTTGTTTCCGTTCGATTCCGGGGAAAGGCAAGCTTAGTTGTGGAGCACTTCATATATCGCCCCAGTGCTAA
Source organism: Caprella mutica (assembly GCA_947561585.1). Taxonomy (NCBI): domain Eukaryota; kingdom Metazoa; phylum Arthropoda; class Malacostraca; order Amphipoda; family Caprellidae; genus Caprella; species Caprella mutica. The sequence continues at coordinate 197,459 of CANNZV010001492.1, forward strand.
TTTATTGTTCATTAAAGTGATTTGCGGCAGTGGGAAGGATGCTTAATTGCACTCTCGGCATACCATTTCTGCCCCGAACAGACTGTGTCGCAGCCAAACTCTTTCGAAAAAACTAATGGACAGATTACGCGACCATCATTTAGAGTCTGATGTATCGTGGGTACGGTTACATAATAGGGTCTGTGTTAAAAAGACTTCACTTATTTTAAACAGAAAAATGGTAAAATAATGATTCTTCAATTTGATACAGTTATAATTAAATGATACACCATTTAGAGTCTGTCGTAATGAATCGTGGGTACGGTTTCATATTATTGTCTGTGTTAAAAAGACTAGATTTATTTTAAACTGAAAAATGTGACAATAATGAAACAGTGGTACTGAAACATTTTCAAATTCGTCGAATAATTATTATTTTGTCTCTTTATACTTTATAATGAATGGAGTGATAAAATATAACATAATAATTGTTAGCAATAAGGAGAAATTTTTAAACAAAATTTTATTACTCTTCAATGAGATTTTCATTTTCAAATATGGATTCAATAAACAGGTAACTGAATGTAGTGAAGTCATTCAATCTAATTTGAATTTTCATTTCATACATCATATTGAAGGAAAAATGAAAATGCATGTGTAGTACACTGAAACTCCAGAGTTATGATGTAGTGGATCCGTCATAATTCAAAGCCACTTCATATCTCGGGTTCACTAGATAGTTTTTCATTATCTATACATAGAAAACTTCTTCATAATAACATGTTTCTTTCCAGTAGTGTAGAGAAATGAGAACTATAGGTTCTTCATAACTCGAGTGGCTCATAACTCATAATTTCATAACTCATGAATTACACTATTTTTTCTCACGTATTTAGTTCCGTCCACACGGTAAAACTTTTTGAGAAACGCCACTGAAACTCTGCAATTCCAGACCATTTTTCGTTACAAAACTGAAAAGGTTGTTGGAAACTGTTTCAGAAAGTGAAACACTATGTTATGAAATAACACTATGAAAAAATTACGAGTCAAATTGACTCAAAAATTGAGTTTTCAGTTCGTCCCAAACCCGACTCAAAAATGAAAGTCAATTTGACTCATCCTAACATTTTACTCAAAAAAAAAGAGTCATATTGACTCCTAATTCATAGTCAGATTGACTCAGGTAGAGTCAATCAAGAAAAAAGACTCCAATATTGGAGTTTTACCGCCTTGACTCAATTGATGAGTCAGGATGACTCGGATTTTTTTAGACCAGTTGGTAGTACTTACTTATATTTGTTTCGAGACTAGTTTTTTTTTTAAATTTCGATTTTTTTTTAAGCGTACATCACCAATTTATTATCATAGCATGCTATATATTTCAAATCAGTATGGACGCTTTCTCTGATTTGTTTCAAGTTTCTGTAACTATAGTTATAACAAAATTCTGAAACATCGAAACTTGTACGGTGAATCTTAATTTATTGTATATGGAGAAGAATTATGAAAAATAATGGAAAATATAATTTATCTTTTAACTTGATGTCTTTCAGCTTTCGGAATTAAAGTCTTCAAATTGTATTGAAACGAATTGAATGCAAATCGAACTAATATCGAAAACGTTTTTAAAGTTAAAAATATGGAATACTATACGGTGGTACACCCTGTACTTTCTTGATGAAGTCTTCATTTAAGTAGTATTCATATTAAATAATAATTGCTTTATAATCCTCATAATTAATGAATAAAAATGATCAAATAACACAGGAGATTTGAATATTTGGTAAATCATAATACTCCCAGATTTCTAATTCATCTCCCGTCACTTATTTATTTCATGAATCAAAGAGCAAGGCCACAAATAGCTTTCCAAAGACTTCATGCCAATATAGAAACATTTTAACAAGTTCTCAACTAGTGTACTGGTTCATCAAAATGTACAGACTTCTAAAGCTATAGTCCTCTATCTCACAAATTGAAATTCTAAACTTTTCCATTGACGATGAACAAACGTACGAACGTACGCGAGAAAAAATGTTAGAGATATAAAATTGAGGGGTGAGAATAAATAAAAAAAATTATACTGAACGGAATATCTGAAATTTAAATAGGCAAACTCAACGTCAGAATTTATTTTAATAAAAGGCAATGAATAACAATATTCGTTAATTTGATTATCATCAATGATATATAATATTCATCTATCGGATAACTATAGATACTGATCAAATTTTGAATAACACCTATAATAATTATACCTAAATTCATTATGGGAGATTAAGTATGGGCCCGTCCTGGTCTTCGTTGGCCCCACCTTGAAATAATTTATTTTATTCTCAAATTCTTCGACCCCAATATATTTAACTCCATCTTATTCCTGTTCCTTCATCCCTCAACATTTGCTGGCTTTTCTTCCTACCAAGCGAAATTGTTTGGCTTGAGAGGTCTTTTATACCGCACTAGAAAAAGTGGAAGCCGAAGCTGATGGTAACAACCGTTCTTTCTCTGAGACATCACAAGAAATCCAACCAAAACCTCCAAAAATACACCGAAGAAAAGGCTCTAAAAGAGAAACTGTAATAATGGACAGCAATTTGTTGTGTTGCCATTCATGAAATTTGAATTAGCTTCCTTTCAAATTTGAAATTAGTAAAGAGTTTAACAAATATTTAAACCTCAAATTAATTAATATAGATAATTGTTTTTTAAATTATTTAAAGAAGGTTTGCTTCTTCTGGCAAAAAAAAAAAAAAATGCTGGATGCCTTTTTTTCTTCAATAATAAAAACAGGGTGAAAATTTTCGAATGAGCTTTGTCATAACTTTGATGGCTTTTTAATTGGGTTGTGACAACATGTTTTTAAAATCACATATCTTAAGAATATCATAGACAAACTATTTTCAGGATCTAAGATTGTGAAACATATTGTCCCAGCCCTATTTATGATTATCAAATTCATTCATTATACAGAAGAAAATTGGAATCTATACTCAATGAGTGTGCTATGACACGTATAAGCAATCATGTTTGTAGTAATGCTCATTTTCCTTTCGGTATATAATTAGTAATACAAATAATCATCCTGTAATGGGTTATTATTGCTATTTTAACCATATATAGTTTATATGGCTATTTTTTCATAGGAATTAATTACATTGAATATAACATATCAAAAAAATCATGATAGTTATATTATAATTCATATTCAATCAGTTATTAAAACAAACGATACAGATGGTGAATTATATAATTATACTGTCCTAAATATATATTTATATTATAGGCTATGTCATTTTTATATCGCAATAATATTTATATTTTAGTACAAATCTACTAAATAGTCATTAAAATCTCCTAAGACTTTTCCTCTGCTACATTTGAGCTAAAAATAATAGAAATGTATGGTATAATGTGTGCGACTTTTCGTCGATAGGACATTTTGTCGACAGGACATTTTGTCGACAGGACATTCTGTCAACAGGACATTTTGTCGACAGGACATTTTGTCAACAGGTCATTTTGTCGACAGGACATTTTGTCAACAGGAAATTTTGTCGACAGGACATTTTGTCGACAGGACATTTTATCAACAGGACATTTTGTCGACAGGTCATTTTGTCAACAGGACTTTTAGTCGACGGGACATTTTGTCAACATGACATTTTGTCGACATTTGTTTAGTCGATGAATTTGCATAAAGAGAATATCAATATTAAAGAAGATTATTAAAAATCTAATTGAATATAAATATATAAATCATGACTAGGTTGAAACTCAGCATGAATAGCTGCTATGCAGTTTATATTGTATACGTATTGTTTGTCAACTGACGAGATATCAGTCGACGAAAGAAATGTCCTGTCGACAAAATATCCTGCCGACGATTTGTTCTGTCGACGAAACGTCTGTCAACCAGGGTAAAATTTTATAGAAAATTATGGTTTGACTATAGAAAACTGTGGTGCGATTGTAAAACATCAGTTAGGTTCCCTTTTAACAAAAAAAATGGTAAAAAATCACTTGCAAATATTTATAATTTTAGTTGGTATTGATATAGTTAGTTTTAGAGTACTAGTTTTGATATAGAAATTTGATAGGGAATGTTCTCCGTGATATGATACTTCATGAAGAGTTTATAAATTAAATTAGAATTTAGTTTCAGCAATAGTATTTCATGGACTATGGTTACTGTATCTTAATTTTATTAATATTAGAAAATGGTGAATTACAAGACATATATTTTAAACTGTTACTAATAGAAATTTGAGAACTACTATAGGAACTGAAATAATTTTAGCCTTATCAAAATTATTGATTTACAATTTAATAATTACAGTCTACTATCATTATTTTATTATCGATTTAGGTATTTCAATTGGACTGAAAATTTGGAATAAATATATATAATTTTAAATTTCTTCTTGCTGTAATAATTCTAATAAAGATATCAACAATTTAAAAAGACTCAACATATAAATATTCAAAATTTGCTTTGTAACCTATCGACTAAAATCAAGAATTATTTTAAATATACTTTAATATAAATTTAACTAATTATATTTTTGAAAAAAAAAAATCACCTAAAAAATCAATATTATTTCAACTGAAAATATTTTCATAAAAAAAATCTGAGATACTTGAATGTATCCTTTAAGTTTTTTTAGTTGAAACTTGACACTAAAGTGCATCACTATAAGAGATTGAGAGTGTTCCAGTGCGATGCACTTAGAATCAGAGCACTAAAAATTCTCCCATTATTTTAACTAAGAATAATTTAGGACACTAAAGTGCATCGCACTGGAATGCTGGTACACTAAAGTGCATCGCACTGGAATGCTGGTACACTAAAGTGCATCGCACTGGAATGCTGGTACACTAAAGTGCATCGCACTGGAATGCTGGTACACTAAAGTGCATCGCACTGGAATGCTGGTACACTAAAGTGCATCGCACTGGAATGCTGGTACACTAAAGTGCATTGCACTGGAATGCTGGTACACTAAAGTGCATCGCACTGGAATGCTGGTACACTAAAGTGCATCGCACTGGAATGCTGGTACACTAAAGTGCATTGCACTGGAATGCTGGTACACTAAAGTGCATCGCACTGGAATGCTGGTACACTAAAGTGCATCACACTGGAATGCTGGTACACTAAAGTGCATCGCACTGCAATGCTGGTACACTAAAGTGCATCGCACTGGAATGCTGGTACACTAAAGTGCATCGCACTGGAACACTCTAATACTTTTGAAACACACAAAAATTATAGTTAATGCACTAAAGTGTCACGTTTTTCTAACAAACATCGTATGGTAAATATTAAATTATCTCAGATTTAATATCAGTGTATGTATTATGTAACTCCCTTTATGAATATTTTCAAAAACATTAGTAATTTCTTAAAAATTTTGATAGACACTTAAAATATTAATTAATTTTATTGTAATTTATTTATTGTCGTGAAAAGAAAAATCTTATTATTTTATAAAAAAATTATAAATAGAATAGTTGGAAGGATTAATTTTAATCTATATGCATCAAAGAGTAACTTTAATCCCATTGTTTCATAATGATTTTAATCATATTCCTGATCACTAACAGTACATCAGTGAGAAACAATATTATTAATCTAAATTACATCACAAAATATTAAAACGAATAAGTTAAGTAACACATAAACTAATCTAATTGAATTTATATCGAAAATAATTAAAATTGAGATACATCAGGATGTATTTAGGGTAAATTACGAATTATCGGTAAGTTTCACATCTTCGGTAATACAAGAAAAAACGATATTATAATTGTTATTTAATTTTTATTTTTATTGGTATTTTTAATGAAAATAAAAATTAAATAACAATTATAATATAGTTTTTTTTATATGACCGAAGATGTCAAACTGACCGATAATTCATAATTCACCCTATCAGTCAAGTCGAATTTCAATATCAATATTGATACATGTGAACTATAAAAAGATGTTTGATTAGTTTAATAGAATCTGTGCACAAGCACTTTCTCCCTTATTGACTCTATACTTCAATACAAGCGATACTGTAATTACTTCATGGTATTCTCTATTGACTTCTAATGTTTATTGTCCATTGTACGTTTATCTTAACTCACTCCAAGAGAATGAGATAATAAAACAAAGAATAAACATTCAAATGAATTACATAATTTATATGCATATACTGATTTGATCATTGATGTCCAACAGAATAAAACATCAATTTGAATACTAGCACGTCTATCAATGAATTAACATTTTAAATACTTTAGCGCTATAAAACCTGATCTGAGCACTGATATTCATTATATCTATTCACACAACAACATTTAAGATTTTAGTCACCTATTTTATCTCGTCAGTTTTTCCAAGACTCGATTAGGCAATATTGTCATTTTTATAGGCAATGCCCGTTCTTTCCTATCGGCTTCTGCAGCTACAAACATCGGGAAAAAGTTCCCTAATAATAATTCAACTGATCACTTATATTTGACATGGACATTCTGGAAGCTCGGGAGTATCTTGATATCGAATACAAACTTCGACCGTCAGCGGAAGATAAATCCGTTAGGTAGTCCACCCGCATTTCGCTGTGAGAAGAAGTAGTCGCAAGGTCCGCGCTTGAGAACCTTCCTGAAAACCCGGATGGCCTGGATGACATGAAATCCTTGACAAATTCTCGAGAGGGAGTGTAGGGATAGTTAGATGGATGGAATATCTTCGGTCGCGTCAAATCTTGCTGCGAACCAGTCAATGGTTTGTTACCTGGAAAGTGACCTAAAAATATCGGTAATCTGGGATGAGGCAGAATGATTTGCTGCGTTGTCGGTAAAGAAGGGAGATTTGATGAGTCATGAACTTTGAGGGACAATGGGGCTAACAAACTCGCAGATTTTGTAGGTTTGTGCTGAGGCGACCAAAATTGTTGAGGGGACCTTGATATTGGAATAACTGTTTCGTCGAGGTTGTGTGGAATAACCTCCTCGTTTTGAGTTCCATCACGTTTAGACGAATTAGATTGAGGATTTTCTTTTTTAATAGATGACATGGCTGTGACCCCCATGTATTTATACATAGATTCATCCACCGGAGGTAACTTGGCATTTAAAATACCAGATATATCAAATTTATTTCTGACACTTTCATATTTCTTGGTCTCCCTGGAATTAGTGTGAATATCAATATGGTCAATTGTAACTTTATCACTCTTCATAACACTTTCATCCGCTTTCATCTTTGAATTTGAGTCGTGGGGGTCAGGATCTATTTTCAATCGTTTTGATTCTTGTATTGATATATAAATTTCATTCCTCTCTTTCAGTGATTTCAATTTTTTCACTTTACTTTTCTTTGATTTGGCAGATTTCCCTTTCGAACTTGAACAAGAATCCTTTTCGCTTTCCGGAACAAACTCTTGTTCTTTCGGTTTCTCAACCGGACGTCTGTTTCTACTCCAAACTAATTGAAAATCATTCACAGCCACACTATTTTCTTCATCGTTTGGATTCAAAGTGTAGACATCCACTGGACATTTTGAATTTCGGTCATATCGATCATTGAGAGTCTTGCAACCTTTCGAAAAAGAACAGCAGGTGCAACATAGACATTTTAATCCGCCCTTTTTCTTTCTATTTTCTCTTTTGCAATTTAAATTTGAATGCATTTCTTCAGATAGCAGGGAACACGATGGAAGTAAACATATGTATACAATGAATTCAAGAGTTCTGCCTAATATTTGGTAGTATATCCAGGCAGGCTTTAACTCACTTGTTCTTATTAAAAGTTCTTTAGGATGAAGCAAGGTATATACATAAGCTGAAATCATGGAGAATTGAGCAAAAGTGGCGATGTACAAGTACCTGCCCAATTTATTCGAACGTATTTGTCTGACCCCTTTTCTTTTCACATCTCTCCCTTCCTCCATTAAATTTTCAGAGCACCGTCTCGAGCGTGATTGCCTAAATCTTTTACCATTCAGAATCATAATGTAACTCAAACATATGATGCCATTCCAGAGCATTCCCGTTGTGAATGAGACAGTTGTTAAAAAATTCTGACTCAAATGGCCGACGTGAGAAGAGAGATATTTCAGAGCAAGTTCCGCCAACAAACTTGACGCCATTTCGGCTGCACTCAGGAACGCTATGATTACGGGTAAAATGATCATTCCATACAAAACGTTCAAGAGAAGCACAATGAAAGAAGACATAATCACTCCAACACAAGGCTCGGCAGCAACATACAACACTCTTTGCACCAATTCCGGGAGGATTGGGTGGCTACTGTAAGGATTCCAAAGATATATTGTCGCTCTGACCAAACTGCTGACAAACAACACAATGTATATAGAAAAGTGGAGGAAAAATGGAAACTGATGACATTGGCAAAATAGACGATGGAATGATATAAGTGAGACTATACCGAAAACCACAGCCATTGTGTACATATAGATTACCCAAATTGATTCAACATTTTCATTCACGTAATTTACATAATCATCCCATTTATAAGAAGCGAAGAAATCTATTGGAAATAGTCCATTAACGTTATCAGAGGCGCTGTTATTATAGATAGAGAGAATATCAGATGAATTGAGCAAATTATTCCATGGGGATCGTGTTGTTGATTCTCCGTGGATAACACCCGTATGGGGAAATGGAGTCGCACTCTCAGTGATTGGATATGGAGAGATATTAGCACGTCGGGTGTTTTGTTGCTCTAATATGCTTTCGGAATAATCATTATTAGATTTGCTGGGTTTTGTGTTGTAAGTGGGTGATAATAGGAGTTTTATTGTTGTTGCGAATTCATTTTGGGATTGCTTGAAATGTGTGGGGACGTTTGTTGAAGTGTAGAAACTCTCTTCGTTCTCATTCTCAATCATGAAAGTGGAAGTTTCTCTCTGAATATCTTCTGTAGTGAACTGTTCTAATTCCTTTTCATACTCTATACTATCATCTTGTTCCCTTATCGTGGTGACATCTGTTGTCGATTCGGTTGAGGAGGAGGGTATGACGAAGTTTTTCTTGTTGATATGCTCAATATCACTATGAAGAACAGCTGACTCTGTCGCAGGACCGTAAGCCACCCCTTTAAAGATAGCAGCGATATCACTTTCCCGTATGGATATATTATCTCGCGTTAATCGGGCAGGAGGCCCATGCCTATATATTCTTCCTGAAATCTCATCTGACACCGTGAAAGAGCGTCGTGTCCTTTTAGCGACTCTCCTTCGGTATCTTACTGTAACCAAATCTCTGAATCTTTTATGAAAGAGGGGATCACTTGTGTATTGGGATGTATAGCTTCCAAATACCGGAGCAACTTCTTCATTCGAGTTATTCTCATATCTATATAAATTCAAATTCTTAGTAGAATTTATCACAGTTTTATTTACATGATGATAGCTTTCATCTTCATCATTAAAGAAATCAAAATTTGATGATAATAACAGATCTTTTGCTTCCCTCTGCGTGCTGTTAACATTTTTCGCTTGTAAAGGTAGTTGGAGACTAAGCACGTGATCTGCGTTTCCAAGGATGGAAACAATTATAGAGATTAAGACTGCCATCCACTTTAGATCGTAGCTCCATGTTGCAGCGTCTCTCATTCTGCCCATCAACTGTCACTTGCAGTCTGCAAAGGAAAGAAATAGTGTTTATAAGTAACTGCATTTGCAATATATATGTGAACAGAAGTACGGCTTTCTATTTACTGGGAAAAGAACAACTGTAATTATTGTGTTCGGCAATGCTAGTTGTTTCTTTTACGGAATATTACATTTAATTGTTATTGCATATACATTTTATTCTGGGAATGTGAAAAGATGGTGGAAATTACATATGGAAATTATTGAATACGAAAGTGAGAAAATATTTTTCTCTGCCTGAATACTTCTTTTCAACTCATTATTATTAATACCGCGTGAGGTTTACACTGAATCAATCCGAAGATTTATAGAAGACAAACAACAATATTATAATGCTCAACAACAACCTTTTCTCTAAATAGAGACAAACCATTTAGTATGATTACCTAGTAAACCAAAAAGACGCAAGTGAAATAGATAGCAGATAGTTCACTTTTCCTCACACTGCATTTCCTTTGTTTGAGTTAGCATTGTGAAGATCAAAGATTTCACCAAGACACTATATCTAAGGCAATATCAAGAAGCTATATCGTTTCCAATACTCTTAATGGATACAGCAAACTCGATACTCTCATGCATATTCTATAAATCCATCAACGAACTTGTAAAATCTACATGATGCCCATCTATGTGCACACCATGTTCATCTTGACTACCATTTAATGTATTCTGTTGGCAATACCCGAAGGAGGAAAGCTGGCCAGTGCTCCTCCCAAATATATTATTTGCCGAGATGGCTGACTCTACTTCACTCTGAATATAAATAGGGACCTGAGCATGGCCTTCTGCATTATAGCCAGGCCTTCTCATCATTCCAGAAGAAAAACTACAATAGCGACTACGAAGAGGTGATCCTAACTAAAAAACTTCCAAGACATTTAATCGTTAGAATTTGTGATAATGATTTGGTCACTCATGATGGCGAACATATCTTTAGTCTCTTGCAGACAAACTCGAAATTCTGACAAAATGAAAGAGAATACAAATGTGCTAGATATATATATAGGCGCGCATACGGACATATTTCAAACAGGAGATGGGAAAGATAATATCACGGCTGATTTGAGCCCCATTTCTAAGCCTATAGAAGATGAGTCCAACATACCAAGGATTTAAGTTATATGAATCTTGTGCGTAGGTATTTGAGTGGTTAGTGGGCTTACTGTAGGAAGTTAAGGATGAACGTGAGTTTGCATAATAAATGTTATGTAATATGTGTATATGTATCATCCAGACTAAAGAGAATAAATTAGTGATACATTTGAATAGTAAATGTATAATTAGTATGCTCTATAACTTATTCAGCACTAATACAATGATGGCATGTCCCTATTCTGTCATCTAATTATATATAACAATGTGTGATTGTAATTATATTATAAATGTCATCAAGCTTATTAAATGATTCGATTTAGAGTGTCGAAGACTAAAGTGCACCTATTGTTGTTATATTAAATAATGTCAATTGAAAGGAGATGCCCTATTTAGTCTATTGACAGTTACAGTTATATATCCCTAGTCTTTGAGTGCACCTACTGCCATGGCTTGAGAGTGACAAAATGTACTGATTATAACACTGAAAAATTATAGCAATGCAATATGTACAAGAATGATACGACATTGTCTTTTTTGTTCCGTATGAAAGTAAATAACAGAAGGGGCACTTCAGCTTCGACTGTTAAGGGCCGTACACACGAAGGGTTTTTTAAATCTTTCCACCAGACTTTTTGCTAAGCTCCTCCTACTTTATCCATCAGAATATAAGAAAAAACGAAAGAATTGTTATTTATTTCAGTTGGAATCCATGATACCTGCAGGTATCATGGATACCAACTGAAATAAATAATAGTTATATAGTTTTTTCTTATATTCTCGTGAAAAACAAGGAGGAGCTAGTCTGGTGGAGAGACTTAAAAAAACCTACGTGAGTACGGCCCTTAACAGTCGAAACTAAAGTGCCCCTTTACCAAAATTATTGTCAAATCGATCATTTCAATCATTTGGTACAAACACTTAATCCGTCAAAAGCAATTTCAAATTCTCACAAAGATTTCCATGGATTATGAGATTATAATTGAAATCCTAATTCAATATCAAGATGAAGCCAAAAAGTTCCTATATAAACTCGGTTAAAAAACAATCCTCTCGACGATTTCTCCTAAAAAACACATCAAGTGTTGATTGAGTTTGAGGAAGACAGCAAAC
>CANNZV010001492.1:209331-270719 GCA_947561585.1 Caprella mutica
AGCAAACTTGGGAATAAATTGAAAGTGTTTCTAGATCAGTCGAGTTGTTTCAACTTTTTATATTTAATGGGAGATTAAACTGCATTATAGAAAGGGGAGGGAGAGCTGAAACTGCATTATACGTAAACGGTATTTCAGTTCTTTTATTACGCAATGTTTAAAGTACTATTGTATAAGGTGGTGTAGATGATTCATCAATTAGATATGATCAGATAAAATGATTTTGACAAGTTACGCTACTCTGGAATATCACCGCGTTAATGATGATATATTTCATCATATTGCATCATTTACCTGTATTTAACAACGTAAATGATGATATATATCATTATATTTCATCATTTACCTGTATTTAACAACGTTAATGATGATATATATCATTATATTTCATCATTTACCTGTATTTAACAACGTTAATGATGATATATATCATTATATTTCATCATTTACCTGTATTTAACAACGTTAATGATGATATATATCATTATATTTCATCATTTACCTGTATTTATCAACGTAAATGATGATATATATCATTATATTTCATCATTTACCTGTATTTAACAACGTAAATGATGATATATATCATTATATTTCATCAATTACCTGTAATCAACAACGTTAATGATGATATATATCATTATATTTCATCATTTACCTGTATTTAACAACGTTAATGATGATATATATCATTATATTTCATCATTTACCTGTATTTAACAACGTAAATGATGATATATATCATTATATTTCATCAATTACCTGTAATCAACAACGTTAATGATGATATATTTCATCATATTGCATCATTTACCTGTATTTAACAACGTTAATGATGATATATATCATTATATTTCATCAATTACCTGTAATCAACAACGTTAATGATGATATATATCATTATATTTCATCATTTACCTGTATTTAACAACGTTAATGATGATATATATCATTATATTTCATCATTTACCTGTATTTAACAACGTAAATGATGATATATATCATTATATTTCATCATTTACCTGTATTTATCAACGTAAATGATGATATATATCATTATATTTCATCATTTACCTGTATTCAACAACGTTAATGATGATATATATCATTATATTTCATCAATTACCTGTAATCAACAACGTTAATGATGATATATATCATTATATTTCATCATTTACCTGTATTTAACAACGTAAATGATGATATATATCATTATATTTCATCAATTACCTGTAATCAACAACGTTAATGATGATATATATCATTATATTTCATCATTTACCTGTATTTAACAACGTTAATGATGATATATATCATTATATTTCATCATTTACCTGTATTTAACAACGTTAATGATGATATATATCATTATATTTCATCATTTACCTGTATTTAACAACGTTAATGATGATATATATCATTATATTTCATCAATTACCTGTAATCAACAACGTTAATGATGATATATATCATTATATTTCATCATTTACCTGTATTTAACAACGTTAATGATGATATATATCATTATATTTCATCATTTACCTGTATTTAACAACGTAAATGATGATATATATCATTATATTTCATCAATTACCTGTATTTAACAACGTTAATGATGATATATATCATTATATTTCATCAATTACCTGTATTTAACAACGTTAATGATGAACTATATCATTATATTTCATCATTCACCTGTATTTAACAACGTTTATGATGATATATATCATTATATTTCATCATTTACCTGTATTTAACAACGTAAATGATGATATATATCATTAATTTACATCATTTACCTGTATTTAACATTAATTATGTGAAATATATCATTATATTTCATCATTCACCTGTATTTAACAACGTAAATGATGATATATATTATTATATTTCATTATTTACCTGTATTTTACAACGTTAATGATGATATATATCATTAATTTACATCCTTTACCTGTATTTAACATTAATTATGTGAAATATTGTTATCGTACACCTTCAAGAGATCGTTAATGAAATTACTATACCGAGGAAATTCAGCCTGAAGTGGTTACTAAAAAGGCCTCCTCGGCGGAGCTTTTTGAAGTTTTTCTAGGTCGTGTCCGTTCATCTCAGTCTTGGTGGGGGCTTTAATTAGAGTTTTGGAGTCAATATATCGAGGCCCCTCGAATCTCCTTCACAATTTGGCAACACTCGAGTTAAAATATTGGCAAGGATAAATTGGCCAGATTGGATACGGCTCATTGGGCCCTCAGGCACGACCAGGAATAGCACTAAATTTGAATGGAAATGTTATTGAAATGCTCTGGATGATACCTACTTTTCACTTGCCAAATCACTCTTCAATGTAGTTAAACTCAATGGAAAGGAGGTCATGTCTTCAACCTAATACAGTAACATTCTTTTTATGGACTACAAGTATCATGATAATGGAAGCAGCCATCAAATAAAAGCCATCTAAGGTACCTACACTAGCTCTAAAATTCATTGCTATTTCAACCAACATAGGACTTCTCGGGTTAAAAATAGTCCGTATTCAATATTAACGAGCCCATATGTTATAGGTATCACATAGCACTTCACATATCACATGTTTGACACTCTTACCAACCTCACATGGTAGATTCTTGTAAGGATACAGAACTGTCAGAAGGTTTGGGAAGGAAGTATCCTTTTGGGAAGTAAATGAAGGAGTCGGGAGAGAGGCGCTAGCGATGCGTCCTGCTTTAAGTTGAGGGGAAAACTGGCATTGGAAGCCAGGGAGAACTGAGCTATTCGGAAGAGAGCAGAGAGGGGATGCAGAGGGATGCACACTGAGAAATGCAGAGGGATGCAGTGTGAGGGATGCAGAGTGATGCAGTGTGAGGGATGCAGTGTGAGGAATGCAGTGGGAGGGATGCAGTGTGAGGGATGCAGATTCAGTGATGCAGAGGGATGCAGTGTGAGGGATGGAGAAGAATGCAGAGGGATTCAGTCTGAGAGATGCAGAAGGATACAAAGGGATGTAGAGGGATGCAATGTGAGGGATGCAGAGGAATGAAGATTGAGGGATGCAGAGGAATGAAGAGTGAGATATGCAAAGGGATACAGTATGAGGGATGCAGTGTGAGGGTTGCAGAGGGTTGCAGAGGGATGCAGTGTGAGGGTTGCAGTGGGATGCAGTGTGAGGGTTGCAGTGGGATGTAGTGTGAGGGATGCAGTTCGATGGATGAATTTAGAGAGATGCAGAGGGATGCAGTGACAGGGATGCAGTGCAAGGAATTCCGAGGGATGCAGTGCAAGGGAATCAGAAGGATGCAGTGCAAGGGATTCAGAGGGATGCAGTGCAAAGGATTCAGAGGGATGCAGTGTGAGGGATGCAATCTGGGGGATGCCGTGTGGGAGAAGAAGTTCGAAGGATGAATTTAGAGGGATACTGAGGGATGCCGTAGCAGGGATGCATTGTAAGAAATTCAATTTAAGAAATGCAACCAACTCTCAGATCTGAACATAATGAAATATTTGACATTGCAATTCATTAGAATGTTTAATCCACCCCTGCCTGGTGTGTCATTGTGATACAATTTGAATATAATATTGCAGTATTGAAGATTTGAATCATTCAATAAATAGTTAGTCATTACAGAAAGAAATAGATATGAATTTAACAATTATTGAGTATTTGCGAGCGATTTTAACCATTATTAAAAATATTAACTTGAATGTTCGTCGATATCGAAGTACATAATTTTGTTATGTATGATATATGAATAATGACAGGTTATAAACTAAAAATTACAGTGAACAAAATAAGTAATTTTATTTTTGTTTATTGTTTATTGTTTATTGCTCACAAAAATGTAATTGGACAACATATGCTAATTTCATAGTATTAACAGGAAGCAGCCCCTTGAAGCTAGTGCTTATGGGACAATTAAAATCTTAAATAAACACAAAAATGAAATACAAAATATCTACCTACAGTACAAAAATAAACTTTATTTAGAACATTGGAAATTTAAAAAAACATGGTAAGATTAGTTAGAAAGTTAAAGTAATTCTCTTCTATAATTTTCTAAAACATATTCTCTATAGCGTTTCTTGAATAAAATATTTGACATAGGTAAAGTTAGGTTTTCAGGTAATTTGTTAAAATATAAAATAGCTTGATATGCAAAAGATCTTTTGTTTGCTTCGGTTTTAACTAAAGGTAAAATCAATTTAAAATGCCTTGTATGGTAATGATGAGTAGGAATTTGAAAGGAAATATATTGCTATGTAGGTAGATAACTAATAGCTTTTGCTTATCACTGAAAAATGCGATTACAGTAGAAATCCTCTATAGTGAACTTTTTTATAGTGAACTCCTCTATAGTGAACTCCTCTATAGTGGACTCCTTTATAGTGAATGTATAGAGTCGTGAGTAGGAGAAGTACCCCGTATAGTGAACCAATTTATTTTAGTGTGCCATAGTATGGTAATTAGTGTTCTAAATCTGATGCTATTCATGACAGACTGAATAACTTTTGTTCACTATACAGAGTAGTTCTCTTACTCGGGACACTACATTCACTATAGAGGAGTTCACTATAGAGGAGTTCTCAGTAGAGGAGTTCACTATAGAGGAGTTCACTATAGAGGAGTTCACTATAGAGGAGTTCACTATAGAGGAGTTCACTATAGAAGAGTTCACTATAGTGGAGTCCACTATAGAGGAGTTCACTATAGAGGAGTTCACTATAGAAGAGTTCACTATAGAAGAGTTCACTACAGAAGAGTTCACTATAGTGGAGTCCACTCTAGAGGAGTTCACTATAGAGGAGTTCACTCTAGAAGAGTCCACTATAGAGGAGTCCACTATAGAGGAGTCCACTATAGAGGAGTCCACTCTAGAGGAGTTCACTATAGAGGAGTTCACTATAGAGGAGTTCACTATAGAAGAGTTCACTATATAAGAGTTCACTATAGTGGAGTCCACTCTAGAGGAGTTCACTATAGAGGAGTTCACTCTAGAAGAGTTCACTCTAGAAGAGTCCACTATAGAGGAGTCCACTATAGAGGAGTCCACTATAGAGGAGTCCACTATAGAGTAGTCCACTCTAGAGGAGTTCACTATAGAGGAGCTCTACTGTAATCAAAGTTAGTATGCTAATCAATTTATTCGTGTCAAAGGTTCACAGTGATGGAAGTCAACCAATGAGCTTAATAATAACTTCTTATAGTAAGACGATTCTGCCGAGAAAGAATTGCTGACGCAGCAAAATAGAGTCTCCTACAAAACTCTCCACTGGTTTGCTCGAGTTTGGAAGACACAATAGAAATGGTACGGAGTTGGGGATATATACCTGATGAAAGAGATCTTGCAGTGGTAGTACAGAAATTAGGACATAGTTTGTAATATATAGCTCCTCTATAGTGAAATACTCTATAATGAATGTACTGAGTAAAGAGATATTCAGTATAGTGAACAAATTTTCTATAGTCTGTTGTAAATGACCATCAGTTTTAGAAGACTGATGGTTATTTTATGGCAGACCATAGAAAATTTGTTTACTATACTGGGTAGTTCCTTGATCACGACTCTACACTCACTATAGAGGATGTCACTATAAAGGAGTCATTTTTATAAACCTTCTGGAAATACAATGGCCGTTCGTATGCTTTCGGTCAGCGATTAAAATAATAGATAATAGAAAAATAATTTATCTACGACATTCAGTGATTCCATGACAATAATTGAATACCCAATTAGATTATGTGCACTTGGTAGAGCGCATACCTTCGCCGCCGCATTGGCCTGTTCTCTCCGAAAATTTGATAAACTGCTAACTGGATAATAACCAATCGTCCCACTAAGTTTCGTGCAATATAGTTCAATATTTTTTGAGTTATTGAGTTATAAATGACCTTGACCTTTGACCGGACCGCTCCCAAAATTCTAACAGATGATTCCTGTACATTGACCAATTGTACTATCAAATTTCAGACAATTTGGTTGAATACTGGCCCAGTTTAAAATGGCCTTGACCTTGATCTTTGACCTTTGACATGATCGCTCCCAAAATCTAACAAAATGGTTCCTGCATATTGAACAATCGTCCCACTAAAATTCATGCAATATGGTTCAATACTTTTTGAGTTATAAAAGATCATGACCTTGACCTTTGTCCGGGTCACTCCCAAAATTCTAGCAGCAGGTCACTGGACATGGACCAATCGTTTCACCAAATTTCAGGCAATTTGGTTGAAACTTTTTCAGTTTAGCGAATAACAAGATAGAAAATATATAAATAAATATACCACGGCTAAAATATGACCTTCCCGCATTCTGCAAAGGTAATTATACAAAATTATTATTCATATTCGATATCATACAATGAATTACTTGCTGCTGTTTGTACTTAATTAAATACAAATTTGCAATAATATTTCGAGTTACTTGGAAAGTATTTTAAAATAATTGATCTAGGTACACTATTACAAACAATAAAATAAAAATTAGATATAACATTTAAATTACCTCTATGTACTTCATACCAAACTATATTATCTACAATCTTTTAAAAGGTAGAAAGAATCTAATGCTGATAATTCTTCATGTTTTGCCAGCGTTATCTTTGTATTTCTTGACACACTAACCTCTTGAAAAACACATGAATTAGGCTGTATGATTACAAACTTTGGCCAAATTTGAATACTAATTACGGAGCGACAACTCGAACGAAACTCGCATAATTTCAGCAGAATGATAATCACGCGCGGCGCTGCATGCTAGGGACCAGCAGCAGTCGTAGTGACTAAGAATCCACTTACCGATTCAAAAAGTTTGCTCTTAACTGCCCAAGTTTGATTAGTATTCCGAATTTAGAGGAGACACTTGCTTGCCGAATTCCGACCGTGCTAGAGACGATTGTAGATTATTAATAATTTCTGTAAAGGTGTCTGAATAACGGCACCCTTCTTTATGAACTGCTGTTGATGGAAATGCTATGATATCGGAGAAAAGGAAACCTTAGGGTGGATCGGCCGGCGTCTTCCTTAATTTTCTGAACCATTTTGTATATTTCAAATCACTTCATTTTCCTATGTTTAATCTAAATAGAACTGATCTATACTATATCTCTAAATTTATTAATTTCATCCTTTTTTTAGGCTCTCACGTCAAGTCAAAGTTTCTACTTCACCTCAATTATCTAAGAATATCAAACTACAGAGTTCCTAGTTAATAATTCACACTGTTTTTCTACTGTAACGTCATAACTCTTTTGCTATGACCGTTAGTAGGTCTCAGCTGAGCTTTGAAACTTATAAATCAAACTCTTACAACACTCTAAGAGAGCATTCATTATTAAGAGGGATTCATTTTTGTGACCAAATCTCCAGCGATTAATTTTTCCATCTTCACAGAGGTTTTGTGAGGCTCTATCTCCTCCTCTCAAGAGAGGATCTTTATGAATTCAGCCAAGGATGAGCAAAAATACCACGAATCATAAAGACCTGCGACTACTTTTATCTTTCTTCGTCTGTGATGATAATGAAGATTCTCCTCGTTGGGACTTAATGTACCGTGAATTGTAACTGAGATCCCTTCTATATTTCACCTCACAGGCTAATTACACTTCGGTAACTTCTGTCGCAAATTAGTGAATTTTTTAAAAATTTATTCATGTTTTGGGGGTTAAACTTCAACAATTTAAAATCAAAGTTCTAGAAAGGACTAAGAAATGGTCATCGTTCAATCGCTTCGTAAAATCAAATATTTCATAAGAAAAAAAAATATATAAACAAAGAGAAGTCATTCAACAGAATTTAGGATATTTTTGATCCGATAATTTGAAGACAATCAGAAATTTCTCAAACTTTCATATTGAAGAAATGAAAATTGAATACATTCATGCATTCAGTAATGACGGAACTGTAAGTTTTGTTTGTCTTCAGAACGACTATTTTGATTTCTTTGCGATTCAATATCCAGGAAAAGCTTGTTATTTTTTCTTTGAGTGAACCTTGATTTTTAACCTATAGTTCAAACAGAAGTTAACCGAATAAACAAATTGGCTCCTCCGTTGGGGGCAGCAGGCACAATGCGAACAAAATACTACAACTAACTTTCGGAGAATTCTGCAGAATCCTTACACACTCTCTCGATCAGAAAAAAAGTGCTCCCTCACAAAGATGGATCGTTAGGGTGAAAAAAATTCCTGGCCAATCAGTGCTGTGTGCAATTGGCGGTTTTCGGCATCGAAATACATAGACTGACTGAAATAAATCCAATAAAAGCCGGTAGAAGTGAAGAATGAAGTTTGAAAGATTACTTTTCTTTTTAAGCTCCGAGTGACGAGAGCTAAAGCTGTTGCCGAAGATAAATGATTGTACCATTTTCTATATTAAACAAAATTTACAACATATACACGTAATTTGTTCTTTTTACAGTCGAAAGATTTCAAAATATGACTGAAATGAAGTGGGATCAAAAAAAACGTAAAGAAATTATTAATAAAATCAAAAACGTTATTTAATTAAAATTAAATTAAAACTATAATATTAAGCCTGTAAGATAATTGATTAATAAATATAATATGATATTAATATATTTAATTATACGTATCATTAATTTACCAATTAGAAAAGGTAAAACAACTTAATGTTTTTACTAAGCTATAATCATTTCTAGAGCATATTACATCTAAAACATATAGAAAACACTTTAAACTCTATCATCCCAGTAGCAATTGCAATATTAATCCAATCTAAGTAGTTTTTTTTTCAAAGTTGCCTCGACCGCCACTAATAACTTGTAATTTCCTTCCTAGAGAAAATTCCGCCGCTTTCATTTCCTCTCATTTTCGCTAAAAGGAGTTTTTAGGATTTTCGTAGAGAGTTTTAGGAGAAGTTCATAAATTCTTTGAAGAATGGCACAACTACTTTACTCTCATTTCGGTCATTAATTCCATACCAGTTTCTGCCGGAAGCATCGGTGGTAGGAAGATCGACACGAGGACCACTTCGATGAAGACCATTTATGGAACTATCGGTGGTAAGAAGATCGACACGAGGGCTATATTTTTAAGAGGACTATTTCGAGGACCACTTCGATGAAGACCATTTCGAGGACCACTTCGATGAAGACCATTTCGAAGACCATTTATGGAACTATCGGTGGTAAGAAGATCGACGCGAGGGCTATATTTTTAAGAGGACTATTTCGAGGACCACTTCTATGAAGACCATTTCGAGGACCACTTCGATGAAGACCATTTCGAAGACCATTTATGGAACCATCGGTGGTAAGAAGATCGTTACGAGGACCACTTCGAAGAGGACCATTTCGAGGACCATTTATGGAACCATCGGTGGTAAGAAGATCGTTACGAGGACCACTTCGAAGAGGACCATTTCGAGGACCATTTATGGAACCATCGGTGGTAAGAAGATCGTTACGAGGACCACTTCGATGAAGTCCATTTCGAAGATCATTTATAGAACCATCGGTGGTAAGAAACTCGTTACGAGGACCACTTCGAAGATGACTATTTCGAGGACCATTTATGGAACCATCGGTGGTAAGAAACTCGTTACGAGGACCACTTCGAAGAGGACTATTTCGAGGACCATTTATGGAACCATCGGTGGTATGAAGATCGACACGAAGATCACTTCGAAGAGGATCATTTCGAGGACCATTTCGGGAACCATTGGCAGTAAGAAGACCATCACGAGGACCATTTCGCATAGGATCATTTCGACGATTAAAAACATCACAATGTGATGAAGAGTCACTGTATTTTTACACAAAATGAAAGGTGTGTTGGTGCCTTATTCCCATTCTGTATAATAGGAAGATAAAACGTCGCGTTTTCACCGCCCTGTTTACGCCTCTTCAATTAATGACCGTTAAATGAATGGAAGGCGATTGAACCGCTAGCAATGACTTCAAGTTTGTTTTACATTCATTTAACCGTGATTAATTGAAGAGGCTTAAACTGGGCAGTGAAAACGCGGCGGTTTATCTGCCATTATAAAATAGGCCAGAGATGATTATGCAGAGACACCACTTAAGGGTAAGTTTTTAATTTTCGGTCAGTACCTCATTTTCGGACACGTAAGAAAAAACGATATAATTAAAATTATTTAATTTTTTTTTAATTGGTATCCATGATACCTGCAGGTATCATGGATACCAATTAAAATTAAAATTAAATAATTTTAATTATATCGTTTTTTCTTACGTGTCCGATAATGAGGTACTGACCGAAAATTAAAAACTTACCCTATCTTCCATAACTAAATTTCATTCAAATCTCTTTTGATTTGTATCATTTTAAGTTTCGTATTATATCAACTTTCATTGTTTTCCAGATAAATTCATCAATTTATAATCTACTAATAATCAGTTTAACTAATAATAATAAAGTAAATAAAACTCTTTCATTGCAATGGATAATTAATTGTATAAATTACAGCAAGTTATTCAGCAAGAGAAACCCTGTAGCTAATTATTTTCTCCATTGAAGTACAATTATAGAATGCGTGCCAAACCTCAACATCAATGCAAACTATTAGTTTATAATTAAATACGAATGATACATAAAAGCAATCTCATCTCTGTGCATAAATACAATTTCAATGTTGTGATATATTTCCTGATAAACGATCTTAAATGAAAAAAAAAACGTTTGAATGAAGTGAGTGTCTGTTCCAAATAAAAAAAAAACGTTTGAATGAAGTGAGTGTCTGTTCCAAATAAAAAAAAAACGTTTGAATGAAGTGAGTGTCTGTTCCAAATAAAAAAAAACCGTTTAAATGAAGTGAGTGTCCGTCCCAAATAAAAAAAAAAACGTTTGAATGAAGTGAGTGTACTTTCCAAATAAAAAAAAACTTTTGAATAAAGTGAGTGTCCGTCCCAAATAAAAAAAACGTTTGAATGAAGTGAGTGTCCGTTCCAAATAAAAAAAACGTTTGAATAAAGTGAGTGTCCGTCCCAAATAAAAAAAAACGTTTGAATAAAGTGAGTGTCCGTTCCAAATAAAAAAAACGTTTGAATGAAGTGAGTGTCCGTCCCAAATAAAAAAAATCACGTTTCAATTACCGATTGGGTAAAAAATATAGGATTTTACCGTTATCCTCTCCTTGACATTGCACTGTTACAATAATTATAGAGCATAACCTCCTCATGCAAAAATTATCTGCAACGACAGAAACTTTACTAATAGTTATGCTTGAATGTACAGTGAAATTCATGAGTTATGAAGTATTGGTTACTTCATAACTCAGAGCCATTTCATATCACGGGTGCACTGGTAGTTTTCTATGGTGGAGAAAACTAACTTTGATCTTTCAGGGATACCCAGTATGAAATTCTTGGTGTACATATATAGTTTTCAATAATATAAACATAGAAAATATTTCATAACTCATGTGCATTTCATAACTCAGGTCCTCCATTACTCGACTGCATTTACTGTACAATTTCAAAAAAATTGGTCTTGTTACGCAATTACAAATTTGCAAGATTTGGAAGAACTAAAAAATTAGAAAACTGTGATTTGTGAAAATAGCATAAATACTGACACAGTTTGCCACTCTGTTAAATACTGACACAGTTTGCCACTCTGTTAAATACTGACACAGTTTGCCACTCTGTTAAATACTGACAAGGTTTGCCACTCTGTCAAATACTGACACAGTTTGCCACTCTGTTAAATACTGACACAGTTTGCCACTCTGTTAAATACTGACACAGTTTGCCACTCTGTTAAATACTGACACAGTTTGCCACTCTGTTAAATACTGACACAGTTTGCCACTCTGTCAAATACTGACACAGTTTGCCACTCTGTTAAATACTGACACAGTTTGCCACTCTGTCAAATACTGACACAGTTTGCCACTCTGTCAAATACTGACACAGTTTGCCACTCTGTCAAATACTGACACAGTTTGCCACTCTGTTAAATACTGACACAGTTTGCCACTCTGTTAAATACTGACACAGTTTGCCACTCTGTCAAATACTGACACAGTTTGCCACTCTGTTAAATACTGACACAGTTTGCCACTCTGTTAAATACTGACACAGTTTGCCACTCTGTCAAATACTGACACAGTTTGCCACTCTGTTAAATACTGACAAGGTTTGCCACTCTGTCAAATACTGACACAGTTTGCCACTCTGTTAAATACTGACACAGTTTGCCACTCTGTCAAATACTGACACAGTTTGCCACTCTGTTAAATACTGACACAGTTTGCCACTCTGTCAAATACTGACACAGTTTGCCACTCTGTCAAATACTGACACAGTTTGCCACTCTGTCAAATACTGACACAGTTTGCCACTCTGTTAAATACTGACACAGTTTGCCACTCTGTTAAATACTGACACAGTTTGCCACTCTGTTAAATACTGACAAGGTTTGCCACTCTGTCAAATACTGACACAGTTTGCCACTCTGTTGAATACTGACACAGTCTGCCACTCTGTTAAATACTGACAAGGTTTGCCACTCTGTCAAATACTGACACAGTTTGCCACTCTGTTAAATACTGACACAGTTTGCCACTCTGTTAAATACTGACACAGTTTGCCACTCTGTCAAATACTGACACAGTTTGCCACTCTGTTAAATACTGACACAGTTTGCCACTCTGTTAAATACTGACACAGTTTGCCACTCTGTCAAATACTGACACAGTTTGCCACTCTGTTAAATACTGACACAGTTTGCCACTCTGTCAAATACTGACACAGTTTGCCACTCTGTTAAATACTGACAAGGTTTGCCACTCTGTCAAATACTGACACAGTTTGCCACTCTGTTAAATACTGACACAGTTTGCCACTCTGTCAAATACTGACACAGTTTGCCACTCTGTTAAATACTGACAAGGTTTGCCACTCTGTCAAATACTGACACAGTTTGCCACTCTGTTAAATACTGACACAGTTTGCCACTCTGTTAAATACTGACACAGTTTGCCACTCTGTCAAATACTGACACAGTTTGCCACTCTGTTAAATACTGACACAGTTTGCCACTCTGTTAAATACTGACACAGTTTGCCACTCTGTTAAATACTGACACAGTTTGCCACTCTGTCAAATACTGACACAGTTTGCCACTCTGTTAAATACTGACACAGTTTGCCACTCTGTCAAATACTGACACAGTTTGCCACTCTGTCAAATACTGACACAGTTTGCCACTCTGTCAAATACTGACACAGTTTGCCACTCTGTTAAATACTGACACAGTTTGCCACTCTGTTAAATACTGACACAGTTTGCCACTCTGTCAAATACTGACACAGTTTGCCACTCTGTTAAATACTGACAAGGTTTGCCACTCTGTTAAATACTGACAAGGTTTGCCACTCTGTCAAATACTGACACAGTTTGCCACTCTGTTGAATACTGACACAGTCTGCCACTCTGTCAAATACTGACACAGTTTGCCACTCTGTTAAATACTGACAAGGTTTGCCACTCTGTTAAATACTGACAAGGTTTGCCACTCTGTCAAATACTGACACAGTTTGCCACTCTGTTGAATACTGACACAGTCTGCCACTCTGTTAAATACTGACAAGGTTTGCCACTCTGTTAAATACTGACAAGGTTTGCCACTCTGTCAAATACTGACACAGTTTGCCACTCTGTTAAATACTGACACAGTTTGCCACTCTGTCAAATACTGACACAGTTTGCCACTCTGTCAAATACTGACACAGTTTGCCACTCTGTTAAATACTGACAAGGTTTGCCACTCTGTTAAATACTGACAAGGTTTGCCACTCTGTCAAATACTGACACAGTTTGCCACTCTGTTAAATACTGACACAGTTTGCCACTCTGTTAAATACTGACACAGTTTGCCACTCTGTTAAATACTGACATACTTTAGCACCACAAGAAATGAAGTGGTGCCCTCTCCATCTGACCCATCATTTGTTTCTCCATCTTCTTACGCTGTTACTTCGACAGCTTGAAAAAAGAACAAAATGGAACTGTAATTTCCGTCGACATGAACGGTCATTTATTTACCTTTTTTGAACGCTTTACACTTCTGATGAATGAGTCGTTACAATTGAACGATTTATTACCTTTTGGAGGAAGAATTTACGGGGAATGAGAAGACACTCCGCACAGAAAAAAGTATATGTGCAGTAATGAACATATAGACCTGTGATGATCGTAAAACCGACCTTTAGTTTGTCTATGCCGTGTTAGATAATCAGTAACTTTTGTCAAACGAAGGATTTCCTAATACGATGAAGAATAAATGATTTTATTCTTATATTAACATGTTATATGATAGATAATGATTCGAAAATATTACTTAAAAGTTTCCTTGTTATCTTCGCAGAAAGCGGAAGAAAAATTTCGGCTGTTGTTTATTTATTGTCTTGTTATTCGTATAACTTTAGAGGTATTCAAATGAATATCTAGAAATATAGTGGGGCGATTGGTCAATGTCCAGGAACCATCTGGTGGAATATTTTGGGGCGATCCAGTAAAAAGCCAAGGTCATTTATAATTCAAAAAATATTCAACCAGTTTGCATGAAACTTGGTGGGACGGTTGGCCAATATCTAAGAAACGATAGGTAAGATTTTGGGAGTGATCGGATTAAAGGTCGAAGATCAAGGTCAAGGCCATTTATAACTCAAAAATATTCAACCAAATTTCATAGAATTTGGTGGGACAATTGGTCAATGTATACGAACCACCTTGTAGATTTTTGGGAGCTATCCGGTTAAAGGTCAAGGTCGAGGTCATTCATAATTCAATAACAGAAAATATATTTAACCAAATTGCATAAAACTTGGTGGGACGATGAGCCCCACCAAGTTTACCATTTTATTAGATTTTGGGAGAGAAGGGGTCAATGGTTAAGGTCAAGGTTATTTATAATTGATGGCGAAAGTATATGCTCTACCGACTGTTTTCAAATGTTTTCCTGATGATGAATCGATTAAACTATTTCTGAATATGGAAATAATTCAATAATTTCATCTATAACAAGTTAATATTATTATTAAAACCAACTCAAATTGAACCTTCCATTGAAATTAAATATGTTCTCTCAACTATTTACTTTGCATAATAATGATATCCAGTTTACGTCACTTTTCTAAAGATTTCAAAGATTTATTTCAAACTGCTCCCATACATTAGATACGAGTACTGGGAGAAATACTCGCATCAAATACCTTAATATTAAAAAATATATATATAAATGAGCTGTAAGGCCCAATAAGCCTGATTGCTTCTAGGGCAACTTAAAAATTGCTCTTTTGAATGGTGATGTAAAACGGATTACAGCAACTTAATTATCTGTCCACTGAACTGCGGATACAAGATAGACTTCACAGGGGATATGACTTAACTGTGTAGAATACAGATTGTTTACCATCCCCTCCTACCGTATCAAGGCTACAATGTACCGTATCAAGACTACATCCCCCATAGCGTATCAAGGCTACAATGTACCGTATCAAGACTACATCCCCCATAGCGTATCAAGGCTACAATGGCCAAGCAGCCAACCCCTCGCGTCATTCAATTTAGTCGCTTTAGTTATCACTGAGTTCCCCTCCGTGTCCTTTATTGCATTTTCCAGTACATTTACTATACTTCATAGAAGATAAGTCTGCGTGAAAGACTTCTTTCTATTAGCATTATCAATCAAATTGTGAAGTAATGAGATTCCAGGGAAGTCTTCACTGATTCTTTGTGTATTTTTTAATATTACCCAGTGAGATAATTTTCCTCAAGATTGTGTCAGTCTGTAGATTTTATGGATTAAGTCATCCATGTAATATAATCTAAATATATAATGACGGATATTTATTGTCAGAGAATAATTAAATGGAATTAAATACGTAGTTTTTGAATTGCAGATTAAATTGAAAAAAATAAATTACGAACAAAACGTATTGCAAATATTTATGAACCATTTTAAAATCATCTATCCTAATAATTTCCCTCGTGTATTTATTTATTTGGTGTCCACTTTTACACGACGGGTATTAAAGATGAAGAATGTAACTATGATATGCACGGAAATATATTGACTTGATAATTACCCTGTTTCTATTCAATTTTAAAATTTATTTTATCAATAAAATAAATTAAACAATACAGAATATTTAATTTTAATTGAATTCATTAAAATAAAGTCACCTAATAACGGGTAGTAATTTGGTATCGATGATGACCTGTTATTTTTAACGGGAAAGTACACTAGTTTCTTAATCATTATTCTCAATTAAGTATGGTAAACCACAACATATTTTTTAATGGTTATTAAGATGACACAGAAAATGCTAGAATAAAAAAAAAACAATAGGAAATCAATCCATTTGAAAAATAGAAAACTATCCTCCAAACAATGTTTCCATTACAGAAGCCCCATTCTACCTATGATAAGTGAGTCCGAAGATCCTCGTTATCCTTTATTCCTCTATATCCTTTCTCCACTTTTAACCAAGGATTTGTCTATTTTTCCTGTCCACATTTCTGTACTTTAATGAATAGAGCGTGCGATGAAGCCTGCAAAGGATACGCAGGTGATCCTACCCTCAAAAGTTCATTTTTGTATGCCTTTACTCCGGTAGAACCTAATGGTGTACCATAGAGAATTAAAAGGAAATAGTATATTAGTCACCGTAACTTTCCCTCTGTGTGTTCTTTCCTTAGTATTATTTTCTTTTGACTGTCTATTATATTCTTTAAATAAAAGTTATTCTGGTACCGTAGAAGATTTAGTTGGATTCATCCATTATCCCTTTATGATCTAAGGCGACATATATGTCCCCTTTTATTTAATGTATTTGTCAAGGTTTTTAAAATAGTTTTTTTAACGACCAGATAAACGCATGTGTACTTTTTACATTATTTAAGCACAATTATGATTTTTTTAAAATAAAATATAAAATTCGCATTTCTAATGTTTATGCCTCTTTACCCATAATTGCAAGAATACCACAAATATTTATTCATGATATGTAGCTTCCTAATCCAAATGATTTAGTCATTATTTAATACAAAAAATTGTTTATGTATGATTTCTAATCTTCCAATGAATTGTTAAGTTTTATAAATTTATTTATTTACCCAATATTGGCAATGATTAGTAATATTTGGACAATATTTCTCCAAGCAACAGTTACAGTTATCTGGGAATCATATCATAAATTACTAAAAAATAAATCAATACTGAGAGTAAACACTGTTAGCATTTATTGAAAATAATTCAGTATCTTAACTCGGTTTCTTTCGCGTACTACTTTTTGCTATATATTATTCATATTTGGTACATTTTATTAATATATGGTACCATATATTTATATTTAGTACATTTTAATGATATTTGAGGCAATTTATTCATATTTGGTTATACATTTTTTCATATTTGCTACCTTTTTCCATGTATCGTACATTTTATTCATTTTTGGTACGTATAATTCATATTTGATACATTTTACTCTAATTTATTACATTTTATTCATATTTGATACAAATTTATTGATATTTTGTACTTTTTATTATTCACATTTTGTACATTTTACTGCTATGTCACACATTTTAATCGTGTTTGGTACATTGTATTCATATTTGGTACAATTTATTCTTTTGAGTACATTTTATTCACCAATACTTCAACACCAATCACATCCCATTACAAATGCGTATCTATCTGCTAAGTCGGTACAATCATTACCAGATTTGGTGTAGCGCAAGGGGCCGATAAGGCAGCGGGGCCCGTCACACTCCCCTCGTGGGGCGGGTTCGTTAGGTATTCAACACTGCACCCCGATAAGTAAGATAGAAAGCCTCTTTCTTTGCTCCCCTCTTTTTATCTCGATAAGGAACATCGTTCGAGGGAATCTTACAACAAAAACAATTATCAGAGAATCAGAGTGTTCCATCTTAGGCATTTTGTGGCCGCAGTTGCTTTTATAGCGTACACTTTTTATGGCATGAGAAACTTACTGCGTACAGTGTAATATGTACAGTTTATAGTGTATACTGTACAGTGTACACTGTGTACAGGACTTCTTTTTTTCGAATTGGAGAAAGATAAAACCTACTTATTCAAAACCTAATTCTTTAAAACCTTTATATTGAAACCTAATTTATTTATTCCATTAGTATAATGGTGGAGAGATATGAAAACAATATTTTTCACTTCTTCACTAAGTTACTTACATGTTCTCACTACCAACTCTACACAGTAACTAACTATAAAAGAGTTTATGGACGAGTAACAAAGATCATTCTTCATTGGAAAATAAAGAACTGACTGAGAAGAAAGAATTAAGTTTGATTCTTTGTATGAAATTGTTATTGTTTGCTGTTAAGTGTCCTGTTAATTTAATTTAAAGTATCCATTGTAACGGGGGTTGGATAAAGTCTTTAAAAATTATTGTGCACATAACTTAATTTGTCCTGGGTTCTTAAGTCGAGAACTAAAAAAAAAAGCCGAAAAGTCCGTTCGGTGGAAATTTGTTCGGCAAATTCTCTTGCGGCGAAATTTGTTCGGCAAATTCTCTTGCGGCGAAATTTGTTCGGCAAATTCTCTTCCGGCGAAATTTTTTCGGTGAATTCTCTTGCGGCGAATATTTTCTATTTTTTCGGTACATGAAATAATTTTGCACTCGGAATCAAAACTATTGTATTTTTATAGATGATTAAGTTGGATATTCTATGGCCCCACCATAAATTTCTGTCTGGGAATACATTTCCTTCACAAAATCGTAAAGCAAGTTATTATTTATATACAAGTTAATGCATTATAATTCATTAATTTCAGTAAATTTCTGTAACAATATGACTCTAATGCATTTTGCCAGCGAGTTAATTATAGCTGCAGAAATATGAGAAGAAATACGACGCTGAAAACATTGGAATAAGAAATCAAGATTTGAAATGTTAAAAAGGCTTTGAAAAATCAAAGCAACTATTTAATATATTCTCCATCGAACAATTTCTATTATATTTCATTTACATGCTAAAAATACATCAAAGATTTATATTACGTTTGATCGAACAGATAAAGAGAAATCTTTCAAGATTCTTATTTAATTCCAATAGATTATTTTTACAGCGATAAAAGTTACAATGTAAATGGCATGCTATATATAATATACTGATTATTCCCCAAATAGTTAGCAAAAACAACTAATAATATACACTTCCATTAACTCAGCAAGAGGCTATATTATCTGTAAATCAGTGATATTGTTCAGTCCAGACATCTCCCGAATTATTTTTAGCAAATGCGAACGTACCAACGAACGAAGGCCACAGCCAGCGTTAGTATACAGACTCGTAAATTATGGGAATAGAGACAAATACCGGCAGGCAGAAGAAAAAACAAACAAGAAGCTCCAGCGAATAAAAAACCAAGCGGAACAAATTAAGTGGACCGCAGACCGGAAATGGAAAGTCGTGAGTGAAGGAGAAAATATACAAAGGACCTCCAGATTGTTCCTGTGATTCGGCAAAAAATTGGTCATCCTTCCAGTTTTATGAAGTCTTCGAGAAATTTTATTTCGATATGAAATTTTCAACTAAAATATTTCACTTTTTGTTTTGATGAAATTTCTTGGAAATTTTTTTTGGGTGTGAAATTTTATCAAATGTTCAATAGTTGTTAATTATTATTCTATATCAAATGATTAAGTTTCATCTTGATGTGAAATGTTTTATTAAACACTACAGTTCTTTCTTATTTATACAGTATAAAATCTATAATTGAACAAAGAATAATATTGCAGATAAATTGCAACAGTCTATATTTAAATCAATTTCCTTAGATTGAAAAAAATTAAACACCGTTTTCAAGTCCGATAACCATTATTACAGGAAACTTCCAAGTATGTTTGCAAATATTTTTATCCTATAGTTATTGCAATTAAATTAAATGGCAAGAACTAACGTTAGAGTTGCGATAAAAACGCTTACAAAATCATACTTCCAAAAAATATTAAAGACGGAAAAAATAAAAAAATATTAAAGATCGAAAAAACCAGCCGTAAATATAATATATGATATTTTAATCCATGCAATTCGGTTTCGTCAATTATATTATTAAGATTTGTGAATTTAAAAGCATATTGTCACAAACCTAATAATATAGTATGCTAAGTAACAATTTTGATGTAGTCAGAAAATAAATTAAAATTTGTCTAAAAATAAAGAAATGTTCTAGTTATTAATAGATTATAAAAAATTTATCCTCTCTAGAAAAACATAACGATTTTATAATAATCATCTTACTATATAAATTAACTCTCTATTAATAATTCATTAATATTATATATTTGCAGTTCAATGAATAATAATTCTTATTATCCTAAGCAGAATAAGAATTATTCTAGTTTTACCTATTACATATTTGATAGGCACATCATGATTACTGACATATGTTCGACAACGTGGAAATCAAAAATGTTAAGTAGACTATTTATTATTAATACTTATACTGTTAATTTAATCATGTTAATGTTAAAAAATTAATATATGCATACCGTTATTTTTTTTATTGGAACCTATATTTTCATTTAGCTATTTCTCATAAAAGTACATATGTATATAAGACAAAATTTCTAATTCGACGACTGTACAATCACGATGTTTTATTTTATATTAAAAATTACAAATTGAGTACATTCACTGAGGAATTTTCGCGTTAGCTATATCGCACAGTTTTGAAAATGTTCATTTAAATTATTCCACTTTTCTGAATGGAGCGAGAAAAATTCAGCACTCGAAAATGAGAGAATTTATCTTCGCCTAATTCTCACATGTCAATTTGTCCTTTCTAGCTGCATGCTCTTTAAAAGATGTGAAGTACACTCCAGCCAGCTTTCACTGGAAACTCTAATAACGACCTGTAATGGAGATCATGCAGCAGCCCTATTTGCTGGAACCTGGAACTTCAAGGCACTGCAGCTTGAATCAACAGTGATGACAGCAATTAAAATGGTACAGGAGCCTTTCATAGGAAATGTATTCATTGAATATTTATTTTAATTATTCGGATTAAATAACACTTGAGAGTTATAAATAAAAATATAGGGAAATATCTATTTTGAAAAAAAATCTGACGATTTTTTTTAAATAGGAATGAAAAAAGTAAAAAAAATATGGAAATATTGAATATATTTTAAGGACCTTTGACATTTTGTTACATGGGAGTCAAAATAGTAATAAATAAAAATATATGAAAAAATCTATTCAATTTTGAAAAAAAGTCACTGAAGATTTATTACAAAGGTATGAAACAGAGTTATAAATGAAAATATATGGAAATATTTACAATTTAAAAAAAATCTGACGATTTTTTTCACATGGGAATCAAAGCTATACGTTTCTCAGTTTATTCCAGTTCCAATGGCATATGTTCATATTCCAGTGACGATATTAAGAAAGTTTAGACGTAATTTTGCCTGGAATCATTCGGCCTACAATACTTTTTGAAGCAGAAGTTCCAGATTGAATTCCACAATAGTTATGCATGCTTTGAATTATTCACCGACCTGATTCGGAAACTACTTTCAAAATATTATCATTATTAGATCTAAAAACTAACAAGATACTTATTTGTTTCAGAAAGGTTGATATAAAAGAAGAGTAAAGGAAAAAACTGTCATATAAAGAACAAATGTAAGTTAAAAAAACTTTTCTTGACTCTAATATTCTTTTAAAGTTTAAATACTTGAAACCAACAGATTATTATTCGAGGCTAGATTTGTACTGTTTATTTATAATTTAAAAATACGTATTTTGTCTACAGTTTTTCACTAATATTATTATTTATAATGTCTGATGGAAGACCATTAAAAAAATGTACACCATATTATAATTTTTAGTATTATAGGATCCAATATAATCATTTTAATCTATCGATACAAAAATTTTCTTGGGATAATTTTCCAGAAAAAAAAAGTATATAGAATGTACTTTTAGAATGTAAAAAATTAATAGAATCGACGCAAAGTGATAATAAATAAGTATTACAAAACAATTCCATGATGTATTGATAGTCTGACATCATAATATCATATGATTAAATTTTATAACGATATTAGAGAATTTAAAAGCCGATTAAAGGCTGCTTCACACATCACCGATATCCGTCCGGGACGTTACCGGTCAGTGATTTTTAACACTGAGGAGAGCCGGTACTGTGTGAATGTGTCCGTTGAAATTAAAGTAACGATATATTTTTTCACTGACACCGAATCACTGAAAGGAGAATGACGGAGACGGACCGGTGACGTGCCGGACGGATATCGGTGATGTGTGAATCAGCCTTAAGAAACAATTTAGAAACAACTTATTCATCTCATTTGTTATTAAATTGGAAATCAATAAAACCTACAGCTGTGTACAAGTTTTTTTTAGAAATAATGGATTTGGATATTTGTTTAAAATAGGTTTTAAAAAATACATTCTTTAAATGATAGTCATTATTGTCTCGATAAAAAGTGTTACGGTTTCTCTCTAAACCACCGTGAGTAAACCAAGCTAATTTGAAAAATATTTCGATGTAGAGGATTTTTTTCAATAACCCTGGATTTTTCGTTACACCCAATCCTGAAATCCTGTCTATTAACTACCCTATGGTGGAAGAAATGTGCTTCATCTGGAAAAGTACGTTCTGAATAAATAACTCATTTACAATAAGGCGAAGAAATGCCTCTGCGTAATTTACACCGTGAAATGAACATTCCTTCGTCGAGAAAGGTCCTGCCATCATTTATGAAGAAAATATTTTCTAAAACTTTATGTAAATGAATCTTCAAGATGTATTATTTGTAATAAAACTTGTTCTAGGTTTCTTAGTTTTGATTTTATTTCCCCGTATATACCACATTATTACTAATTTCAATTTCTAACTCATAGTTCATATATACACTCCGATATATTCAAATAAATTCAGTTTCCTAGCAGATGCCAATTCAATTACTCGGAGTCTTTCAATTCCTCTTTGTATTATTGTGCATCGCATTAGATTATCCTCCTTCCCAAAACTTCCACTTTCTTATGGTCGAAGTTCCAACGGAATAATTTTTTAGCCTACCAGAGTTATAAGAATGTTAACAAGTTAACCAACTCCAAATGGCAGAGGAACTGAATTATTTTTCGACAAATTCTTCTACGCCGTATTAGGATGCAGAAAATTCCGTACAATTCCACAGACGCAGAAAAAAAGAGCTTCATTTTCGTCCTCTACTCGAAATCCAATTTCCAGAAGTAACTTTGTAGCAGCAGTCTTTTGATTTTCCATCTCTAGTTTCGGCAGGGCATCGATTTTCGTAAGGCACTCTATGTAATTCATTGAAGAATACTCTGCTTAGAATCGAGATTATATGAAAATGTTTTTGCTACAGAATTTGGGAGATTATTTTATCCAAAGTACAGTTAATATTGTAAAAACTAACTCTCAGAGGATCTAGGTTGAATATTTCCTACATGAATTTAGGTACCGTAAGCAATTCATTGTACGGAATTCTTCATCATTTTGACGTACATTTACCTTTCTAATATTAAAGTGCATGAAACTGTGGAATATCTTCTTTAAATGACAATAAATATAATTTAAAATTCAAAGACCAATAACTTCAAGTTATACTGTTATGTCTTGCTCTTCGAGGTAATATGTATGATTTTTCTATTTATTACTATTCAAACCTAATTTAATAATTAATTCATATGTAAATATATTGTTTTGAGCAAAATAAATTAAAGTGGTATATTGATAAAAAGGGTATTTGCAAAACATATCGAAACAATATTCGCTAAAGATATCGAAACAATATTCGCTAAAGATATCGAAACAATATTCGCTAAAGATATCGAAGCAATATTCGCTAAATATATCGAAACAATATTCACTGAAGATATAGAAGTAATATTCGCTAAAGATATCGAAGTAATATTCGCTAAAGATATCGAAGCAATATTCGCTAAAGATATCGAAGTAACATTCGCTAAAAAAATATCGAAGTAACATTCGCTAAAGATAGCGAAGCAATATTCCCTAAAGATTTCGAAGTAACATTCGCTAAGAATATCGAAGTAATATTCGCTAAAGATATCGAAGCGATATTCGCTAAAGATATCTAAGCGATATTCGCAAAAGAGATCGAAACAATATTCACTAAAGATATAGAAGCAATATTCGCTAAAGATATCGAAGCAATATCCGCTAAAGATATAGAAGCAATATTCGCTAAAGATATCTAAGTAATATTCGCTAAAGATATCGAAGCAATATTCGCTAAGGATATCGAAGCGATATTCGCTAAATATATCTAAGCGATATTCGCTAAAGATATCGAAGCAATATTCCCTAAAAGATATCGGAGCAATATTCGCTAAAGATATCAAAGAAATATTCGCTAAAGATATCAAAGAAATATTCGCTAAAGATATCGAAGCAATATTCGCTAAGGATATCGAAGCGATATTCGCTAAAGATATCTAAGCGATATTCGATAAAGATATCGAAGCAATATTCCTTAAAAGAAATCGGAGCAATATTCGCTAAAGATATCAAAGAAATATTCGCTAAAGATATCAAAGAAATATTCGCTAAAGATATCGAAGTAACATTCGCTAAAAAATATCGAAGTAACATTCGCTAAAGATAGCGAAGCAATATTCCCTAAAGATATCGAAGTAACATTCGCTAAGAATATCGAAGTAATATTCGCATAGATATCGAAGCATTATTCCTTAAAGATATCGAAGTAACATTTGCTAAAGATATGGAAGCAATATTCGCTAAAGATATCGATGTAACATTCACATAGTTACTCTGACAACAACAAATACATTTTAACTTACGCATTCAGAAAACAGTTGCGTGTTTAGAGAGTACAGGTTAGTTAGAGAATAAATTTCCATGAAAGACTCCCCCTGGAAACATTAGTAACGGAGAACATATTTCCCTCGGTAGTTTCCTGAAGTAAACAATGAATTTTAGATAAAGCTCTTTATTTGACTGTAAAAGAGAGTGTTTCACTAATACCGACTAACTCACTCGAATGCTCTGAAGTATATCATGGAGTCCAACCAATTTATCCAACCTGACTTGTTTGTCTGTTTTTATTTAACTTTATGCTACAACAATTAACAAATATTTGGAGTAAAATAACAACAATAGTTGAATCCGTTCAGCTTTTCATATCCTCAATATTGAACTTTATAAAGTAATATAGAATATTCTAGTATTCTATTATTATTTTATGAAAATTGTTAACGTACAGAATTTTCAAACAAATCGATAAAATTCTAAATAAATCATATCAAAAGCGAGGGAGATATTGATTGATGATATAAATTCAGGATCTAATGATGGAAGGCAAATTTTCCTATCAAAAAATCTCAGAAAATCTGCCATCTCCTACATTAAAAGCATAATCCGTCATGCGGTATAAAAGACCTGGATCACCATCACACTCTCTTTCTTTTTTTTTTCTCTCGGCCATTGAACGCAAAAGTTCTTCCCGCAACCAGATAAGAGTTTATTGAACATAGCAGCTGGGAGATTCCCATATGCCCTGCTGTACTGTTACTACTGAATCCAGATGAAAACTTGATTCTGTTGAGGAAAGTTTTGTAAAAGAATGATAGGCGAGTGAGAGAGTATGAAGATTGGAGAAAAATTGATGATGAAAGGAAGATTGTGACGCAGGCTAATGGTTCGCATGGATTGATGGTCGTGTGATCAGAAACCTTCGTCTTACTCCATTTACCTTTTCACGACGGATAGCTTCCAAAAACCCACAAATCAGTCTGTTGAGGAAAGACTGTCATGTAGCCTTATTATTGAACGCGATAGGTTGAAAGTTCAAAGAAAATAATGTGAATCATTAGTTCTCTGTCAACGAGTGAGATAGACCAATCACCGTTGAGATTGATTACTTAATCAAATTAATAGAGCTTATTTGTATCAATTAGTAATCTACAAATTAGCAGCGAAGATAATAATCTCTACCTTTTAACTATTCTTGAGACGTTTTGAAGAATTACCCAACTTCAAAGTAAACAAAGCAGATAGATTCAGTGAAGTTTTAATAGAGTTATCCTGGCGCCATCCCTCATTATACGAGACCCCTTACCCTCTTCGCTAAGCTGGTTAGGGGATAAATGAGCTAAGCATGAGTCGACACAAACGCAATTGGCTTCGTCGTCGCGTGAGGGGAATATTATGAAGCGCTATTGTGGCAATATTGAGAATATTGATTGAATGTATATCGCTTTGTCATTAGCGGTAATGGAATGAGAATCCCTTATATACCTTCCAGTAAACTATATAGTTAATTACGTACAGAATGGTCATGATGTTTAATTAAATAGTGGGTTACAATTGTTAGAATCTTTATCATTCCACTTCATCTGCTTATAAATGAAATTCATGCTACGTTTTTACGGAAGAGTTGATCAAATCGAAGCTGGCCTTTCAAAAGTTCTTCTCGTTACAACATCAATCAGATCCGCCATGTTTGTCAATGTCTTTTCGTGGAAGATTTACAACTCGTTCTTTTCTTGTCACAATCTCTGACTGGGGAGAAGGACACGTAGACAGGGAATTTCTATCTTCATTTTTTAGGTCGAGGTGCCCACAGAGAAAGTTATGGTGGGTATCACTATTCAGTAGATCCGGCTATATGCAGGGAAGAAGATGAAAATGTAAATGATGTTCATTAAGAGATGGGAACTGACAATGATTAGAAACCAAATAGAATCAGAAATGAAAACTTTTAGTTTGTATGTAAAGTCGTTGAGGTTGATTTTCAGTTGTAATCAAGTACTTATAAGAAATTTCATCTCTCGTGGCTGGCACAAATTTAAATCTTTTTACTGTTTTCTAAGATTTCTATCTAATGAATCGCATTGCAATTTCTCTAATTATGGCGTAGAAAAATCAATAAAAAAATCAAATTATCAACAAATTAATTATAATATTTCTCTGTAGATAGTTTTCCTTTTCATTATGTAAATGATTGTAAACGCTTACCCATTTATCAGCCTTTTCACTGATTGCCTATTGAAATTTTCTTAGCCGCATTTCGAAATTTTGTGACATAGAAATTTGAACGACAAATGGATTTGGCTGGTCTCCAAAATAGTGCACAGTTGTATTAATTTTCATTTTTGAATTTAGATAAATGTATCACTCGTTCGATTAATTTGAACAATTTTTATCGACTATTTTCCTACTCGCAAAGAATAAGTTAACATAGCCAGGCTGCAATGTTTGTAGGGCCAATATTGGGACAACATTGGCCCGAGAATCATTGCTACTTGGGTAAGGCAGGGCTACATCTAGATATATCAATACTACTACAACTCTATCATAATAAAAAATGTTGACCCTATACTTATCGTTGCTATATTATAGTATATACTAATATACCTATGGTGTAGTGTTTATTTATTTTATTTTTGATTCAGTTAATTATATTTCAATAGTGTTATTATTTATTGTATTAACTTGGTAATAGAAAACAGATATCATAATTAATGACATAAGAAATAAAAAAAACAGGTGAAATAAGGATGACCGGACGTTTCGTTACTGGACGTTTCGTTACCGCACGTTTCGTTACTAGGACATTTAGTTACTAGGACGTTTCGTTACCAGGACGATTCGATACCAGTTTATTTTATATTTTTTTTTATGATATGGAAACGATTTTTTCTTAGATATGGGTTGCAGACTACAATTTTATATCAGTCTCATACATTATAAATTTATACTACTTTAAAAATAATGTTTACTTTTTAAACATATTTTTTATTCGTTTGGTTATACATTGATTTTAATCAGATGTATTAAGATTAATAATCATTACTTCCTTTCTTTGATTAGAAAAGATGGAAGTAAAGATAGTTTGGATACCAATCGATATAGAAGTTAAATAACAATACTCCTATTTTTTTGTCCTCATATGATCGAAAATGTGCTTCAGTCCGAGAACTCGGAGCTTACCCAACATTAGGAAAATCTTTTGTTTTTCATAATTTGGAAAAAAATTAACGATAGGCTAAAATTCCAATTACCAGATGTTACAAGTTACCGAATGAAACTAACTTAATCAAAAGAAACATAACCTCCCGCAATTTTGCGAAAGTAATAATTATTTTCGATCATATAAGAAAAGACTATATAATTTAACATTTCAACTCTTTATTCTTATATACTATTTTCAATTATGTTCGAAAACTTCTAATAATTGGTTCACATAGGGAAAAAATTCAATACATATATAATGTATGGGATTGGTATATTTCTTAGTCTATAACTCATTTCGAATTAAAAAATCGTTAGTAGCGATTCGGAACGAAAAATAAGGTGATGAATCGTCCTACTAACGAAACTTCCTAGTAACGAAACGTCCGTTAACGAAACATCCTGGTAACGAAACGTCCTAGTAACGAAACGTCCGTTAACGAAGCGTCCGGTAACGAAACGTCCGGGTACGAAACGTCCAGTAACGAAACGTCCTAGAACAGAAATAAGCCACAACGGTAAAATATAACTATTTTCAATTAACTTATCTGGATATAAAATATTTCATAGTGAATATTAATTTCTATGGGCACCGTTCCCAGATTTTGGAAAGTTTTTTATTATTGAAGCTACGGTTGGGAAACTTTGTACACTTATATAAAATGAATTCTAATATGTTTTTGTGTTATGCCATTTTTTCGATTCGACCCATAGAAAACGAGTTATTGGATTTTCGAACAAATTTCGAACAGTGTGTAAATTAATAAATGGATACTACAATTTTGTAGCTATGACATTATGGTTTTTTGCATTCGATTCTCCACAAGATTCTCTACAAGCCTTGGAAGCGTTTTTTTGATTTTTCGAATTGGTTTTCGAATTATTGAAATTTTTAGTAAAAAAAAATGAAAAAATATGAATTTCAAAATTCAATATTTTGAAAAATAATTCGAAAATTAAATAAAACTCTTCCAGAGTTTGAAGAAAATTCCGGGGAGAATCGAATGCAAAAAACCGCAAAGCCGTAGCTTCTACCAAAAAAAAGCCTTAGGCTTTTGAATTACATGATTTGTAGATATCTGAAGTAACGAGTAATCTCCCATTCAAAATTTGATAATCTACTCTCGCGAAGGTTTGCGGGTAACTGAGGAATATTTCTTTGCAAACCTTAGTGGGCGTATTATTAACGGTAGGTTAGATACTAGATATAGCGAGATAATTAATTATTACGAATTATAATTGGCTGAGAGATGGGTTTTAGAGTACATATTGTCTCCCTACTCCCCGGCCCTCTTTTCCCTTTCTCCCTCTCCCCAGGGGGGTTAAAGTTGCACGATACCTCTAGTATTTTGCACACACTATAAGAAGGTTATAAAGCAACTATTTACACAATAAAAAAAATCAGACTATAAATAGAAATAATGAATACATAAAATAAATTTCAATATTTCCAACCTTCGCATAATTAGTTTCAAATGAATTCTTTGAACATTAAACGAGTATCCTAAAAACTAGATGTGAATCTATCTAAACTTGAAATATTGAAGATATAACGAGTACCAATTGATTGCATATGATGTTCATCGTATTTCCGAAAAGAGAAAACAGCTCATTCGCATGTAATCTTCAGCCATTCCTAACACTGTCGAACTGTCAGGTTTCAAAGCTTTCTAATTCGTCAGGGGAAGCGAAGCGTCCTCCAACCAATCACATCTTGCCATTATTTTTCACGTCACTTCATCGCCAAATCGAATTAAAACTATCATATCTGAATCCGGGAATACAAGAAAGATTCTTATTCGGACGACAAGGCGTGTCCTGATTGAATTCCGGTCGTGGAATATCGACTCAACGAGAGAATTCGAAACTAAATCTTCGACTGTTTACGCAATCGTCGGCACAGGAAATTAATTTATTGAGAAAACAGATATTCGGTGACTTTTTATATGATATTTATCAGTATAATTCCGCTTAGAAAACATATTGTCGTTTTTTCTTCGATTCAGGTGAAAATATTCCATGGTTATCATATAACAGTGGAGTTATAACTCTTGAAAATTTAATATTTTTCGGTTTAATTCTTCTACATATATTAAGATACATGGTATTTTCATAATATTTGAGCAGTTTATCCCAAATGTATGATAAAATTCTTTTTGACTAATTTCCTAATTATAATCTTCAGTAACTGTTGCTGAATGACGATTTATTTGATAGATAGTGTAAAGCATATGGACGATTTAATCATCGTACTCCCCGGTTACAAATCAATAATCGGTAGATAATCTTGTAAAATACATTCTTTGAATAGTTTAAACCTACTATCGCAAAATACCATTAATTTTAATAGATTATCGCGGGGAATATATTAGACAAAAACAAAAAGCTTAACGCCGATTTCATTTTTTGATATATTACGATTGGACATTCGTCGAATCAATTATCACCGTAAATTTATGATATATTATATCCCAACCATGACTGAAAATGATGATCTTTTGGATGACTAACTCTTTTCCAGATAATTTTGTTATCTGCCATCTGTTTCCTGATTCGCTCTAATTCTAATTGAAATATATTGTATTTTTGAAGCAAAAAGAGTACTCTTATGATTTTGGGCCCAGACAGCATTTGAAGATTAGCTCAGGTTTTAATTCACTTCCAGATGGCTACCTACAGATTAGCTGCCTCTTCATTCTCGAATGCTGGCAACTCACCAAAATATCAGAGGATGTTTTGTTCCGTTTAGTTCTTGACTTTTTCTCCTGAAATCCTTGTCAGAATTAACAAAATTAGAATTAGCCAAGAAGGTAATTCCTCTTCGGTATGTAGACAAAAAATGACTGACAATTTAGATCCCAAAAAATGATGATTTGATTTGCTTCTCCGAAATGAAGACGGAAGTCAGTCATTATGAGAGGTTTTTAAACTGTGATTGGAATGAGGGGAAGAAATTGGTTTAGTTCATACAGAAATAAAGTAATCGGCTTCAATTTAAGTTTATTTTATACTGGGTATTGATGCCCAACAAATATAAACTGTTATATATAAATAATTAGGTTATTTACAAATATTACGGGCATATAATATGGACATTTTGTTAGGATTCTCTATTCAATTAAAAAATCGAAATCGATCCTAGGAAACAGATATCATTATTTATTATTAAACTTTAGGAAACCAGTAGAGTCATCAATACACACACAAATAATTCTGTTAGATTGCCATGATTCGAATGATATTGAAATTCAACTTTATCGCAAACTCTCATTCAGAAAGATTGACTCCGTGACCGAAAGTTCAAATGGCCGAAGCTTCAAAGGGCATCGCGCTTAACTTTCTAAATCCCCTTCAGAAAATATCCCAGGTTCTCTTCCTCGAGGCCAATCTATCACAACTCAAAATACCCTCACTGAATCCAAACAATGTTATTAGAGGTGACTTTGCCGTGTTTTTTCCTCGATAGCGCAAACAAGAGCCCCGGGGTATACTGATGAGTTGATAAAGTGAACCGTTCACAGCAACGATTGTTGTTCACTCAGTTTGATTGTTTAGGAGAACAATGAAGTAGGGGGAAGCTTGTGATTTGGAGAGAAACAAGTGCTCAAAATAATGAACTATTGGAAAAGAAATTGTTATTTGTTACAAACAATTTATGAAAATGAAGAATAATACGAAAATAACTGATTTGTTACAGAAAAAAATGAAATAAGTAAAAATAGGAAATTATCTAATGATTTGTTAGTTGAATAAAGACTGGGAAAATGATTTAATTTTATAAGAAATTAGTTTTTGAAAAATTGAGTTAGAAGATAATAACATGGTGATTTTGAAAAGAACAATAAAGTGATGAAATAGTGATATGGTATTAGTGGAGGATCAAAATATGATATTTTCATTTATCCTCTGCTGTGTCCTTAAATTCTTTAATTCCTGAGTGTCTTTGACAATTGCATAAGTAAAACTAGTAATAATTACTAGTAAGACAACCAAACAATTTGAGATAGTCTAGCTTTTCTCTGGCGGTACCATATATTCAAGTTTCACGAAGTTATATATCTGTCTGTCTATTCTATTTAATTGTATGGGAAGCAAGCTAGCTCCAGGAGATAAAGTTAACACCCGTATCAATCTTCTATGACCCCACCATAATTCGTTACTGAGGTTCTTCCCTTAACATCATTTTCCGCAAATGCGTGGATGAATCGCCGAGAAGTCTTCTTGACTTCACTGATCCGACGCACGAGCTCGTAATGGTGTCGTCGACAAATCATTTTGAGACACCGCATTGCCATTTATCATTGGCAAACTGAATTTACGACGCTACTTTAA
Organism: Caprella mutica; assembly: GCA_947561585.1. Classification (NCBI taxonomy): domain Eukaryota; kingdom Metazoa; phylum Arthropoda; class Malacostraca; order Amphipoda; family Caprellidae; genus Caprella; species Caprella mutica. The sequence goes on from CANNZV010001492.1 coordinate 241,684, forward strand.
CAGATGACCTCTATATTAGAACCATTTTTTGGGACTTTGCTTCGCCACCTTCCTAATAATTTAGCCCTGATTTATAGTCTTTGACATTTAATTTTGCACAGGTTTTCGGGATGGATGTCCGATTGATGACTTTTTGCCAGGGCTGTAGAATCCACTTAACATGTCCAATGGGAACAAATTTTGAGACTTGGTCTAGAACCAAAATCGTTAAAAGTTATTTTTTGCATTGAGGTCTAGTATATTATAACAAACTGATCGCCAGAAAAAACGTAATACAGTTATAAATAAACTATATAAATCGCAGACAAATAAGAATATTGTACAATATGATCAAGGAAGCTGGATTAGTGAAATTATGTATGGATAATTGACATCTCTTCGAAAAAATTTCGTCTCCAAATCTCTCAGGATAGAAAGTTATTTGATATAAAAACAATGATAATCCTAGTAATCATTGAATATAGAAGATATTGCACCAAAAATAATTGAAGAGTACGTACATCTCTTATCAGTAATATGATATTGATTTTTTTAATATATGTAAGTCTGATAGTTCTCCCTTTTACGGTTTCATTTCACTAAATAGGTCAGTTATATATCATTATAAAACGAGATCAGAAAATGGTGATGAAAATGATTAGACGAAGGAGAATATCGAAATTCCCAGACACTCATTGTACTCGTAAAGTGTGTGTTCAATCACATTTTTTTAAAGGTAATATTGTTTTATAAACAAAATTAACGTTCACTTTCCGAGTACTAGGAGTGTCCGCATATACTGCGGCGTTCCCTCTAAGTTAGATATACTATACTATAAGAAATTATATAAAGTTGAAATTATATAATGGTTATTTATTATAATAATTACAAATCCTTTCAATTTAGAAAAAAATGATATTGTTTTATTATCTTTAAACCATTTACCACAAACGTAGTAGAAATAAATTATAAATAAAGCAATATGATTTGAAAGGACTAGAACTACCAGGCACTAAAAGGAATGTTTGGTAGGTCTAGTGATCAGAACCAATGTGTAAGGTTCTGATAGTACCAGTAAGTATAGTTGTTATAGAACCAGTATATATATTGTATAGTTGTGTTAGAACTAGTATATATATTGTACAGTTGTGTTAGAACCAGTATATATATTGTATAGTTGTGTTAGAACTAGTATATATATTGTATAGTTGTGTTAGAACTAGTATATATATTGTACAGTTGTGTTAGAACCAGTATATATATTGTATAGTTGTGTTAGAACTAGTATATATATTGTATAGTTGTGTTAGAACCAGTATATATATTGTATAGTTGTGTTAGAACTAGTATATATATTGTATAGTTGTGTTAGAACCAGTATATATATTGTATAGTTGTGTTAGGACTAGTATATATTTTGTATAGTTGTGTTAGAACCAGTATATATATATTGTATAGTTGTGTTAGAACTAGTATATATATTGTATAGGTGTGTTAAAAACAGTGTGTATATAGTTGTGTTAGAACCATTATGTATAGTTGTGGTAGAACGTACCAGTAGGTATGTATAGTTCTGAGGCAACATAACGAGTGGCGGAAAAGTAACTTTACACTTTTAAATGTTTATTGAACGAAAACCGACTCAACTATCGATATCAAATATATATGAATTTATAGACAAAATCTCAAAGATTGATTTGCAGTATGTATACATAGACAATAGATTTAATTTTATTTAATGATGTCCTTCAGATGTTCTCCGTTATTGTTCAAGCAAGATCACACTCTTCGCAGTATTTTACAAAAAAAAATTCTAGTGTGTCCCTAGTTATTTAGTTTTTTTTTCAATTATGTTGAGTTTCAACTTTTTGGGATTTCCAGACCTATTTCTGTAATCTTTTGATTTAGAAGATACCCCCAAAGGAAGGAGTCAAGAGGGGTTAAATCAGGTGATCGAGCAGGCCATGAAATTTCACTGCAATGTGGAATTAAGCGACTTGAAAATGCTTCTCTTAATATTGCCATGGTTTCTCTGACGGGAGTTTTTTATCTGCATCAAACATATTGTAAAAAAAACTTCAATATTTTGTCAATAAATTCATATTTATTTGATATTTGTGGTTGAAATTGTTTTCTTGCAATAAACATTTAAAAGTGTAAAGTTACTTATCTGCCACCCTGTACCAACCCCCTTCCAAGGAAATACCATCAGTAATTTGTGAGTTAGGAGTAACTATAATAAAGTACAGTGCACCCTAACTGTCTCTGCAATTAACCAATAAATTAACTACCGAACAACACGACTGCCTTCCACCGCAACACAGCGGCACACGAGTGGACATTATGGTTTGGGGGACTTGAATCTGGAGTATCCTAGATATTATCAATATCAGGGAGTGTGTTCTGGAGAAATTAGCAATAGTGGAATCGATTTCATTAGGAAAACTTACCGATAATGAAAGACAATCGCAAGAAAAATAATTTGTATTATGGATAGATTTCATTTTCGTTCCAACAGAATGAGTTAAGTATTGACAAAATTTGTACGATTAAATAAGCAATATCGGATAATTTCCTTATTTTTTAATTGCAAAATATTGTTTAAAAAAAATAGGCGTTGGAGAATTAACTCCCGTTCTGGCGAAATTAAATAGGGTATATATTTTGTCCATTTTGTCAGGTTGAATTATTCCATCTGGATCAGTTTGAATCGCAGTGATTACTGAATTATAAATTAAAAGAATAATCCTCAAACCGATAAATAAAAATAGATTTTTTATCGTAGGGTCATAGAGTATGAGAGAGAAATTCATGGTGGGGCCATAGAAGATTGAGAGAGAAACTTATGGTGGGGCCATAGAAGATTGAGAGCGAAACTTATGGTGGGTCCATAGAAGAATGAGAGAAAAAGTTATGGTGGGGCTATAGAAGATTGAGAGAGAAATTTATGGTAGGGCCATAGAAGAATGAGATAGAAAGTTATGGTGGGTCCATAGAAGAATGAGAGAGAAAATTATTGTGGGGCCAACAAAAAATGAGAGAGAGAGAGAGTTATGGTGGGGCCATAGAAGATTAAGAAAGTCTTCCCAACCTCACAAATTTTCTATGACCAACCATAATCTCCTCTCTGAGTTACAACATGTAGTCTAAGGTTTCCTTTATGCACACTTACCTCTCCTCGGTGTGCAGATATTAAATACGCAGAAATCTTGTAATCAATGTTGTGGAAATCCTTGTAGGGAATTTATCACGACAAGCCATTCAGTCTCCCCTCATGTCTTGAATATAATTGACAATATCACCCTCTCCAGTGTTCAACTAAGAGATACTCTTATATCCAACGAAACCCGTACATTTACATTGTGAACACTGTTTAAATATAGAGAATTATAAGTGTCGCTGTGAGATGTTTTAATTTCTTCAAGTTATGTAATGCAATGAATAATATTTTGCTGAAGATGTTGAAGTGAATGTAACGTAAATAACTAAATAGTAATTGAAAGCTCTACAGACTTTATCAATTAATTAGCAAGTCGATCTTATCAGAATGAAGTGATTGCATGAATTATTTATTCTACTTCCCTTGAGGCGCGTCCTTTTGATGTCAGCAAATGAATATAATAAACTATTTATTGTTTACTTCCATTCACATCATTACTGTAATTATGAGCTTCTATTTATTTGATTAAAAACTGATTTCTTTTTTGAAAGATTGGAGGAAAATATTTAATTTTTAATGATTGACAGTTTGTGAATAATCAACTGTTAAGTAAATAAATAAAGGGGAATTAAAACTGTAATTTTCTATACAGTATAAATGGAAGATAAATGTCATTTATAACAAATATCGAATATACGTTAGATAGGACAAACTGTAAGAATCCTGTTATTTTCGAGTGGAAATTTTCATTACGATTCTTTATCGTTAAACTGTGAAGTGTAACTATAATTGGTTACTATAAACTGTATGGAGCTAGCTACCATGCACTATAAAGATTTACTTTAACTACATGTAAAGGGCAATATAGAGCTACGATGCTTTATACAATAAAGATTTACTATAAAGGGTTATTATAAATAATTTAGAATTACTTTATACAATAGTGGTTTACTATAAAATATAAAGGCTTACAATAAACAATGTAGAGCTACTATGCACAATAAAGGTTCACTATAAACTATAAAGGGTTATTATAAACTATATAAAAGTACTATAAACAATAATGGTTTACTATAAACTATCAAAGGTATTTATCTCTTCATATAATTATCATCAACAGTAATGTATTTTTTTTAAAGACTAAAATTTTACATAAACTAAATGAATAATATCTTTACAGAAGATTTACACACCTGTTTACTATGATGTATACATTATCAAATTTTCTATTTACAATCATGGAGCAATTAAATTGTTAAATATAAAGTGCGCCTACATTAGTATGCCAGGATTCTGTAAGATCAAGTGATGTAGGTTCGGTTTCTGCATTATCCAAATCTATGATTTGAAATATCAATCATTCCTATTTTATATAGATGCGGTTGCAGTGAATCATACAAATCGAAAACTAGTTAGGATAATTTTCGTAGTATGAATAATTAAAACTAATAATATACTTCCTTGTGCTTCACTCACATATTCTCGAATTGAAGCTATAATTTTCATTTGTCTGGGACAACTACAAATCATTTGAGGAATTAATTTGACCCTCGACACCAAGATCATAAATGTGACATGTGATCAACATCTAGATGTGGAATCATTCCACCCATCCCCCGGGGGAGCTGTAACCTTTCCCCACCCCATCACAACAAGGATCATAAGCAACACTCACCCCACTTTTAATGAGAGTCGTAAAGATGGCACGTGAAGAGATCTCGTAATTCTCTTCATCAGAATCTCAATCAATATCTCTTTTTACGTTTAATTGCTTAGTCAATAATTAGAGATCAGGTTATGGTGGGGTCATAGAAGATTTTTGATGAGTTTGTATATGGCCCCACTATATCTTAAAGACAGTATAACGCTCCGTCATTATAACTAATTCAAATCTGAATGTGTTATCAAATATCACAGTTATAACATTATTTCCCAAAGGCATCAACAATTTAATCGGCTTATACCTTGCAAGGTCAATCTCGTAAAGCTGTCAATAAAATATTAAGGAGACAGTAATGTAATTTTGGTATTTCTCCTGTTTATTATCGCAATAAATAATTAATTATATTGACGAGTAAATGTCACCACACGAAATGATCAAAATACATGAGAGAATATTATTCATGATTAAATATGAACCTCAACTTAATTATGTTTTGAATTAATAACAAATATCCCACGCAATATATATTTATGTCCTGATACACAGTCCTATATTATATTACATGTATTCCACTAACCTACTTTCTATGCTGCAAGGCAATTTCGCATTATATGTCGCCAGGAACTATATTTTGATAATGCACTAACAGAGCGTTTTTGTAACCGCACCAAAACCCTCAGCAAAGACTGCCTGCCGGCCCCAGTCCCATATTTTGTGAGATTGTCATCGCCTCAATTTTCTCCTGGACACATTCTGCTCGTTTGGAGGGACCTGCCGATCCATCGTGGTGCATTGGGGTGGACGTGGGTGGGGGATATTTACTGAGAGTGTATTTGGTGAATGGAAAGAGAGATAGGATGAGTGATGACAGAAAGTGATTCAGTTTGTTGACTCTAATATATTTTATACCGTCATCATCTCTTTACTATTGAGAGCGAAAATTTGAATTCGAATTGCTAATTTGTAGTATAAAAGGATCTTCAAGATTTTTTTCACTAATACTGAAATTGAGAAAAATCGTTGTTGAAGAAATAAAATTTTAGATTATACCTGCCAAACATTCACTGAAAATGAATCACAAATCAATTCTTTTGGTCAATTTAATTTATATTAAATTGATTTACAATTTTGAATATATTTCACATACATATTCATGAAAAACATGAAAGATAGTAATGTATTATATACGTATACAAGTATACCTACCAAAAATTATAATTCGAGAGATTTATTAGGTAATTCTTTTAATCTTCACTGTCACTATCTTAATTTTAAGTAATATTATAATATAATTAATAAATATATTTAGTTTAAGCACAATACAATCATTTCATTTTTAATGAATAAGTAGAGACTGAAAACTCTTTTTTAAATTAATTAAATTCCTTTTTCTAAATAATGCTATTGTTACATCCATCTCTAAATAGTTAAATATTCTCCTCACACTGGTGGTATAATTCCTTGGCAAATTACCTCTTGCTAATTAAGACTGCTGTCGATGTCTGTGACTCCATTACTATAGCTGAGGAAGAGTGATGGCCCTAGTACGCTCCCCTGCGGTACCTACTGATAGATCGCTCTTAGAGCTGTGAGGGACAAAGCCAAATAACTGGTGATTAGATACGTTAAACGCATCTGTGGAGGGGGAGAGTTCTTTCTTAGCTGAGACATTAGGATTTCTCAAATAATTGAAACAGTCAGAAAAAAGATAGAGTCAAAGTAACTATCTTCACTAGTCAATTCAGTATCTTAACTAGTCAATTCACAAGTCAATTTGCCAGCGTGAGGTAATAATAACCTCATTTCTAGAAAAAATGACTTTCTAGCACAGGTCCTATTGAATATTAAGATTTGACACAGCCTATCATTCGAATATCCGACTTTTTCCTTATTTCAGTCTTAATGCCATAACATTCTATAAATTGACATAAATTTTGTTGTTGATATATCATAAGGTGTGGGATAACAATTAAGTAATTAATGAAATGAATCTGTAATTTATTTTGTGAGATATTACAGTGACCCGAGTCACTCGACAGCGGGTGATGACTTTGCCTGTTGTAAAGTTCAGAATCTCCAAAAAATTCTATGTGGCGAAAATTTGAATTATTTCAGAAATGAAACAATTTATTCGTGAAAAAGGTAATTACAAATTGGGTTCACAATTTTAAAAGAAGGATACATATATTCACGGTCCTTCAAGCTCAACGGCTTTTAGGACAACCTATCAAATCAATTCCTATATTGCAAGTTACAAATATATTATCATTATTTTCTTTAGTTGATGCCTATCTTTAATGCGTTATCCTACCTAATTTTTGGTGACCGGACTACTCGCCGCCGGACAACTCGCCGCCAGACAATTCGCCGCCAGACAATTCGCCGCAGACAATTCGCCGCAGACAATTCGCTGTGAGGACAATTCGCCGCTAGGACAATTCACCGCCAAAACAACTTGCCATGTGATTTATATTTATTGCCGTATACACTATTTATATATAAAAAAATAAATATAAACTGTGTGTTGTAAATTAATTATCAAGTTTTCTTAGCCCTATATGAAAATGTTTTCTTTTCCTCTTCAAAAGTTAAATGAATTTTTTTTTAAATAGATATATAGTGAGTGTTGTAAATTAACAATACATTTTTTCCATCTATTTGAAACTATTATACTAAAAATAAGTTGCTATTGGAAAGAAAAAAAATTCAGATGTCTTCTTAATACGTTTAATGACTTATAAAGATTACTTTTGTTTAAATTCTAAAACTAGTACAATAGTACATCAGTGCAAATGAAAGATTCTTGAACTACGAGGTATTATTTTTTTGTGTTAGGTAGGCTAAAAACATTAACTAATCACCTCCACATTTTTCTTTTCTTTTCTTGGGTGCAGACCCAGGTGCTTTTGTCTTTTTTCATCGTATTCCTGGGTATTTAACTGTATTCACGGAGTAGCTTTTCGACATCCATGAGCATTGTCACTGACTGGTGGTTTGTGTCTTGGTTCAAGGTGCCAGTTTGCTTTCTGACTTATAATATTTATTTAATTTACTTCTGACGTCAACAACAAGGCCCTTCTTTTTGAGGCACACTTTAAACACTACTAAATTTTAAAATAATATCTTTAATGTTTTTGCGGTCTTACATGTTCTCACAGAGAAAAATACAACAACAAAAATTGAAATAATGAAATTTGTCAAATATTGTTTTACGTCACTCTTGAGCGTATTTTTAGGAATATATTTTTATTCAAATTTATAATATTTTTCAATTAATGTAAAATGTAAGTGATATATACGCCATTAAAACATAAATCACGCGGCGAGTTGTCCGCACGGCGAATTGTCCGCGGCGAGTAGTCCGGCGGCGAATTGTCCATCGGCGAATTGTCCTGGAACCCTATTTTTGGATAGAAGTATATCATATAACCATAAAACTAAGGAATCGCTGTGAAATTTGGCTTAATTATCAGCACTAACATAATTTATTGAATTACCGATCATTTATGTAGTTGGTCAGATAAATTATACGCATAAAGTAAAATGTCAGGAACATATAATTTATTGTATTTCCACATAGAATTTCAAAATAATTTTTAGTTCAGTATGAAATAATCTTAGTAATAATGGTATATTTTCATATGGAATTTCAAAATATTTGTGGTGCGGAATAATTCGAATATTATTCAGATTATGGAGTGATAGTGAAATCGAACTAACAAAGTCGATTTCAAAATATTAAAATTAATTGTAAAAAATATAAATATAATCGATTATATATAACTGAATTATTTACATAAAAATCTGAAATGAAAAAAAAATTATTAGATAATTGAATTAAATCGATTTACCAACATATAACAGTTCCTTTCTTCCTCTATTGTGCCTATAATCTCTTTAACTCACAGTTACAAATAACCCATTCATTAAATTTTCTTTCTTCGCAATTCAATCTGGTCTCCTCGCCATAAATTATGCGTACTTCCTTTCACTGCTGCCGCCCTGACGTGAATAACATAAACCATAAATGATAACGACCATAAATTTCACTTGTTCCGTTCTAGTTGAATCGAGTCTGTGATAAGAATGAAGCGCCAGATTCTACGCAAATTCAGCCTAACCCTAACAAAAAACATTGTCGGGAAGATATTAGGCCTATATAGAAAAAGAGAATCACTTTTTCGCGGTATTTTTGACCGACATAAAATTTGATGGTCAGTTTGACCAACGAGATTGGTGTGGAACTGTGGATCATTATAATCCATGTTAAAATATTCTATAAATGATCAATTTTTTATATTTCACATGAAACAAGTGTTTAAAACTATGCAACTATGCAATTATATAAATTATTTATCTATCCTAGCTTCTTATTAAATCTTCTCGTTGTTTTTGAAAAAAATGCATGCATTACTTATTTATTTAAATGGAAAAAAATATCTTTTTAAATCAAAAATTGTACATTTTGTTTGAAGTTATATAAGAAATATACATTTCGAATAATTGAGTCCAAAATTCGTACAGAGACTCAAATCTCTTTTCTAAATATAGATCAATTCAGCTTGATTCAAATAGGTTTTCTGGCATCAAAATAACATTCTGATGTAATACATTTCGATACTGATTGATTGAAGAAGATAATTTAATTTCAATTCCATTTCTTTCCTTCTCTGTTATCACATCGAAATTTAAATTGAAAGAAATATAAATATATATATATAGTAATATAGATTTCCAGTGATAAAAATCTGCTAGGGTGGGTAAGTTAGAGGACAGGACCCAACTTATTCTTTTCAATCTTCTTCTTTCTCTCTCAATCTTCTATGGCCCCACCATAACTTTCTCTCTCAATCTTCTCTGGCCCCACCATAACTTTCTCTCTCAATCTTCTCTGGCCCCACCATAACTTTCTCTCTCAATCTTCTCTGGCCCCACCATAACTTTCTCTCAATCTTTTATGGCCCCACCATAACTTTCTCTCTCAATCTTCTCTGGCCCCACCATAACTTTCTCTCTCAATCTTCTATGGCCCCACCATAACTTTCTCTCTCAATCTTCTCTGGCCCCACCATAACTTTCTCTCTCAATCTTCTATGACCCCACCATAAAATAATTATGATCATCAAAGAAAGTGTACTTGTGCCAATATTACGTGGGCGACTGTACCCGAAATTGAAACTGGTGAAACTTTAGCGACGACCTAAAGTGTACATATATATATATGTATGTATATATTGTGATAAATTATTGCTCTTGTTCTTTTGAGTCGTTCTGTGTGTTTAGACCAGAAATTTATTGTCTTTTTGGGGACTTGGGCCATATGTTCTTTTTTTTTGGAGGAGATCTCGAATATTTACGAGGGGGTGATGACTTTTTTGTCGTATGCGACTGGAACCTTAAGAATGTTAGGAATTTCTCTACCTGCGATCAATGGAACGGGAATGATTTTTTGGAACAATTTATTATCCTTAAAAAATAGGAGGAGAAATTTGAACGGTATTTGATTTTGGATTTTAATTATTTTCATATTGTATATTCATCTAACTATATGCAACTGTTTACTGTCTTGCTTTTGACTACATTAATTATTATAACTTAATGAATAATCAAGTAATTGAGTTCACTTGGTTCAAATATTAATTAAAATACGAGGATATATATAATATGTTTCATTAAACAAGGTATTGAAATGATTTATGCAATTAATATTATATGATTATTAAAGTAAGTGGTTACCAATTTACTTTTTGTAATTCAAACATATATATATTGAAGTAGAATTAGTATTATATGCATCTTGAGGTAGATTCATATTAAGGAACCATCTGGGTAAAAGGTCAAAGTCGTAGATAGATCCTCTTTCCGATATAAGTGATAGGGGAGAGAAAGAATATCTCAAAACTGTAGACCCTATTTTCATATCAATTTTTAATACGTCAAGTGTGATTTATTTGGAAAATTTAACTTAGTTATATTTTTTAATACAAAAAATATTTTTTAATAAAAAACTCACAATTTGAAGTCTAAATTAATATTAGAAGATGAAATTCCACGTCAATTTTCTTAAATTTACGAATTAATGAGCGTTTTGATGAATATATTATAGTTATATACATTTTATATCACATAATTTTAATTTTTCCCATATACTTATATGTATATGGGTAATATATTGTCTCAATGTACATTTACATTTCTTTCCTTTTATAATTCAGATCCTTAATTTAATGATGCGGAAGAAAATGTCTATTTTTTCCCTGACTACTGAGCATACGAGTAAATGTGGCGATCTTGTTCTTTTTTTTTTGTTTTTATTCGGTTAAGGATTGCCGAAGACTCTTTTTTGGTCACTTTTTGTCTACAGAATAGAGAGCCTGGATTCTCTATAATGATCTTTACTTCATTGATTCAATGGATGGATTACTGAGTGTTGATAAACTTATATTTTACTGAGGTAATATTTCACTTACATTTAATTCAGTTCAATTTATACAGTAATAAGATATTTTAGGACTTGGTTTGCAATGTTTAATTTCCAGAATAAAAGTTTTATTATTTATTATGTAAAATAATCAGCCATTATAGAATTTCAATGCGATACTCTGGATTCAAATCTCTAATACTAAATTCAGAACTGAAATTCAAATCCTAAACCTCCTCATTAAATTAGAAAAAAATGTCAGAATAATATACCTCTCATCTTGAAGTTTCTAATTTTCGTTGCCAAGCCTATTCTCTGTAAGATTGGATTCAGTTCCACGGCATTATATATTTCACGAAGCATGGAAAATATTCGCTTAAGAAAGCACCGTATACATTATTTATGGGGTGACACCTAAGGCTTATCCCAGAGCTAGATAAGCCCATCAAAATGTAGCACTCGACGTACGTGCTCTCCCTCCGCACCACATGTCCTGCTTTTCTTATATAATATTAAACTTTTAAACTTATACCCAAAATCAGCACTTTTATAAAAAGGTTGTGCTAGGAGTTTGTATGTTTGGCAGCAATATAACTATTGTTAGTTATTTGTCAGTGATATTTTGTGAATTTATTATTTATTTACTGAAATAGATTTATTATTTAACAAGTATATTTATTATAAAAGAAGTAAATATAACAAACTTTAGGATGATTTTAAATATTGACTACAGAAAAATTAAAGATATCAAATGGATGATATCTATTGAAATGAGAAAAAAATGGGTTAAGTTTTTTCCATTATTAAAATATAAATTTGACTTTGAAATAAGTTTTTTTTATTCATTGGTATGATAATCTATTCTGTTATTGGATGATGAAATCAAACATGATTCAATTTCGTGTTTCTCTTCGTCTCGTTCTTTCCAGAATCCAAAGAAGGAGATAGAGATGAAGATGAGGAAGTCAGAGCAAACTACAGAAATTAGAGTAAAGATAACTCTAATGGACCCCATTTGCGGATGGATTGCTGATGAGATCTGGAGGGGGATAACGGAGCCACCTGCTGTGTGGAACTTCACGAAAATAATTCTTCTAATTGTAGTTTCAAATTGTTAGGTAAAAGAAAAAAATCTTGGAGCTAGTAAGATAACGGACCAGAAACGGACCAAGTCAAGATAACGGACCAGAAACGGACCAAGTAAAGATAACCAGAAACGGACCAAGTAAAGATAACGTACCAGAAACGGACCAAGTCAAGATAACGGACCAGAAATTAAGCTAGTAAAGATAACGGACCAGAAATTAAGCTAGTAAAGATAACGGACCAGAATACTTTATTTTAGTTTTATTAAATATTTGCTTTAGTATTTTATAAAAATACAACCTTATAAATGATAATATTAATGATTATACATTAATTTTGCATATTTTATTAATTGAAAGAATTAATAAAAAACAACAGATAGTTTCCATTAGCTTTAATAAATATAAATATATAAAATATAAAAGAATGGAAAAGAACTTTGGCTATAATCCTTTAATGTGGTATCTATGATTCCATAATGTTACTCTTTTTCAAATTATATGCCATATATTAATAATTTAACCAAGTAAAGTTAGTGGACCAGAATTTAACCTAGTAAAGATAACAGACTCTGGTCCGTTATCTTTACTGGACTCTGGTCCGTTATCTTTACTGGACTCTGGTCCGTTATCTTTACTGGACTCTGGTCTGTTATCTTTACTGGACTCTGGTCCGTTATCTTTACTTGCCCAAAATTTTATATTTTTAATGAGGAAGATTCAACTATTTTTCAACTATACTCTATATAAGCACTCACTCTTAATTATAATCCTTCATCGGACATTCCGACTAGAATTTACAGTTATATTGTCATAAATTTTTATATTATTCAATAGCTTCAAATAAATATTTACAGTAATTGAAGTGATAGACAATCTGCTGATTCCAAATTTTTTAACTAGATTGGCAGTAAAGATTGTTTTAAAACTTATCAAATAACCAAAAGTTAAATTAGAATAATTTATTTAATGTGACGATTATTCACGCGCTACTTCAATTTCAATCACAATATTTACTTTTCTGAATTAAAATGCGATATCACATTAATTATTTTTGTCTAAAATGTCAAGCACGAACGACAATATTTAAAATAATGACTGCAATCAAAAATGAAAACAATTTTATAACTTTTTCGAACTAAACAGTATTGCATTCATTTATAATCACACGTTATTTGAATATAGAAAGAACATTTTATTCTATTTTAAAATCACACTGTACATAAAAGTAAACTAATTATACAAATGTATTCAGATTTAGTTGATTATTCAGTATTTTAATTGGAATTCAATCTGATCATTTGGTGCATTAATACCCTTTCAAATGATTCAATTAATCAAATTATCTAAATCCAAAGTTATTATTGATGAATAAATATATAGGATTATAAATTATACGTTTATTGCCGATTTATACAATCTTGAGAATGCGCTGTGAGATTTTTAACCACTTTATAACTTCATTTTATTTAATTATGTAATCGAATAATAATGCAATTCTTATTGGGTGTAGCCCACCCCTAAACCCTCCTGCAGGTCATCCAATAATCATGAAGTGTGCTGTACAACAAACTAGTGGATATATAAAAAAACACACTACCGCCATGTATGTTTAGAGTAATTGTAATTCATTTATTGTGATCTTTATTGAATTTTTCAAAATAATCTTTGAATATTTATACTAAATGAAGATTTTATTGAAACAATCAACGTTTTCCGGTTTGTTGCATCCGCTATTTTGTTGTACTGCGCACTTCATAATTGTTTGATGATCTTGCAGGGTGATTCGGGGGTGCAGGCAATATACCTATTATATTATCCAATCAATTTCATGCAAATATTGATCCAACATTGGTTTGATAGGTTTTTTGTAAACATTTCCCGTTACCTCATCAAAACAGTGCCAAATTTCCCTTCGCCATTGTATGATAATTATTCCCTTCATTTTCCACATTTCTGTAACTGTGAGCCTAAATTCTGGCCTAAAAATGAGCTTCAAACGGAGCCAGAGAGTGTTTTTAGGTATTGAAACACAGAGCTTATTTTTCCGCTACTCCATTTAGCCTTTGTAGATGCCCGCCATACCATCCTCCGCTAAATTGTTTCCTCCATTTTTAATTATGATGACTAAGGATCTTGTTAGTTTGGCGCTGTACTATCGTCAGGTTAGATATCGATACATAGTGATTGTCAGTACTTTTCTAACTGAGTTCAGACAATTTTGATGCGATGAATCCAAAAATAGCATTGATTTTGTTCAATTAGGTCAACTTTGTATTTTATAGCCGAATATTTTTTTAACGGTTGTTGTGCAAACATAATAAGAGTATTAGCATTTTTGTGGCTGGTATATTATGATATAATTTTCTAGTTGGAAAAACACATTTTATGCTAAGTGACATTTTTCAGTTTTAAGATAAAAGTATTAGATAGCATGAGAAAAATGATATACATTCACTTAATAAAAATATGAATTTTCTCCTATTCACTATAAATCATAAGGAAATGTAAGAAAATGGCTTATATATATTGGAAGTTTTTCAAAAATTGTAGTATTAAAAACATCAAAAATCAGACTTGCCCGGCGGCCCAAAACAACGAAGGTCATTTTGCCCATAAGTCAGGTTACTTTAAATACGTACAGGTCAAAGTGACTTGATATAGCCAGGTAAAAGAAATATAAAGAGCTAGTTGACCCGAAAAGATAGTCACTTTGACTCAATCCTTTATCTGACTATAGGAAAGTTTAAAATATATTTCGGAAGTTATTTATATAAAGTCCGAGTTATTAAAACCAATCGGGATTAAACGTAAAGCAACTGGGATAGTAATAGAGGCGTCACTGAAAATAAATTAAAAAATCTGTAGATTTTCATACACAATAATAAAGTTCTGTTGGTTCCAATACAGAAGAAAGTTCTCCATTACAGAAAGTTCTCCATAACAGAAAGTTCTCCATCACAGAAAGTTCTCCGTTACAGAAAGTTCTCCATAACAGAAAGTTCTCCGTTACAGAAAGTTCTCCATAACAGAAAGTTCTCCATTACAGAAAGTTCTCCATTACAGAAAGTTCTCCATCACAGTAAGTTCTCCATCACAGAAAGTTCTCCATCACAGAAAGTTCTCCATCACAGAAAGTTCTCCAATACAGAAAGTTCTCCATCACAGAAAGTTCTCCATCACAGAAAGTTCTCCATCACATGAAGTTCTCCAATACAGAAAATTAACTCACCTCTCGATCATAAGCAAACGACTCACTGAGGAAAGAGAATAATTTCCAGGATTACAAATTTTGTGTATAGGGAAACCATTACTCCATGTGGATCATTTCTCCTCCCAAATCGCTTAAACCACACGTTAGTAATTTACCTCCAAACAATCAGGAGGGTCATCGTACTCCACAGCTTAATATTTGAAAGTCGCTGCTGAGACTAATTGCTGTGTCAGCACCTTCACAGTGCATGTATGTGTCGCATTCACTTTTTGATGAATGTGATTGTGGTGGCGAGCGGTGGCTGTTTTTAATTAACGAATAATTAAGGAAGGGGAGGAATTAAGAGCTAAATTTAATGGTTTTACAAAGGTTACTGTTGGTACAGTCAACTTCATCTTATAAAGTCCGTGTACAGTACTGACATGGCGGCGATGAACTTATTGCAGTGACTGCATATACAGATTTGTACAATGATTAATAAAGTATTAAACTGTATTACCATTGTGAGTACTTTAATAAGATTTACATGTTATATTCAGTTAAACCTTTTAAAATTGGATTTGGTAGATAATTGCAGAACAAGTAATTCAGTTAAGATATCCAATTTAACCTATAGAAATGTAGAATATATTGTTAGGAAAATTAAGATCTGTAAATGATTTGATTTAGTATAAGTACTATATATTTTACCTGCAATTCTTCAATAAATGTTAATTAAAAAACTTTGACCATAAACATAATTTTATTTATAGAGGAAATAATACAGAAGCATGGTTCTACAGTTACAAGACATAGATCGTAATTGGAGACTAGCTAGACCAGTGTAAATTGCACAGAAATTTTACTTTTACTTACTGTTATTTACTCCAACTTTATGAGACGCTATTGATAGAGTGTTCATTTAGTGCATTTTGTGACGGACAGACCGACCTCATATGTGACGAACAGACCGACCTCATATGTGACGGACAGACTGACCTCACATGTGACGGACAGACTGACCTCATATGTGACGGACAGACCGACCTCATATGTGACGGACAGACTGACCTCATATGTGACGGACAGACTGAACTCACATGTGACGGACAGACTGACCTCACATGTGACGGACAGACCGACCTCACATGTGACAGACAGACTGACCTCACATGTGACGGACAGACTGACCTCACATGTGACGGACAGACCGACCTCACATGTGACGGACAGACTGAATTCACATGTGACGGACAGACTGACCTCACATGTGACGGACAGACTGACCTCATATGTGACGGACAGACCTACCTCACATGTGACGGACAGACCGACCTCATATGTGACTTTGAGACCGACCTCATATTATGTGACGGACAGACCGACTTCATATGTGTCGGACAGACAGACCTCGTATGTCCAAATCATAAAATAAGCGTGACACAGAATATAAAGCACACGTGTTTGTATTGATATAGGTATACATGATTATAAAATATACCTATTTGAAGGAAAATTTCATTTGTAAATAATTAAAAACAAGAATCGAAAGGAATTTGCTTTGGTGAAATATTCAGTTATCGTTCTGAAACGCTATTTTATTATGTATATGAAAATCATTTGGAAAATAGAAATAGAAATTAATTCTGGTTAAAATTCAGCTCTCAAAATAATACGAATTATGAGAGTTATTATTTTCATCGTTATTTTCATCTATTCAGATATCAAAAATAGTTTAACGTCTCACAAAATTCATGATTGTTTTCGAAAATTCCCATTTATCATTTTCAAATCATTTTGACAATATTATTGTTCTTTCGAACAGTATATTGAGCCTTTCCTGTGTTATTTTAATTACTTCGTTCTTTTCATCAATTCTGATATGAAAAATAGTTTAAGCTTAGTCGAATTGAGCGGTCGAAAACCCTGAACAAAGTTCGAAAACATAGTCGATGATTTGCAATTCAATTAAAACACAGTTAGCAGTGTAAGATTTTATAACCTTATAATCTTAGGACAGATCCCCATTTTCGGACGCGTACGAGAAATCGTATAATTTTTCAAATCGTATTTTAATTTGCAAACAATTTCTTTTATATACATATGAAAATAAAGGTTAAATAATAAATCATATTTTTTCTTACGCGTTCAAAATGTTCAACTATCAGATAAACTCAGAACTTGTATTATAAAATCTAGAATTACAATACATTAGCATCGTATATTTTGATTAGTTATTACTTTCAAGAAGGAAAAATGAGTTCAATATGCATCATCACATTCCTCCTAATTTGCATGACCCGAATCTATAATTAAAGATCAAAGAGTGTTATTCTTTCTGCTGATGAGAGGAATTTCCAAGCCACTTCTTTCGCCATCATATGAATAATTTCTCCAATATTAATCCGGATTCCATGATCGGATGGAAGATGAATTCATTATGCATACAATAGTCAAGTTGGGATTAGATTTCGAAACGCGGGCGAAAAAGTAGCGCATCTTTTTCAATTTGAATGGCGGCGTTATGCTGTATCTGTCAGTTTGGCAGACAGTTTTTGCAGCGGAGTGAAAAAGAGTGTAATATTGTTTGGAATGAATATGATGATGTTGACGTGAGGATTTGAACTTGTTTTTTCAGTCGCAAGCGGTGCGAATATTTGGTAAAAACACTGACGTGGAACATGATTGTGAATATTTTTAATACAGTAACTGGATATCAAGGGAAATCCACCACCTTGAATACAAAAAGAATTTAATTCCTTATATCTCAAATGGATAATCATTTTTTAGGTATCTCAGTTGACAGGTTCAGTAAAATCAAGAGAAGATATGCTGTTTTGAATCAGTTAACCTACTTCTCTTTCATTCATTTGCAATTCATAAGCTCGAATTTTCGTGGAATTCCAAGCAAAAGAAGAAGAGCATCATCACCTTGGCCTCTTCACCGAATAGGAATTTGTGAAAAAATAATTGAATGTAAAGTAGTTTGACACGATTCCTTTCAAAATTACTGAAGGCTGAATATAAATAGCTCATAAATGTAATATATACTGCACGTTCACAACTGTTTGACCATTAGTGAAAGTATGCTTTGATTATTGTATTTTCATCCTAAAAATTTATTTATTACACAGACACTCACAGTAGTCGTATCATGAACCCATCTGACCTTTTGATATTGATGATTGACCTCTTATCTCGTACGTTAACACCAACTTTCAAAGAATTGTGACCTGACATGTATAGTGTCCAAATACTGCACCGTTTCCTCACTTATAGAATCTCTCGAGTAGATCATGTAGGTGCGTGGCCTTTGTAACCCAATTCTCTGCCGACAATAGTTCTAGGTAGAGCGTTAGAAAACTCAAACACATTTCCATACTGGCCAATCGAAGCCGAGCCGAATTTGCAATGCTAATTTTCAAGGAGATGAGCCAACACACGAGAGCAAATTTATTTCTTCAGTCTTGTTCTTCTCTGATGAAATCTCTATCGACAAAAACCTGAATGTTGTACATTGAAGAGTTGAAGTCTGTAAGAAGAAGCTATTGTTGGTTTTGGTTGATTCTTCAGGTCTCAATTCTTGCGGTTTTACCAAACAAGGGAAAAGAAATTAATTGAACTGAGTTTTCTGGGAGCTGGTATGGTTCACTTCCACAGTTATTTATAGTATAAAATTATAACGGGTAAAAAGCGATATTGAATTAGTTTGTTTAGTGTTCATTAGAAATTATATCATTACTAAATTGTTCTTTATAATGTTTGTAAATGATGTTAATAATGAAGAATCACAGTTCAGAAAATGATCGATCATATTTCATAATAACCGATCTTCAATAGATAGTTTATATATAGATCATTCCTCTAATACACCACGGATATATCAGTCCTCTAATACACCATGGATAGATCATTCCTCTAATACACCATGGATAGATCATTCCTCTAATACACCATGGATAGATCATTCCTCTAACACACCATGGATAGATCATTCCTCTAATACACCACGGATAGATCATTCCTCTAATACACCATGGATAGATCATTCCTCTAATACACCATGGATAGATCATTCCTCTAACACACCAAGGATAGATCATTCCTCTAATACACCACGGATAGATCATTCCTCTAATACACCACGGATAGATCATTCCTCTAATACACCACGGATAGATCATTCCTCTAATACACCATGGATAGATCATTCCTCTAATACACCATGGATAGATCATTCCTCTAATACACCATGGATAGATCATTCCTCTAATACACCATGGATAGATCATTCCTCTAATACACCATGGATAGATCATTCCTCTAATACAACATGGATAGATCATTCCTCTGATATACAACATGGATAGATCATTCCTCTGATATACAACATGGATAGATCATTCCTCTGATATACAACATGGATAGATCATTCCTCTGATATACAACATGGATAGATCATTCCTATGATATACAACATGGATGTATTTCCTCAGTGCATAACATCAGCTATTAGTTCTCTCAACAAACTTATCAAAGAAACTTAAAATTGCTCACTGAACTTGTCGACGTAAATATGAACTTTTGGGAGTCAGACCTGACAGTTTGTGGGCCCAGAGAAGTTCAGTCTGAGATACTGTGAAAGACTTTGCATTACCCAAATACTCGTGCTTTAGACTGTGTTTACCTTCTAAATCTGTTACCTACTTTGTGAAGAATTGGGGTAAAAAATTGCAGGTCATTGGAATAGCATATCGAAGGACTGTGAATCCATTGAGCCTATTTTATAACTTTGTATACACGAGGCTATTATAGGGCGGTAAATTTTTGGGGATTCTAATGCGACTTCCTGTCATGTATATATATATATAATCAAACTGTATTTGAAATGATATACTTTTTTACCAATTTTAGTCTCTGACATGAATTTGTGTTCATTTCATCAAACAATTCAACGACAAAAAATATTTAGCAAGTAATACTGGTGAAATTCATTATCTCAGTTTTTCTGTTACATTTTGGGTTGCAAGGGAATTAATTTTATTGACTATAATCTCATTGATTTATTTTACTACAATAACGTATTTATACTTCAAATTAATATTTCACAATCACGTTATTTTAATCTATTTTGGGAAAAAATTTCACAATGAAAATTTATCAATTTAAATGTTCCTCTAATAATTGGGGAAGGCAGTAAAATCTCACATATAATTATGGATGATCTTCAAACAGTGATATTTGAATACATATTCGAATATATGAATAATTTATACAAATAATGCAAGACTATAACTCACCTAATGAACTCACAGACCATTCTATAGGGTAGAAATCGCAACCGCGTTAACTTATCCGTAACTTCACCCCTGGAAGTTCATCACAACAATTGCCATATCTTCAGTTTGAACTCCTCAGCTCTCTCCCACTAAGCCTAATAAGCTACAGAGCTTTGTTTAACGCCTAACTTCTACTAAACTTTGACATTGTTTGTTCGACAATAAAGTTTATCCAAGTCTCTCAGCCTGTGAATTCTCTGAGCCTCTCTGGAAGTGAATGGTAATCACTGGTATTTCCTGCACCTAAAGGGCCGTACACACGCAGGGTTTTTTAAGTCTTTACACTAGACTTTTTGTTAAGCTCCTCCTACTTTTTCCACAAGAATATAAGAAAAAACGATAAATTTATTATTTATTTTAATCAGTATCCATGATACCTGCCGGTATCATGGATACTAACTGGAATAAATTATAATTTTATCGTTTTTTCTTATATTCTTGTGGAAAAAGTAGGAGGAGCTTAGCAAAATGTCTGGTGGAAAGACTTAAGCAACCCTGCGTGTGTACGGCCCTTTACAGTGCAGATACTCCATTATCGGACACCTCCAAAATATTAAATACAATTCTCAAAGTGAGTATTGAGATTAAGAATTTAGTTTAATCATGTGAAAAAGTATACTATAGTTAAAATCATCATTTGTAAAATTTGATCATATGCTGCAATCAAGTAAAATCAGAAGATACATCCATTATGCATCAATTATTTCCACTAATTATTAGCCTGATATTCCATCATTTCTATTCAAATCCTAATATTCCATCTTAAAGTATACTATCAAACAGAAACAGAGAGTATTATAGTGTCGAAAAGCTGCTTTCCAGAATTAAGACAAACCAAGTGAAGATAAATAATCGTTCAGAATGATACCAACACCGTATAAATCTGTTTAAACAATAACACATCTTCGAAGGCCCCAATATTTACATGAGTAATGAGTGCCATCCATTCAGACGCTCTCAATTCACCATTATTGTTATAATTTGAGTAGTTGAAAGTCAAATAAGCCAAAGTTGTCACAATGAGAGTCATTGAAGTTAGAACAAATAGAGAAAATTATCATCTCTAATTCTGGCTGCCTATGACAGCCTAGGAAATAAAGTTACTAGCGTTCTAGCAGTTATCCTTTGATATTTCGGAGTAATTGAAGGACACTTCGTAGGCAGGCTTTTGAGAGTCCATTTTCGAGTTTTCGGGAATACATTTCTAGTTACAGGGAGAAATACACAGAAAGAAAGAGAATTGAAGGCCTCGATTCTGACCTTTATTAAAGATTATGTCATAACCCGATTGCAGGTCTCTGTAATATTTCATAGTATGCTATTTATCACCTCAATATATGCATAATTATAATCAAGGTTGGGACAATATGCTCTTAAAATCATAGATCCCGAAAATATTATCGACGGACAGAATGAAACAGTATTGAATCGTTCTAAACCAGTGGTATATAGTATTCGATACCATTTCGTTTCGTCTTTGATATTCTTTGGATCTATAACTTTAAGAGCATATTGTCCCAGTCCTGTTTATAATAAATTCATCCCCAATTTCTTTTTCACCAGTAGTGGGTATACTCTGACTGCAAAAGGTGATCAATTTAATCTGTGTGTGGGTAACATTGACTTGATTAGGAATTAAAATTTGACCATATGAGAAAGTCACTTTGACTCAATCTTTATCTGACACCTTGCAAAAGTTAGTCAAGTTTATTTCCACTAAGAGGTTGTTCTTTGATATCCGACCTGAATAATTTTCTTTATCTTTCGGATAATCTGGTAGGTTGAACAAGATATATTAGCTGTTTCTCTCTTAAGTTTCAAAGTATTAGCAAACTTGTATTTTGGTATACATACTCTATCACTAATTAAGCAAAGTTAGAAGCAGAGACGATGCTCTGATGGAGGAGCTAGCTACAACGAACATTTTCAGCTCTGCAGAACTTGAATACCTTATGGAGTTTAATGACTTTCCAAATGAGGTATATAGTCCCGGCCTCAATTTTCTGTTTCGTATTCAAGTCAAAATTTGTATCTTGTACCAGAGATTGAAGAGAGAAGAAAAATTATTCTGCAATCTTGATGCAAAGAGGTAATTTAGTCTTCTTAAATAAAAAGGAATATTTTGAAGTATATTTAACACTATATGTTTATTTGAGATTTTGGACACATTATTTTATTTGGACGGTAAGCTTTCATGTAAGATGAAGAGATGTTCACATACAATATTTGTTCTATAAAAGCAACTTCTTCACTACTAAAAACTTAGCAAACGACGAAACGGTTTTGATTATCATATAACTTATTGTCCAAATGAAGCAAAAAAAATCTTTTAAAGGATCATTCATTATGAAATATAATATAAGCTCTAATAAACCGTTTTATTGAAATGAGATGGTCATGAAAGCAGCTACTCCATGAATGAGATATTGTATACAGCTTGAATTCTTTATGTGACGAAAAGGGACACATGGTGACTACACCCACGGATAAAAGAGGAAAATGAAGAGGTGATAATTAATGCAACATACGAGCCTACCCAACTCAAAAAACTAAGACCTCGTAGTTGAAGAGCATAACCCTAGCGCTATCCTATAAAACTGCAAGTAGCGTTAAAAAAACAGTGATAGATTATCATTAGGTTTGTGACAATATGAGTTTAAAATCATATTGATACCGAAAATATTGTAGATGGATTGAATTAAAGACTATTTAATCGTTCTAAAACATAAGTATATAGTATTTAATACCATTTCCTTTCGTTTCGTCTAATGATATTCTTAAGATCTATGATTTTAAATGCATATTGTCACAACCCTAATTATCATATACCCTAAATTCACGAACAAAATGGGCAAAAAAAAATTCCTTTGATCGTACGAAAGCAATTAATTCAGACACAACTTATAGTAGAACATTAATTAGAGTGTCTTGAATCAGAATATTGTGCAGCTATTGAATAATCACAGAACTTACGTTCACAACATTGCTCTAATATCCCTTGGTTTGCAGCAATGAAATCACAAAATCTGATTGGTCCAGAGAATAAGTACGTCATGTGAGACGATTAGCACCGCCTCATGATTGGCCTTTTCGGTTTGCGCCAAGAATTGATTACGCGCTTACCCAATCGAATCGCTTTCTTCTTCTTTTTCGTTTGATGCTGAAGACATCTCATCCTCTCCATGACGACAACAAATCAAAAGGTTATGACAAACAAAGTGTATCAAGCCTCATTGATTCGCTCGGATTTTCATCAAGAAAATACACGCAAAAATGTCATCGCGATTCTGTTCAAGGATTTCTATAATATTATTATATAAAACTGTTCTAAATGGTTTGCTGAATTCTATTCTATTTTATGTTATATTTTGAATAAAATTACATCTTATTTTAGATATGTATAATGAATAATATTCTACCAATGGAGTATATTTTGCATCATGTACATTATTTATTTAATATTATTTCATGTTGTATATTGTTTATAAAGTCTACTTATTTGTTTAAAAATAATATTCTATCTTCTATATTATATATAATAAAATTTATATCGTGTATTATTAAATTGAAAAGTAATTAATATTGTTATTTATTTACGTTTATTAATATTCATCAATCTTTTAAATTATTTGTTGAGTAATTTCTATAAATTTCAAATTTAGAATTGATCTGTTGATTTGAAAAATAATTCGAATTCGAACTAAAATGGTTTAAGTTAGGTGGGATTTTAATATATTTTATTTCAAAGTTCTTTATTTTATAAATTCTATAACCTACATATAAAACTTTTAGACTTTTTTAGAATCAACTGTTGATATATTTAATTTCCAATTATTTTTAATGCATCCTAAAGAGATTTAAATCATGTGTATCTAGATTAAACTAGATACAAGTTTCACAATAAAACGAAAAACAATAAAAATTTGTTACTAAATTTATTTTCCAATTATTATTTAACGCCTCAGAAATTTTTAGAAAGACATTTTAATAATGAAAATCTATACAGCAGTTTCAAAATAAACAAACCATAATAATAATAACCTAGTCAATTTATTTTCCAATTCGTACACAAGGGTGACGAAATGTTGACCCATCAAATGAAGGGGGATTCAGTTAGCCTTCGACACTCGGAGAGACAACACGGGAAGGTCCTCCGCAGGAACCGCTTGATGATGCGTCTCACTGAACCATTTTCGTGCGTGAACATTTTTTTAAATTATATATTATGAGTGAAAAATAAAATAACCAAACTTTGTATAAAATTTTATTGGCAAAATAAATAGTGATTGACAAATTCAGTGCAAAAAAATATACAAAATATTTTCGATGATTTTGCCAAAGAGAACTGAAAAGAAACATTAATCATATGTACTTTAAGTAAACAATATGTGTTTTGAATGATTAAATAGATAAATAATGAAGCTAATAAAGAATAATTATACGATTCAATTATGTGACCTGTGATAAAAAAATTTTTGGAACCAGTTGGAAATTGCTGAGTGTTGAAAATGGCTTCACGACAAAATTTCTCCAGAACAAGAACATCAAATTTTCATATTTTGTCCTTCATAGCTTTGATCCATTTCAATTTTGTTACCGCAGATGAAAAATACAGACCTGTTTTCCCAACATTCAGCTACGAAAACACAATAAAATTCAACAATCAATCGTTTATAACCTTTGATTCGAATTCAAATATTCAATTTCCTGAACAGAAATTCTCTATCGACTTAAAAGAAGAGAATTTCAAGACAAGAATTGAGATTCCAGAGACTCTTCAGAAGTCCATGCCAACGCTAAGACCACATTCAGATTCCCAAACTATCGGATCACTAAATATAGAAACCACTTCAGAATCTGAGCCTACAACAAGAAACTCAACTTCACTGAAAGAGAGTAAAATCGCAGCTATTTTCAGAGGTGTTGCCTACGGATCCCCATTCGATGGTATCGGAGATCTTATAAGCTCCAACATAGCGAACAAATTGAAGGAGAATTTACAAAAGAGTGAAATTAAAGATTTCGGGAAGGTACAGAAGTTTAGACCGTCTCTGAAATTCAAAGAAAAACTAACAACGGAATCTTCTACACAAGACGCGAATGTTTACCGTATTCGAAATTTCACAAGATATGTTAACAGAAAAGATGTAAAGTTAAGTGAAAACGATAAATCGAAAGAAAAAGATGCAACAATTAGAAAATACGTTGATAGAAAAAAATATGAGACAAAATATGATCCCGACAGTGAAAAATTCATCCTGGAAGAAGATTTGTCATTACAGGAGAGCGACAGAAATAAACTTCAGTCAGTTAATAATATAACAAATAAACAGAACACAATACTCATTCAAGGAAGCTGCTTGGAAGACCTAAAGGAAATATTGGGCCCTGTTTGGCAGATTTATATCATCTCTGCAGCCTGTTCTTTCGCTGGAATAACTCTGGTTTCCTTATATATACTTTGTCGAGGGAAAGTGTGGCATGACGTATCGCCAGTCTTATTTATTTCATTCTATATATTCGTAACAACAACAGCCAGCATCCGCTGTGCCTGCTACTTCTTTGAATTATTTGGAGTTTCCCAAAAGTATTTCGATTTATTGAGAGTGATTCTGTGGAATGTCTTTTCTCCGCTGGTGACCATAAATTCAGTTATTTCCATCATTGTTTTTTGGAAAATTACCAACGTGAAATTGAACTACGTAGTTCCAATTATCATATTTATTGTGTGCATATTACAAACTGTATCTTGTTTAATTGTTGACATTTCTCTAGAGAACAGTGAGTTGAGCGGTGCTGGAACTGAAATAAAATGGATTTTTGAGAGTATCTCAACGTCATGGAGTTTAACTGTTTGTGTATTTTGTATTTACGTATTGGTGAAAATGAGAAAAAAATCAGTGAACTCGTCTCCTAGAGTAAGAAAATCAGCTAACCTCTTTCTAGTGGCATTGAGTATCTTTGGATCACGCTGTTTCATATCCGTTCTTACTAATTTGCTGAAATTGATCTTTTCCAATAGAGTCATTTCACAGGATGGAGGAATGAAGGATCTTCTTGTCAGTATATCATTTATAGCAAGTCTCTTAGAGTCACCGTACTTCATTGTAACACTATTCAGTTTTTCAGCTCTCTTTCATAACAAACAAAACGAATGTACTTCTTTTTACAACTCTAAATTCTGTTCCATTTTCTCCAAATGCTGCACCATGAATAAAACATCGAATATCCATCCAGTCATGAAGATATCGAAACCTGTTTCCATCTTTACTCTGAGCAATCAGGACTCGTCCAACGACTATGCCACTAATGATTTCCAATTGGTTTGGAGTAATTCTCGGTCAAACGATAGCTGTAGAATGGAGTCTATTGCAGAGGACAATGCAGTCACCGGACCATCCCGTCCAGATGTCAAGAGTCTTCGACCCATGAAATTCCTGCCGACTGGCTGTCAAAATAATGACTTGGTATTCACTCCGTCCCCTGATGAGCTGTACCATTCCCCTCTTTCTAAATCCACAACAGGATTATACGACAACATCCAAATCGAGCGGCCATCTTCAAAACAAACAACAGTTCCTACTTACCACCAGCCCTATTTCCCCTCCAAAACTTTCAGCACCGACGACTATAAATACCTCGGATCTACTCTTCCAAACAGATTATCACAGCTTGGGAGATTGTCCGGCAAAGAGGAAAATAAGACACGTATCGCCCAGATATCAGATTCTCCTTCTTATTGGATTCCTCACATGACTTTTTCTGGGGGATTCGACACGGAGGAAGAAAGGGATGTGGGGTTGAGGAAGCTTCCCCACGCTTCCAACTCTCTCGATTACTTATCTAAAGATGACTTTGCTCAGCAGTTTCATGATGGGGGATCACAATATATTGTAAATAATACCCTAAACAGCTGACTTCGTTGAGGGCGAATATTGTATGAGAGATGTTTAGTAGTTCCAATTCATAATCTAGTCATATTAAAATAATTATTCTCTGATAAAGTTAAGCTCTAGAATAAAATGTACATTTTATATTTAATTTCTAGTGAATTCATAGCTCAATATGTTTCAATGTAAATAGATGGTATATATTAAAATTATTTAGGTATATGTGCAAAAAATTATGTTTGAGAATAACTAATTACAAGTTTTCGTACTAAAACTTAGAAAACCTAAACTGAATTTTTATATTATTATTATAACCTAATTCGATAATTACTAAAATATACATTAAAATATTTAGTTTGTATGATAATAATTTCCAATTATAACATTATATTTTGATAAAATAACATTATATTTAAAATAGTTTTATATTTCAATGAATCAATTTTTTATTTTAATAAAATAATTTTTATTTTAATAAAAAAAAACTTTTATTTCAATAAAATAATTATTCATTTCAATTGAATAATTTTGTATTTTAATGAAATGATCATTAGAATTATAAAATATTTATCTTTTTAAAAAAAATGTTATTTATTTCAATAAAAATAGTTCTTCTTCTACAATAAATACGTTCAAATCAAACATTCTTTATTTATTAATATTAAATTATAGAATTCATTGTTATTTTATTATTATTCAAATTTTTGCAGCTAATAAAAAGATTTACGTTGAATGAACCAATAAACAATGAATTCCTTACACCAATACTATGATAATCAGTCGAGAAAGTGTCATGGACCCAGCCAAAAAGATATGGTGGGGTTATCGAAGATGTGCCATACATAATCTATTACACCCAACTCATAATTTTTTGTTAGGGTTAGTGAGACACGAATTATGAGTTAACTTTCTATTTTGGATTTAACATATATTAATTTTTAATTGACATAGCATTTGCAGCTATTATAAATGATGATAACTAGGATATTCCAATTTTGATTCTTCATAATTATCCAGACTATAAAAACAATATGTACTATTGGTGGAATGAGTCACTGTGATGATGTACTATCAGAGAAAAGAGTCACTGTGATGAGGTACTATCAGAGAAAAGAGTCACTGTGATGATGTACTATCAGAGAAAAGAGTCACTGTGATGATGTACTATCAGAGAAAAGAGTCACTGTGATGATGTACTATCAGAGAAAAGAGTCACTGTGATGATGTACTATCAGAGAAAAGAGTCACTGTGATGATGTACTATCATAGAAAATAGTCACTGTGATGATGTACTATCAGAGAAAAG
>CANNZV010001493.1:0-150124 GCA_947561585.1 Caprella mutica
AAAATTTGAAACATCATTTTAATTTATTAAGGAAAAAGAGATTCACCTACACATGCAGAAAACTCATAACATCTTCATTGTCTAAAATCTTATTCCGAATGGATCTCGAACTATATTCAGAAGAGCTTTTACAAACAAATTTAAGAATGTATATTCATTAACCCTAATAAGTTTGACTATCAGAATGTATCGGACCACGTGTTCAAAATATACATATCTTATTATTTTAACACGTTTTTAGTATATATATTAAACCAATGTGTACCCAGTTTAAAGTAAAAATATTAAACATATATGTAGAAATAAATACATAGGTATATAATGCATTGGCAACTGAGAGAGCAGATCTGTGACTGGGTGGAATGTAACCCAATCACAGATCACGCATGTGTGTGTTTTCTAAAAAACGTGGACTGTAGTGTGATTAGAGGCTACCAAACTGTACTTCTACGTAGCCATATGTCACAACATATCAAATTCATTTTCTTATTTACGTAATTTAAGCTGATTTTCGTGAATTGTAAATATTTTTAAATTCTAAATACAAAAATGTATCTGTTACTTTTGTGGGAACAAAGTCAAAAATGTCCGATAAATTTAAATGATTGATTTGAAAAATATGAAGTTATTTTAAAAGGATGTGCTTAGAAAACACACTTCAAACTTATTATGGTTGAAACAGTGGCGAGAGCGATCAAAATATGGAGATGCAAGAAGAGTGGTACCCGGTAAATTCATTGCAGTAAATTATCGAAGTTTATCGCACGTTAAATCAAAGTATGGCCGAGCTATTAATTGCAGATTATACTCTACTTTTCAGCTGATTAGAGTGATTGAATTTTTGCATGTCTAAAATAATGTAATAAAATAACAGTACTGGAAAAATGATCATGGATTTTTCAAAATCGACCCTATTACAAAAAAATACATGAACCAATTTCATTGATTGCGAACCGATTTATTTTAATACACTGATACCAAAGATATTATACTACACTAAGAAACACTACTCACGCCAAGTTCTGGTTTCAAAAGCTATCTGGTTTCAAAAGCAGGAACTATAATTGAAATATAGTAAGAAAAATCGATGTATGTGGTGTGCGTGACGTCATAACAGCAACACTTACTGTTCCGATAATATATTTCTCTTTCATTTTTATTTCCTCGTTGTATTACTTTTATTCTGATTCACACTTGAACCAAGACTGTAGTGCAAACATTAATATAACGTCATACAACCACCACATTCCTTCCCTTCTCACTTGTCACACGGCACTCGTCACGGGAGGTTATCGCTCCGCCTCTCCTTAAACTAAAACGTAAGTTAACAAGCCAAATATTATAAGCCCCAACCATATTTATTATTTCATTAATGTTTAAAAGATGATATTGCGTTCATATGTCATTATCCTATAATACTTTGTTTTTAGGCATTATTGCTGTGTTTCATAATAAGAGTCATTATTTATAACATATCTCTGTTGTGTTGCATTTTGTTATATAGATGATGTATTTTTTATTAAGTATTTTATTTTATAGAAATGTAAGATATTTTTTTTATTTTAGGTCACTGATCCATGTTGTCACTAAGAAGTACATATGAGCACATAAGAAGCGTGTTTTCCCCCTTCCTTACGGCTACCGTAATACTTACAATCATATTTAAAACAATTAAAGAAGGTAAATTTGTAAAAAAAAAGTTATTAATTTTCTCAATATAATAAATAAATATATATTATATAAATTATATAACCTGCTAAACCTGTAGTTTTCTCTTTAAATTTGTTCCCTTGCTTATGTCCTGTCACAAATCACTCAATTGTCGCTAATTATAAATATTGGTATTCATAGTAGGGTAGGTATTGAAAAGTACAGCTTTGTGAGCTGTTGTCACAAATCGAGTTATATGTGACCCTAACGTTAACAAGGCAACACACATAAATTAAAATTAAGGTTAAGCAGTGTGAATAGCTTGACACAGTCTTATAATGGAAATGAATAAACGCTTTTCATAATGTTACGTTTTTCAAATTTCTTGAATATGATTTTAGAGTGTTGCTGTTATGACGTCATGCAATCAACATACCCTGATTGTCCTTACTATAATTCAATTCCAGTTCCCGCTTTCAAAACCAGGTGGCAGAAAAATAGATATTGTCGAGAGTAGTGTATCTTATTCTGGTATATTATCACTGCTGATACAGTGCTACGTCTTGAACATTCATCAATATTCAGTTTGGCATAATAGAGCTTGCGTAAGTTTCCCATTCGCCATCATATTCTCCACATACCGCATCATTTTTCCCAATTCCCCATCACTCTCATCCCATTTTCGATCTTTTTCTTCGCATTCCCAATCAGTTTTACCCAATTCCCCATCATTTTATCCCCATTCCAAATCAATATTCTCGATTCCCCATAATTTCCAATAGTATCTATTGTTTACGAAATCGAATGTTTAAAAAAGAAGGTTCAATTAAACGACGGTTAAAAGGAGATTCAGGATGGAGTTTTTTTTTCATTCTCCCCTTTCAAATTAGGGCAGTTATAATAGTTAGTGTAAGTGATTGAAATGATTTTTGATTGTGGTGAAGGGAAAAGGTGATGAATGATGATGAATAGGGAAACAGCCACTGGTTTAAAATCCTAGGTGTAATGAACCTCCTGTTAAAGCACCTTTTTTCGAAGTGAAACTACCAAATTAGATTTGGTAGTTATTTGGTAATTATTGTATGTATTTCTATTGATTGCTATCAATATAATATTATTCATAATTAATTGCAAACAAATTAATGTAGACTGAAACTAGTTTTTGTTATTAAAATATTTAACAAAAATAATTGGGTACGCTTATGACCTAGGGGGCTCATGACCAGGGGGGGGGGGTTCTTGACCGTACCCCCGTTTGCATGTGGTAGGTTCTGTAAAGTGTAACATATCAAACAAACAACTTAGATAACTGTTACATAACATTTAAGTGGTGTACTTATTCATTCGTTCTGAGCTGCATCTCTTGTATTGGAATGAATCTTTTCTGTAGCTATTGGAGTTTTTGATGAGTAGAGATGGTGTGCAGATTGGGAAATAGAAGACTGAAGATTTATAGGAAGGATAAACAAAAGAATGCTGGCGACAGTCGGAATTTTTTAACACAACTGTCACTAGCATTCAATTTAGCATATCCTTCACTGTGTATTCACCGCAGTTACCTCCATCAGCCATTTAAAGTATACGACCAGCAAGCAGATAACCACATCATATTCTTTTACAGCTTCATTTCAAATTATTTGTAACACTAATCAGATGGAATTTCAGCAATACTATCATATATAGGAACATTTTTTACCATTCTATAATAAGTAAGTACATACTTGATACTAACTACTAATTAATTCTCAGTAATAGTTCTTTTTTGGGTAGGTTCTATGTAGGTAGATATTTGTTAGGTAATGAGGTAAGCACATAACTACTACCTATGGACTATGGTTACATACAAAGTCTCGCTATAGAATAACTATCAATTATTCCTATTTATGTAAATAATATTAAGTCATATTACCTACAGGTAAACTCTTCATAAGGTTTTACGGGGTCGTCACAGTTCTCGGACACTCGTAGTGCCCGGACAGTGGGCGTTGAAAGAAGTCAAGAGATCGAATTCTCTAGAAATTCCAAAACACCCACTTGCCGAGTACTGCGAGAGTAAATAATTTTCCCGAGTAGCTACTGAGATTAATGATATCTGATATTTCTATTTATACGATTGGTTTAATTGGAAGAAATAATTAATTGTGTAACAAGTGCACTGGCAATTGTATAGAAAACTACTAACTGACCTAGGTACCTGGCCTCGACGGAATATTTTTTAGAATTTGCTAGCAAGATTGTAGGTACACACAATAGATATTGGCAGTTCATTACATACGTATACTAAGTATAGCTATGCATAGTAAGATACCTAGGAAACTAGCTATAGTAACACTTATTATAATTAACTAGGTACTACCTACCAGCATAGACTAAGGACTGTACTCAGTAATTAACTAACTACCTGTCTAGATATTTACTACCTACTTGCTACAGTGAAGTTAATAACTAAGTAAGTAAGTAGCTAACTAAAGCTGGAAAGTAAATAAATAACTACCTAGCTAGCTAACTAACAATGAGATGTACGGTAAATAAATAAGTAGGTGCTAAACTGTTACAGAGAAGTAAATTTACAACTAGGTATAGCTACTGCAAAAGACTAAATAGCTATATCTTCCTAGATATCTAATTGCAGCAATGAAGTAAATTACTAACTATATCCAGATTCTGAGAAATAATAATCACTTTTCTGTCAGTTATCTATGTAAAATTAAACCAAAATATTTCTAATAACAAAATTTTACGGATAATAAAGACAATGAATTATCTGAGAAAATATATTAGACCCTTGCACTCACTCACAAAGATTTTTAAAACAGGAGCCATTTCGTTACAGTGACGGTTTGTGACGTCACTTACGCGTCATGAATTATTGTGCAGTTGAATAAAAATTTAATTCATTATAAATAATTGAATAAAATTTATTCAAAATAAATATAATATAAGTTAGTATAATCTTATGTTTCTTAAACCACATAATAAAATATAAGAGTTAAGATCTCATTATTACCAAGTTTACGAACGCTCTATCCACGCAGTGGAAACTAGACCTACATTATTAGCGGGGAAGATATTATAGGCTAGATAATGTACTACGAGGTAAAAACGCCGTTTCAATATTTAAATGAAAAAAACTGAATAACAATTTCTGTAAGAATATTGTAAATAAGAAAAAAAATTAAAAAATTCTATATATTGGGATAATTAACACTAAATCAACACTGACTAGTAACAAATCTGAACCACAGGGGGCGTTATCTTTGATACTTCATTTAGAGCATTGAATGCGATATCTTTGATACTTCATTTAGAGCATTCAGAGCGATATATTTGATACTTCATTTAGACTTTAGAGCATTCGGTGCGAAAAAAAAAAAATGATGGAGCCAAATTTTGACTGGTCGGGGTTCCAACTTCTGATGAACGGTAACAAGCGGTGATGAGGTTTTTGTTGTCCTCGCTTCAGGAACGCTCCAGCAAAGATACTCTTGTGTGACTATCAGAAATTCTGACAGATTTCATCTGCTCAGCTCAGATTCTTTCGAGTGAAATGTCTTATCATAGTTCGTGGTTTAAGGACAATAATGTGAACATCTCATAGATTTTATATCCTTATAAGAAGATTACTTCCTATATTAATTAAACGGTGTAGAATAGGTATATTTAGATTTTAATAAAAGAATTAACTAAATATACTCTCCATATATGATAGGTATGATCATAGTATATGTAGAAT
The DNA here is from genome assembly GCA_947561585.1 of Caprella mutica. Lineage (NCBI taxonomy): Eukaryota > Metazoa > Arthropoda > Malacostraca > Amphipoda > Caprellidae > Caprella > Caprella mutica. The sequence continues at coordinate 5,384 of CANNZV010001493.1, forward strand.
ATATAAATATTCTGAATATAGGTACATGTAAGTATATTATGTATACTAGAAATCTTAACAAATTACAAAATATGTTTAAACAATAAACAATGGTAAATATATAGGATTTTATCTGTAATTAAATGTTTATATAATATTATAGATATCTATATTGATCTAAAAGTGATTTTGAAACAATTAGTTTGCATAGTAAAGTATAACAGTTACTATTAGTCTAGTTATGGGTTCTGTCGATAGATACTTATAATATAAAATTAAATCACCCGATAAACTAAATACACAGTGTGTCGTTGTCTGTTGGTTGTTTGGCTGCAAGAAAAATATCACAATTTAACATTTAATATATAAAAGAAACGTATGAATAATTTTTTCTATATGTATTTATTTTTCAAATGAATTTGTTTACATACATTTTTTTACATCCTTTTTTTAACCTAATTTTTTTTGAATAATTTTTTTGAATAATTTTCATTTTAGATAAAAAAAACATTTTTTTCTAAATATATTTTTTTATATGTTTTTTAACAATTTTTTTTCTTCCACTATTGATACCCCATTGAAATTAATGGTCTTGGTCGGAATAAATGGTATAATTTATTTTAAATACTTATTTTATTTCTTATTTATTTGTCAATTATTTCCAACATATTTCCAGTGAATATGATATTAGTAATACATGTCGCCGGAATATCCCGAAAATGTCGGATGGGGATTATATTCGTTAGGAATATCGCGAGAATATATCGAAAAAGTCATAAGAGAATCATATTGGTAATGCATGTCGCGGGAACATTCCTTGGACATCGGACCGCGATATTGCGACACTGAGGGGAGGTTACGACATCGAGGGGGGGTTACGTCATCGAGGGGATGTTCCGGGAACATTGCAATGTTACCTGGGTTGAGATAAGAAAAAAGCTCCCAACATAAAAACCGAATGAGAAAGTATTTATATACAGAAAAAAAGGATTACAAAAACCAGTTAAGATTGAACAAAATTATTACTTAGGTATAAAATAAACTGATAATTTCGTAAAAGCTTTTGCTTCGAATTTAAATCATCCTGGTATATAGCCATATCATGTAAATATTAAACGAAATCTCAAATTATTTCTTAATATTTGCAGTCTTCCAACTCTAATCTAATCATAAGAATTTTATTTTGCGAATAAAGTTACATTCAAAGACCAGATTTCAATGCACAATCAAGATTTTGTTCTTGACATTGCGCAAGAATTATTGTAGAGAACCTTACGATTTCAATCATTAGCAGGAAATTAGTATAGGAAAGATAAAATATTTTAATTTTTCATGTAGCTACCAACATTTTATTATTGTAATATTTTAACCATTTTGACGGATGATTGATACATTTATATCGAAGTGACAACTTACAGTGAATTACCATAATAAGATAATTATTTAGAATAACAAGATAAAAAATGTAGCTCCTTGGAATATATTTAATTTATTTATTCTTATCAACATAAAATATTATTATAGTATCTTATTAAATCAACTATGTAATTACCATATCTATTAATGGTACAAAGACTATTTACTATAACATATATGTATCACTATATAATAAAACTCATATGAGAATATTTATTAGAAGTTGATAGCTTCTGATATTTCATATTGTTTTCAATTTCATTATGTAAATGGATAGGAATTTATAGCCCAAAAAAATATTGAAATTTTATTCACAGTAGATGAAAAAGATCCAAGCTCTAAAACAAGAGCCATCTAATGAGTAAAAGACAGACAATATCCCCTTACAGCTCATTATTTGCTATCCATTGTAATGTTTCTAGTAACACAAGGGGAGGATTCTGTAGAAATGAATATTTAACCCCTTTGTCTACCATGTGCTTTGAAAGACTAAAATTAACCACAAAGTGCATGGTATTTATAACTCGCTATGAAGATTAGTTCATTATTTTAACAGATAATTCAATAAGTTTTGATTAGATATAAATATATGGAATCTAGTTGTATCTTTCATAATCGAATAGCACTGATGATGTTGAAGGGTAAAAATAATTCTAAAATTTCAACTGAAAGAACTGAAATTTTTGAAATATTAATTGAATGACTTTTGAAACTATTATATTCTTTATTATTTCTAGAGTTATTATTCAAAATGCCCTGTTATAACTTTACACTGACCTAAAGAGTTCCTTTTCTTCATCTTGAAAAATCATAGTAATATGTCTTCTTTTCGTATATCTCGGTTATTTATTGATTTTAGATTCACATTTTCGCTTTCATGTTGGTTTTGAATTGGTGGATCTCTACATCTCAATGGACTGGATGGAATCTTGTATTATTTTCCACAATTACGCTTTTCATTCATGTTGACTACCCGAAAAATTATCATGTCGGAAACATCAAATACTGTCATGATATTATATTTACTCCTGGACAAACATGCCAACTGAACTTCAGCCGGAAAATAGACTTAAAATGGCAAATTATATTAGTTTCCTCGCTCCAATTACTGTTCCATTGCTGGGTTTGACTTTATGATCGAAACTCATTACTTGTAAAACAATCCTAATTTTGAAATTACCTGTAAATATGTATATTTTGATACATATTTAAGTAAGATACACAGATTTGTTCACAGAAATTATTTTCTTCATCTAATCTGATTGAGTTTGACTCTCAGAATGTATCGGATAGTTTGACTATGTGTTTAAGAAACAAATGACTTATTTATAAAACTACGGTACTCTATTTTTTAGTATATGTACTAAACTAATGTGTATCAAATTTCAAGTAAATATGTTGAACATACAATAAAGAGAAATGAATACATAGGTATATAGGGAATTGGCAACTGAGAGATCAGAGATGTGATTTGGTGGTCATAGCTCACGCAGGTTTCTGTTCTTAATGAAAACGTGAACTGTAGCTGGAATCTAGCTATATTTCTACGTCGCCTCATGTCGGCACATTATAAATTATTTCCGAATTTACGTGATATACGCCGATACGTAAATATTCTTAAACTTTTAAATACAAAAATATATTTGGTATATATGTATCAAGGAAAACCAATAAATTCAAAGGAATGACATGACAGATATAAAGTTATTTAAAAATGATTGATTAGAAAACTTATTAGGGCTGAGGGTTCCTTTGGAATATATAACTCTCAGGTGATAGGGAAACTTCCGAGTAATAAAACGTTTGCAGTATTATTATGAACGTAATATTAATATTTAACAACTATTTCATAAAATCGAAAATGTTTATTCCATGTTATTCAGAAATGATTTTAAATTTTACTTAACCCAAAGATTAAAAAAATCATATTTACTATGATAAATTTATGGGAAATCCTGTTTATTTTGGGACTATCTAACATTATGTAGGATATATAATTTATTTTGATGCACAAACAAACAAAAATATATATAGGACATTAAAATTGAATGCATTCGTATAAAAAATCTTAAAATAATATCCTTAACGATAATTAAAAGGATATTAATGCATAGCTAAAAAAAATGGTTACATTAACAAAAACAACGATTCACACCTTTTAGTATTGATCTCAGTCCATTGTATTGAGTACCGTGTAAAACAGAGGCACGACTCTTTCCCAATGCCGTAAACAGAAAGTTAAATTTCCAAATAGTTTTGGAGAGAAGGGGGAGCGGGGTAAAGCACGCACATTCCAGGTGCGGGGGAATTACCCGCGTTGACGCTAATACCTGAAGAAAGAAACAGAATTTTGGAAAATTATCCATTTATTAAGATTAGGTTGGATTTCAAATTATCATTATATTTGTATAATCAGATTAATTGGATTATTATTTTGAAAATGTAAAAATTGAATTTACTGTGAAAGGAAAAACACGCGAAGCATAATTGAAAAAAAAACTATATATAGATTTTTTCATTGCAATACTATTCTTACGAATGAATTATATTTTCCTGCTTTTTTGTACAAATTCGGTCAATTAATAGCTTATTGCAGTAATAGACCACTTAATTAGGCTCAATGTAGTTGGAAACTGAGTGTTAACTTCAGTCATAATTGGTCAATCTAAAATTTACTCATGCAGCTTAAAAAGTTTCAATCCCAGTCACTTCCCAAGTTTTCTTAGTACTGTAAATTTACTACAAATTGCTTGGTTCTTTTTTATTGTATTGTATTGTATTCTGTTTTCTTTTATTGATACTGTTAATTTCCACCAATTGAGTTTTTATCATATTTTATACATAACATGACTCACCTCATGGATACTGAATCATTTCTCAAATCATATATTGCAGGTAATACATGAAATAATTATCTAAATAACTAGATAAATTATATTAATCATATAATTTCATATATGATCGAAAATGTGAAACAATCCGATAACTGGGATAACCTATTTACAGACCAAATTCTGTGTGTATAATATTAACGTAAGTGTTTCTTTGCCACATATCAGAAAATATGAGTTTGGCAAAGTAATTTAGTGGCAATCCTCAGCTGTCACTCAGCTCTCTAATCACCTCCAAACTTTGGATGGAAAACTTCGAACAAATTGAAACATGGGGACCATTTAGAGTGAGGACCAAGTAAACCTATTACTCCAAGCTGAGAAGCATTACGTGCCGAGAAAAGTCGTCCACGGAAAAGTCGTCCACAGAAATATCATCCATTAAACGCAAAATATATAATTTAAGGGGAACAAAATGTTATGATAAATATTTTGATATAAAGTAGTTTGATGTATAAAGGAGATAGTACATAGTCAGAATACTTTGTTGTATCCAATAAGCTTGTTGATAGTTTAATGAAACAATATTTTTGATAGATATTTAATAATTTTATTAATATAATTTGGGATACAATGTTTTATGACTTGTGTTCTTAACACCTTCAGATGTTTGCGTTAATAATGATCTATGAAGGATGCCACTCTAGGTTTTTCACTACTTTGAAGCTATGTACATTGAAACAGAATGGGTTAGACGAAACCAACCCGAAAACACGTCATATCCATTTGAATTTAGAAGTGTCAAGAAAGAGCATCCCAATATTAGGAATTGAATAGGGCAAAAATGAAGAAAGAACACACTTTTAAGAAAAGTTAACACAAACTGAAAGAATTCAAACAAAGAGAGGCGATACACAGCGTAGAAGGACAAAATATCGAAATATTATTGATGAACAAATAAAAAGGTAGTACTGCAAAACACTCCAAATGAAACAGCAAATTTTTTGACAACTTTTGCCCATTTATTGTATAGCTAAGAAATTATAGCTATTCAATTTAAATATTTGATTAAGTTACTTTTTCATCTTTTTTGGAAATTTTTAATTACAAATATCATAATACAATAACTGCTGAATATATGTGTTTTTTTATCTATCCAGATCTTATGCGCTTGAAATTATATCTTACATATATTTCTAACAATCAATAATAATGTCTTTCTTTCTATTCTTAATTTAAGAAAATGTTCGAATTTTCCCTGGGCGAATTTCTTAAGATAAAGTTTCCATGGACGAATTTTCCGAGGATGAATGTTCCGTGGACGATTTTCCCGGGGACGAATTTTCTTAGATCCCTGTACTGTACTTAGAGCTGTAAAGCTGTACTGTACCTAAAGCTATAAAGCAGTACTGTACTTAGAGCAGTAAATATGTATTTTACTTTGATCTGTAAATCTGCTCTGTACAAAAAGCTGTGAATATGCACTGTACTTGCATCTGTAAATCAGTTCTTTAGAAAGAGCTGCAAATTTGTACTGTATTTATAGAGCTGTGAAGCTGTACTCTATTTAGATTAAAGCTAAAAAGATGTACTGTACCTAGAGCTGAAAAAACAGTACTTTAGTACTGCTCGGTGCTGTACTGAAGTATCTTTTTCCACTGAAGTATCTTTTTCCACTGAAGTATCTTTTTCCACTCGGTTAAAATTCAGTAAAAAAGTTTGAACCCATAAAGTGCTTCACTTGAAATTGTAAGTTATTATTTCAAAATATTTTGTTTTTGTTCACGTTAATTGTCACTGTAATATAACATATTATTTCTTGTTGCATTATATAGGTTTATATAACATCTACTTAAAACAAGGGATTGAATGAAACAGACAAAGAGGTAAGTGACTCGGTGAACAAAGTTATAAACAAAAAGGCGGTAGCAATGATCATGGATTTAAAGTTGTTATTCCTTGAATAAAATCATCTATCATCATTAATTTTTGTATTAATAAATCAATTTTATTTAAATATAGGATTAAAATATATAAATCCACGAAGCTTAGAGATTATAAAAACATATTTTCTCCATTTATGAACTAAATAACTGAAGAAGAATAATTATCAGAGTGTTTCCCTATATTGCATCAAAATATGAACATATGTGAATAAAGAACGAAATTCAATTTAAATGGACTGCAACATGTTGATGATACGAAACTCTTGGATGTAATAAATCTCAACAGAAAATCGTTCGAAATTACCCAACCATAACAGTCTCTGCTGAAACTTTGATGCAACAACATAAACAGAAACAAAATTTTGTTCTAATTGTTCCACCCAAATCGTGGTGATATCAGGTGGACTGAGGAAGTTAACCGACGTATGCAGCCGTGGACTGATTCTGTTATTTGAAAATCATTCACTATAACGTAAATAAAAAGGTGTAGCTAAGTTATAGTAGCAAATTCCAGACATACTACACTACATATTGCAAGTATAAAATACCCTAAACAAAGAGACTAAACAAATGTATATAAAAAGAAACTAACCGAAGATTGTTAGCCGTCCCTGATTATACACAAGAAAAGTCACATAATAGGTAAATTCGCTCCCAACGACATTTACTACCAAGAATTAACTAGTGTACATCCACTCGTAGAGCGTACACTCACGCCACCGCTTATAAATGAATTTGACCACCCAATAATTCTTGGGTTTCATTTCAATTGACCATTGATCCTTTCCCTGCCAAAATCTAATTAGATGATTCATGGATATTGACCAATTAAGCGTCCCATCAATATTCAGGCAATTTCTTTTGCACTTTCTAAATTCATTTTTGACCTTCACCTTTAATTGATCGCTCCAAAAATTCAATAATTTGGTGGCAGGATAATGTTCGATCGTACTTTGAAATTTCAGGCAATTTGGTTGAATACCTTTTGATTTATGCTATTAACAACATTACAAATAATAAATTCCGTCTAAAATAATACCTTCCGCAATCTGCAAAAGTAATAATATAATAATGGAAGTTTGGCTAATTGGACTAATGTATATTTCAATGACGAAAGCTAGTATAATTTTAATTGAATAATGGTGACAACAATGTGACAAAATATGAAATTCTAATAAAGGAGAAAGTGTGCTGAAAAGGCTGTGAATTATGAGGGAACGATTGACGTAGTATTTCTCAATAGAAAATAGGAGCAGGTTTGAGGCAGCCGCCAAGCCGATCGAAGTACAATCCGCGGCAGTCACAGTGCAGTGAGAGCGCAACGTGGGAGACAAGCTGACTGCTTCGAGAGCTAATTCCACTCCGTCCTAATCGCACAGATTTACTCTGGGCAGCTGATCCTATCTGCCTATGCGCGCTGTCTAACTGCTGAAAAATGGCTCGTAACCAAGACTGAAATTTATTAATATTATAACAGTTGTGGCTAATGGCTGCGCATCTGCAGTTAGTTCTATGGAGTTAGGACGGAGTGGAATTTGCCCTCAAGGAGCCTCAGTTTGACTCACACGTTGCACTCTCACTGTTCCCAGACTGCCGAGGTGGATACTCCGATCAGTTTGACCGCTGCCTCGAACCTGCCCCTAAATTCAATAGGGTTGGAATATTTTCTAAATAAATTACAATTACTCTTGCCTGTTAGCAAACGCATGTGAACGCCAACGTTGGCCCAATTCCGAACGAAACTCTGGGCCAGCGTTGTCATGCCGGTATCGGTGTCAAGGCCCGACGTTGGCCCACCTCACGGATGTCCACTGACCCAAAAAATAAACGACTTATTGGTACCGGCAATACTTAACCTTTCCTATGTCGTGCAAGTGTTGCATTTGGCTAGTGCAAATTGTACGTTTTGACCACTCACTGACCCAGTTATGGAAAATGTCTTATAAATGTCTCATGAATAATAAACGTCATATTAATGAGTTATAAACCTGTATTTAATTGATAATGTTGCCGATGTTATGCATCGGTTCACGGCCAGTGCTATTTGTATATTAGATGTGTATTACGTCGCACAGATCACGGAAAGAAAACAGTTACTTCTCACTATGTAGTAACCGCTCTATAAATACATCTTTTATATCAAAATCAGTGGGAAACAATATACAATAGCTACCTATTAAAACTTAAATCTATATTTTTTACCTACGCTAATTTAACCAAATAATAATCTGTTAAATTAAAATATAATATAAAGTTTAATTTACAATCTGAATACCTAATCCGCACGCGGAAAATTGCCACTGGGAATATTGCCTCCGGGAAAACTGCCACTGTGAAAAATTGCCACTGGGAAGATTGCCACTGGGAAAATTGCTAATGTGGGAAAACTGCCACTGTGGAAAATTGCCAATACAATATATTAACAAACTGAAAAAAATATTTTACTCTATACAAAAATACCGAACTGAATAAAAAAGTATTCAAATTTAATGTAAAGAAAATTTTCAAAGTGACAAACTAAAGATAAATATTTTACTTTATAAAAAAATATCGAACTGAATACAAAAGTATTCAAATTTTTTGCAAAGAAATTTTCACTGTGCGTTCCTCTTTCATTGACAAGTTAAAAAAAAAACTGTTCAACTATGGAAAGATCAATGAGCGTGAGAAGCACATTTCGTTTTGAAATAGTAAAGCATAATATAATAACTAATTGATTTGAGTTACTGGAATTCTTTGACTTTTATTGTCTAAGAAGTAACTATTTATTGTGAAACTGATGCAACATGTTTTGTGGTTTATCGTGAAATTGATGTAGCAAGATTTCATTTATTATTGAAACTAATGCAAAAAGATTTTATTTATTATTGGTTTAACTTCTTCAGGGAACAAGTAAACACATTAAGCAAATAATTAATTGCGTAGCAGGATACTCAAAACCCCCTCGGAAAAATTCACTTAGATCGTACAACTTGTCAAAATGAGATACACAGTGTAAAAATTCTTAAATATTAAATTCTGATCAATATTGCATTCAATACTTATAATTTTTGTGATTTTCGAAAAGAAAAATTTAGTATGAATTTATATATGTACAGTGGCAATTTTCCGGGTGGCAGTTTTCCCCCAATAGCAATTTTCCACAGTGGCAATTTTCCAGGTGGCAATATTCCCTCAGTGGCCATTTTCCCAGTGGCAGTTTTCCCACAATGGGAATTTTCCGAGTTACAGTTTTCCCGGTGGCAATCTTCTCAGTGGCAATTTTCCCTAGTAACAATTTTACTAGCACCGAAAAATCATTTTAATCGGAACAATAACTTTTCATACTAAGTATTTGAATCAACTTACGGCCAGGCTCCTTTTTATTAATGAAATAAATAAAGTGTTAAATTATTAATTGAAAATATACTGGTCTTAGGTAACAAAAAATTATTCCCGGGATATTCCGGGGAAGTTCCTTGGGATTATTCCTTCGATATCCACAGCGTTATCGAGGAGATATGCCCTATTTATGACTTTTTTGCGATATGGATATATCCCCATATAATATCGAGGGAATAATGATGGGATTTAAATATATTATCTTTGCCTATTCCCTCGATATCAAGGAAAGGGCAAGGAATACCGAAATTATTGTTCCCTCGATAACAAAGGAATAAAATTGGGATAGTGAGGGGATATTCCCTCAATATCGAGTGGATCAAATGGGAATAATCCCTGAATATTAAGAATAGAGGAAAGCTATAAAAAGAAGGATACCAAAATTAGTATTTCCTTGCATATACTGCATATGTACGAGTACGTTTAACTTAATATGAATTAGTTGAATGATAAATATTGTTATATACAAATTGAATGGAAGGAAATGGAGAAAAAAATTAAGTGGTGTTACCGGGTCTCGAACTTGTCACTTGTTGACTTCTGTTTGCAACGCTAACCAATCGATCATCCTGGACAAAATAAAAGTGGGATACCTAATGAACTTTATGCGATATGATAACTCAAGTGTATCTTAAAGTTATCATCGATAAATTTAGTTTCATATTTCATAGATTATTTCTTTTATAATATTTTCTTTTATAATTTTTAGGGGATCAACTATTTTTCACTAATTCCTGGTATTTTCCCTCGATATTGTTAGGGAATCCCCTAATTTTTAGTAGTTCCTAGAACATTCCCTCGATATCCTTAGGGGATCAACTAATTTTCATTTATTCCTTTAATAATTACTTCGATATCGTTAGGGGATGAAGTATTTTCACTAATTCTTGGAATATTCCCTCGGTATCGTAAGGGGATCAACAAATTTACAGTAATTACAGGAATATTCCCTCGATGTCGTTAGGGGATCAACTAATTTAAATTTATTCCTGAAATATTTACTCGATATCGTTAGGGGGTGAAGCATTTTCACTAATTCTTGGAGTATTCCCTCGATATCGTTAGGGGATCAACTAATTTACAGCAATTCAAGGAATATTCCCTCGATTTCGTTTGGGATCAACTAATTTTCACTAATTCTTGGAATATTCCCTCAAAAACGTTAGGGTATCAAATTATTTTCTCTAATTCCTGGAATATTCCTTCGATATCGTTACGGGATCAACTCATTTTCACTAATTCCTGGAATATTCTCTCGATATCGTTTGAAATCAAATCATTTTCCTTAATTCCTGGAATATTCCCTTGATATCGTTAGGGGATTCACTAATTTTCATTTATTCCTGAAATATTTCCTCGATATCGTTAATGGGTAAAGCAATTTTCACTAATTCTTGGAGTATTCTCTCGATATCATCAGGGGATCAACTCATTTTCTTTAATTCCTGGAATATTCCCTCGATGTCGTTAGGGATCAACTAATTTTCACTAATTCCTGTATATTCCCTTGATATCTTTAGGGGATCAACTAATTTTCACTATATCCTGGAATATTTCCTCGTTATCATTAGGGAATCAACTATTTTTCACTAATCCCTGGAATGTTCCGTCGATATCATTAAGCGAACAACTCATTTTCACTTGTCCCTTGAAAATTCCCTCGATATCATTTTACGATATCGGAAAATGAAATAGTATATAGATATCGAGGGAATATTCCGGGAATATCTCAATGTTTACTGGGGTAACGATAATTTGGTAAGTCGATAAAATTGATGGGATATATTGGCAAATTTATAGAACGTTATAAATCAATCAAACTCTGTCTGAATTACTATATAAATAAACTACTTCTATCACTCCAAGAATTAGCATAGTCTACACTGTATCTAGTTTTCTTTAATTCTTCACATCATTTTTTTAGCCAGATTCTGCCATGAATAAAAGATAAAATAGCGAATAATTTATAAACTAAACTATTCAAAGAGAGAGATATATGTAGTACCTATTAATATTTGTAATATTTACAATAGAAAAACTGTCAGGTGACAAAAATTGTGTTTTGTCTTGTAAGTGGTTTTTCCTGCACAACAGTTTCAGAATATCTTAATTGGTCTAATTATCTAATATATGGTTTGTCTACTATAAGGGTTTGCTGTAAATAAAAATTTCGAATTTGTTCATTAATTTCAATTTACCTTACCTTTTTTTATAATACGTTTAGGTTAAATTTGAATAAATATACTATGAACTAGATTCATTGAATTTTTAAGGAATGAATTGTTTATTTGTTTTCACCATCTTTTTATTTAAACGGACTAAAAACTGTTGATTTTATATTCCAAAATGCTGATTTATTTATTTGTTATGTCTTAAAATGCCTTTATAGGTCCTAAGATGCCTTTTTTTAGGTCCTAAAATGTTTTTTTTGAGGTCCATAAATGCATTTTTTAAGGTCCTAAAATGCGTTTTTTATAGGTCCTCAAAGTCTGGGCTCTAGTTATGAGTTAGGAATGGGTTAGGAATGAGAATTTAACTTGTTATTTCTTTATATCAAAATTAACCTTTTGTTGGCCAATCATGAGTTCATGTTTATAATGCTGTTTTTAAAGAACAATAATAGAAAAATTTGCAATTATGAGTATTGAAATGTGTAGTTTATTTATTAAAAGCGGATATCATCATTAACCGTTGTAAAATGATAAATAACCTTTGCAATTTTGACATGTTTTAACATGAGATTTGAGCGGAAAATTCGGTCTCGGAATATTCTGTCTCAGGTATAAATAAAGCTTACGAGTTAGAGGTACCCCCTGCCATGTCAATAAACGATCATGAAGTGTGCACTACAACAAACTAGCGGATACAACAAACTACGTAATGGCCATTTATGTTGAGAGGTCATTTATAATTCTGAGAGCGAAATTTCAAGACCGAATATTCCGGCCACCGTTAGTATGGATGAAAACGACTCTCGGTGAGAAACATTTAAGTTCTGGAAGCTTATAAAACCAAAGATATCAAGTTTTGAAATTTCGTCCTCTTGTATTACACGCTACTTCATATTCTACTTTTTCTCTTTCAACTAAAGTTAATACGTATTTTTCAGTTTTTGGCTATTTGAAACTGATAAATTTTTTTGAAAAGCATATAAACTGGTTAAAACTCCCAATAATTGATAATAAAAATTTAACGAATTCAAACTTGTTTTGCTTAATATGTGGTTCCAAAGAGAGAAACTGCAGGTGGGGACTTCATTCGAGTCAAAGTTTAGAAGGAAATTAATTACATATAGTGAAATGCAGTCCTCTTTGTTTCGGTAATAATTTGATATAAATGTAATATTTTTCTCATTTATATATACACTATTTTCGTAATACAGGCAGGCCTCGCTTTAAGTACAACTCACTTTAATAAAAGTGGTACTTATTTCGAATCATGTTTCGAAATAAGTCAGTTCGTAGACATAGAAAATGGAGACAGTTTTTTGTGATTATTGATTTATCAAAATTATAATCCAGAAGAGGTTATCAAAAATTCAACATGTCCTATTTTAGGGTTAGTTCCGTGTTATTGCACGGTTCCATATTTTCGACCACGTGAAAATCCTCATATAATAATCATTATTCAACTTTTATTTCAATTGGTATCCATGATACCAATTAGAATAGAAGTTAAATAATAATATTTTCTTTTCTGTCGTGTCCGAAATTATAGAACGTACCAATAACTTGGAACTTAGTACCCTACTACCAAAAGTATTTCATAGAGCATAAAATTGCAGTTTGTTAAATGTAGCACAATAATTATAGAAGTCTAAGTATCTATTAATTACTCACCTATACTAAGTGAAAGTAAAGCTATGGATGGATTTTAAAACATTTAATAAATGCCCGGCTTCAAACTTTTTCACCACAGACACAAACACTGAAAGACTGTATATTATCATTAATATGTTTATATACGTAGTACTCTAATAACTCCAAAACATTTTTTTTTCTATAACTCATAGAAAATGAGATACATAATCAAAGAGTGACAAATATAAATTTCTTGTTACTTTTATTCGCTTTAGCTATACCGTTTGGTAACTAAACTGAGTCGTGATTTGGTAACAAAAGCGGGGGATGCCTGTAGAAGATAACTCAAAGTTTGTTAAAATTAATAAACAAACACAAAGAATATTCACCCGTTTCTTTTTTTTGGTTAATAGCGAACAGTCACTATATTTATAGAGAATATAATTATAATGGGCAAGCTAATTCCTAATCTTTGAAATAAATTTACAATTAATGAAGAATCAGCAGTTAAAATATTAATTTCCAATGGATATTTCATTTATTGGGACAATTCTTAAAACAAGAATAATATAAAAGTTAACAAAAATATTAAAGTAGAATTAAATGATTTCATAGCTTATTAATAATTCTTTAAAATCCAATCTTAACCCTAACAAGTTTGACTATCAGAATGTATCAGAGTTTGACTATGTGTTTAAATAACACATGTCTTATTTATGAAGCTATATATTGTATTTTTTGCAAATTGTTAGTATATATAAATACTAAACTAATATGCACCAAATTTCAAGTAAAATTATTGAAATTATTGAATGTATATATGCCATTGGCCACTTAGAGAGCAGAGGTGTGATTGTATACATGGAAACTGTCCCTTCATTCAAAGTTGAAGTAGTTCTGCATTGCCACACGTCACCAAATTACAGTCAATTTCCAAATTTACGTGATCTACGCTGATTTATACCGATACGTAAATATTTTTTTTAAATTTTAAATACAAAAATTTATTTGGTATCAATGTAGGAACATAGTCAAACAAGACCGATAAATTTAATGGAATGACAAGAAAGATATAAAGTAATTTAAAAAGGATGTGCTTAATAAACACGAGTGAAAACTTGTAGGGTTAAATAATCAAGTTGCTATATGGTTTTTGTCTAAATAAAATCTTTATATAACTGTCTTTTATTATTAATGTCATTTATTGTTCATAGAGCTACTTTCCAGTCTGACTGTTTCTTGCAATCCCTTATATTTAAATTAAAAATCAGCGATATGGCTTTTAGTTCTGAAGCAGACTTTGTAATCAATTGGAATTTATATTGATCCCCTATAAGGTGAAATTCTTCTTCACATCAATTAGTCACTGTTGTACTAACTTTATTAGCGGTTCTAAATATTCCAATGATACCTTCATTCATTCAGTGTCAAATAATTACCCTAAAACTATTCCTTCAAACTAGCACCAACAGCAAATCAAATTAAAAAATAAGGAACGGTACAAATTCTGTAAATTTATACCACAGTCAATCAATTAGTTAAATTCTGGGCTGATACGGCGGCGAGCAGTAGATTCGAAATGGTCGTTCCATTATGAATTTTACTTTGTATCATAATTTGTACATTTATATTCAATTATTGGAATCACACGAAGAGATTGTGTTGATGAATATCAATTGAAGCAATTTGAAATTAATTTAGTTACATGAAGTTTTGCTGGCTTCATATTGGAGAAACTTTTCCATTAAAATAAATCAATGATAAGAACATGAAATGATTGGAACAATAAACCTTGATTGAGGGAAGGAAATTAAATTGAAGGAAACTATGAACCTTATAAGACTAATTCAACTTTTTAATTTAGTGATAATAACTGAACTTTTAATATGATATTAGTTACTTTTTCAAATTTTCAATACGAAACATAGTAATATCATTAAATATATTATATCATGAACCAGATTCCAGACTTATGTAATCGTAGACACTATGATATGTAACTTACCATATTTATAACTTTGCCCGTCAACAATGGCAAAACGTATCAGTATCGTGTAAATAAAAACTAAAAAAACAAATATTTTGCCCTGCAACATTCCATATAATCTGTCCTATAATTTTGGAACTTTTTTTATCAAAAGGGATTACTAATAAATGTTAGAAAATAAACTTCAGACCAAATACTCTCTCATAATTATATACAATAGTGTTTTCACCTTATCCTCATCTCCCCTTCAAATTCAATCAAATAATTCTTAAGAAGAACAAAGTGTTAAGGGGACCGTCCCCAAAATTTTGAAAAAAATTTATTATTGAAGTTATGGTTCTGAAACTTTGTATGTATATATAAAATTGAATTTTCTATCGTTTTTGTTGACATTTTTTCGATTAGACCCATAGAAAACGAGTTATTCGAATTTCGAACAAATTTCGAACCATTTCAAAACACAAAGCCCCTGGTTTTTGGTTGAAGCTAGAGCATTGCGGTTTTTTGCATTCGATACTCCATACTGATATCTACATTATAATCTTCTTTGATTTTCGAATGGGTTTTCTAAATTTCGACTTTTTCATAAGAAGTAAACCAAAAATTTTGAAAAAAAATTGTTGTCGGAAAAAATTTTCTACAACAAATTCGAAAATCAAAAATCGAAGAAACTCATATTGTAGATATCATTATGGAGTATCGAATGCAAGAAACCGCAATGCTCTAGCTTCAACCAAAAACCAGGGGCTTTGTTTTGAATACTCATTTTTTCACCTTTCTAGAAGTGCGAGAAATTGAGGTTGAAAGTCTAGTGCTCTATTGGCACTGTATCCCCGCTAGCATAAGCTCAGCTATTATCCACTCAAAGGTGGGGGTATCATCAAACTACCTGAATTGCAATATAGCACTCACACAAAGAAACTGAGATGTATAATATTGCATGTCTATGCTAATTGGCTAAGACAACATTACGTCAAACGCGTCATAGCTGACAGTGGAAATCGCAGTTCCAGCACATAACCTTGAAATGTAACCCCCCCTTCGCCTTTGGGTATATAGTGATTTTTGGTGACATTATTCAAATTGGTAGGTGCATCTCTATGCTAATTGGCTAAGACAAACATCACTCCATATCACGTCACACCCGTCATAGATGAGATTGCACTTGGAAGTCGCAGCGCGTAACCTTGAAATATTATTGAAAACCCCTCCTCCCCCCCCCCCTTCGCCTTTGGAGATATAGTTATTTTTGGTCTCTCACATTGTTCACAATATTGGTAGGTACTTAATTATGAAAAAAAAAAATCATAAAATTTCCAGTTTTCTTCGGGGACGGTCCCCTTAAAAGCAAAATGGTATGTACAACTCATATCACTAATTGGTAACTCATTTTATGGCTAGTCCAATAAGCAGCCATGCTGCTTTTTTACATCTTCAGTCGTTACCTGTACATTTTTAAGTTACGTTTCTCTCTCAATTTCTCTGGTGAAGTTCCCTATAGAAAGACAGAGAATATTTATAGAAAACATTCAGTTTCGATTGCATATATTATAGTCTAAGACTATTTACTGAAGTTGTATTAATCTAATGTGGGATTGCGTGGACGAAATTTGCCTTTCAATCAGACTTATAGTGGTCGGACAGTGGATGTTGACATATATCATAATAAGTAAATATGAAATATCTAAAATACATACATCAATGAGATTTGAACAAAAAAGAGCTGTTATATTGCTAATTGATTCCAACTATGCGAGAACAGTAATTATCCGATTATAGCGGAATTACCTTACAATAAGATTAATGTTTTTCTTTAGTTTTTATTGATTAGTTTAATCGTTATACTTTAATTTGATTATGAGTACCAGCTCAAAGATTATTTCGAGGTAACTGATAGTTTCACAGTTTCGATCATACTAAAAAAAAGAATTATACAATTATGAAAGTTTTAACTCGTTATTTGTATTGTTATCCATGATACCTGCAGATATCATGGCAACTTATTGAAATAGTGAGTTAAGATAGCAAATTATATATTTCATATGGTGTTATGTAAGTTGCTTAAAAACAATTAATTACTCTAAAAACTTTTGTTCGAATGGCTCAAACAAATAATTGATCAAATGAACAATATTGCTCGAACGATCAAATTGCTCTCAGTTTTCGAATTAATAAAAGACAGTTAATTATGAAGTGGAATCCTGTCGATTAGCTTCACCTCACTCTTAGTGTTTCAAATTATAAAGAAATACTAACTGTTTTTCAATATTTCATCGTATTTTACTACTAATCATTGAGTCACTGTTTTTAAAACTTACTCTTTCAATTTTTTTCTGATTTTAATAGAACATGACTTATTACATCAATTTTAGGAACTACAATTTTCATTCTTTTTTCGTCAGTCAATCGTTCCATGGGTGTCGATTGAAATGTTCTCAGTACATGATTGGGATACTGTGGTTATGTTTTAGTAACTCTGCCTATGAGAACTATCGATCCCAGGAGGGATCGGTCGTTCCTGACACATTGGGTATGACCTATGATATTAGGGCCACTTATTTTTTTTAATATTCTGTAGTCGATAGCACTTATCTTGTTGAATCATCTCCCTTTTTTTACATAAAAGCAATGGTTATACAATGTGATTATTTGAAAAATTGATTATCAGTGCATTTTTTCTCTCAAACAATAATTGTCAAAAGTCAGTTAATCATGAGGTGAGATCACTTCGATTTATTTCTATACGGTCAAGACTGACGTAAAACACTAGTTGACAATTTTAAATATTTCAATTCACTAGTAGTATTAGTATTAGTGTTTAACGTCTGTTTCGAAACGAGGTCAGTGCTTTCTCCTTGACGTCAAAAGAAAATTATATACAATGGACATGAAGAAGAAGTCAGAAAGCAATGTGACTCCTTGTACAAAGCCACCAACTACCAGTTTATGATAAAGCTTATGAATGTAGAAAATTTCTTTAAGGATTCGATCAATTACCAAGGAAAGAGATGAAAATGTACATAATTATGTACTGGTGGCTGCACTCTCGAACAGTAGTGGGAAATGAAGAGGTGATAGTAAATGTAACCTATTAGCCTACCTAACACAAAAATGTAAGATCGCGTACTTAAAGAACCTCTTATTTCCATTGTTTTAAACTAAATAGATTTTTACAGGTCATTAACATGAACTTGTGTTTTTCGAATAGCAAATTATTTTTTTACCAAATGCTATCAAATAAAACGAAGAAATATGTATTTTTAATTTACAACGCTCACTATCTTCATAATATTTTAGATTAAATAATAATTTAAAAACATTTAAATTAACTTTTGAAATGAAATAGAAATTTTTTCCAAATAGGGCTATGAAAATTTGATAATTAATTTACAACACTCACGAACACACACTTTATTTATAATATTTTTCTTAAATAAGTGATGCATCCGACAGTAAAACATAAATCACTAGGAAAGTTGTTTTGATTGCGAAATATCCTAGCCGCAAAGAGTTCTCACGGTTAATTGTCCGGCGGCAAGTCGTCCAATAACCATATATTTTACACATGTAATTAAAAATGTAGCACTGTAAGATTATTTGCAATTTACCTTCTAATTGCACTGCACATCATATCAAAGGAAGACAACCAATAAAGTACAATACTCACACAGTACTCTGAAAGTGGATGTTAACATAGGTCATGAATAGAGCTGGATTTCTATGCCCTTTCAATCTAGGCGGAATAGCCCTAAAAACTATGCAAAATATACTTTATAGCCTAAACTCTATGCTAAATATGCCGTTATAAACTGAATAGTTATACCTCAAATAACGTTTTCTTCATTCAAAAACTTGTAAAAACATGTCGTATGAGTCAAATGGTACTTAATTACGTATACTTAATTTTCTTTAATTTTGAGGTTGAATAATGTTTCCCGTTTTCAAAGGGAAAATTATCGAAGTATATTTTTTGTAATTATTCAAAATGGAATTGGAAATCAAACCACAGTTTGTGCATCACATTATTATAAATAAATGACAATTAAATAATATAGCAACAAATAACCATAAACGGTAATTTCTCAGATTCTCAGTTCTACTAAGAGATAGCTAAAGCTTCATTAATATCTAGCAAAATATCAGAACAAGAAAAATAAGTCTCTATATAACGATATATGGTAAATAATGGGATTTAATTATTTATTCATCTAGCTACTAGATAAAAATAATAGTAGCTATATTTAGAACATAAATAATTTAACAATTGGGAGATACATGATACGATTAATAGTTTTTTTAATATTTTCTGTTTTTAGAGATAATAGGTGATCGCTCAGTAACATTTTAAGTTTTGAAAAGCTGTTTTCTACTTCAACTGATGTCAAAGGGTTGTACTTGAAATACATTGCATTCTGTGTTATATTCCTTTCAATTTTCACCTCTTCCGCTCTAGCGACAAATGCTTCGTATTTATTCTATGTGTTGCAATCCAGGATTATTTGCTACAATACGGTTGGTATCATGCTGGCATCATCCTCATTCAAATCTACAAAATTTATACTCTTACGCTTATGTTTAGCTTTTTTAATGTGTGATACAACATTCGATTTCTTGTAGCTACTAAACTTCACATTGCATGGCTTGCATTTCAAAACACCGTTTTTATTGCATAACACCAAAATTCATCAACTAAATTCCGTATCCTGACGTTATCAGAGCGCTTAAGGCGTCTTCACACATGTCAGGGATCCGTCACTCTCCTCTCAGTGATTCAGTGTCAGTGAAAAATATATCGTTACTTTAATCAGTGATAAAAAACGGTGATGTGCAAAGGAGCCTTAACTTTAGGCATTATTAAGAGATGTTAAGACTACGAGGACTTGAAACTAAATGACTTGTTGAAATATTACAATAAATAAAACGGTAAATAGAAAATGGAGCAACAGTAGCGTAAACTTTAATTTCTCTTAAATAGAGTTTTGTATGCTGTAGCATAGACAAAAATATCCTTAAATAGATTTTTATATGTTTTGTATGTAAAATAGATTAATGCCTATATAGCATAGATCATCCATGTTTTTATAGCATTCTATGCTGTTATTTTGTTAGAGAATAGAAATCCGGGCTCTAGTCATGACCCGATAATAATTTAGATCTTCAGCATTTGAATGCACTTAATTATTTTTCACTGCACAAGGATATCAATTGAATACAGATAAGGACTACTGGATATTAATTTGGCTAAACTAAGCAATCACTCGCTACTAGGTTACAGCCAATGGAAAATATTATTATTATATTAATATTTGAGACTGTTCTTGGAAAATTCAGTTTTAAAAATTTCTGTCTCAGGAAATTATGTCTCGTTTTATTAAAGAACAATAATGAATAAAGTTAAAATTATGAACACCAGAATGTGAAGCGTATTCATTAAAAGCGGATAACATCATTAACCTCTGTAATATGATACGTAACATTAATAATAATGACATATTTTGATATTTATTAAACATGAAGTTTGAGCGGAGAATTTGGTAACGGAATTTCCAGTCTTTTGTATGAATAATAATATATTAAGTACATGTGCCAGCTGTTTAAAAAATCATGAGGTGAGCAATACAAAAATTTACTGGATAAAACAATAATTTACATGACCGCCATTTATGTTGAGAGGCCATTTATCATTAAGGGACTGAAAGTTCCGAGACAGAAACTACCGGTCACTATTTGTGATATATACTACTTCAAATATATATATATAATTTCATCCAAATATATCATGATTTTAAAAATTATCAACTGTATTTATGATAAGAATGACCGACGAAAGACGATATATTGTAAGTTTTCAAATGTATGGTAATCTACGATTGAATACACTCGTCGAACAATCTATCGTCGTAGATAGATTTCCAACCGAAATAATAACTTCTATAGTGAACAATCTTTTTAATGTGTCATTGAAATGAAGTAAACTCTTGTTAGCTGAATAATCAATATCTTCCACCCACACTGCAATGCAAAATCGAGCTATCGTCGTTGCCTTGGTAACGTGAAAAAGTTAGCAGGAATGTTGTACTGTTCAGAATAAACAATAGAGATACTTCTTTGCTGATGATGTAGCTTACCCAGTTAAAATGTTTTATTACCTTACCTGACACCCTGAATTAAACTAATAACTTTTCAAAAGTTTCAAAACTTTTTATTCAATAAAATCTGATCGAATAGTTAGTAAGTATCTTTTATACTCCATAATTATTTTTATTCTTTGAAGTAGCTTTTAACAAAATATATATTTGTCACAAGCCTAATTGTATTGCATTATAGAGACACGCAACCCAATATGCACCATGTATAAGAGTATGTCAGTTAAAGCCAATTAATTGGCTTTGATTTGGAATGGTCAAATCTCAGATATGTCTAATTGGCTTTAAATTTTGAATTAATTCCTCTGTTCCCATGTTAATTTCGGCTTGAAATCTTCAAAAAAATGATCCAAATTGGCTTGGCTCAGATTTTTTGTGAAATTTTGGCTCAAAAATAGACTTACAATTTTCCAGCCTCTGAAACATGGAATATCCATTGCACAAACTATTTATTTATTTTAATTCATGTGCTGTTATCTACCAATCAAAAGTTCATCCTAACCAATCATAAATTATTTATTGAGAATCAACGGACAAAAAAAATTTTTTATACAAAATCCTTTTGTACATAATTGTGTTAATTTACTGAACACACATGTACATAAAAAAAAAACAAGCATCTCTTTGCGTGTACAAGTACCTACTAGCCAAATAATAGCTTTAATGTCGTAACTGACTGTCCTTTCTCTTTGTCTTCAGATGAGATTTTCCTAAGAGGATCAGACCAATTCCTTCTTCTCATTCCACAAGAAGTTCCACGATATGGATGAACTTTAATTGCCCTTTCTTTGCCATTTGATTCTTCAATTAAATTGACAATCAGTCAATTTAATGGCTTTTAGAAGGAGTCTAACGTTCAAACATTTGGGAAAGTATGTTAAATAAGCTGTAAATAAATTAATTAGTTTAATCATATCTTACTATAGGAAAATAATCAATTAAAAACAAACGACAATATTAATAAATAATTCAAATAAGCATAGCATATAGTTACAAAGAAAAAATACAGATTTTACAATAAATTTACTTGCTAAAGTTAATTGGGGTTAATTTTAAAATTATATTAGGCAGCGGGTGTGCAGTTCTATACCATATTCCTCCCACATCCGCACTGTGGGAGGAATATGCGGTATACAGAGCTAGAATGATGTGTGCTAGTCACAGTATCAAGATTAGGGAGTAGCCAAGTTGTGTGCAGGCGGCTAATATAGCCGTTCCGACCCTAAAACAATCGTGTTAGCTTCTAGCAAGGAAGCTATAGTACTGGAACTATAACAACGTCTCTCAGCTACATTATTAGGTCTGTTTTTCGGTCCACTGCTATATACGTAGTAGTGACAACAGAGTGACTTGTTACCGTGACGTCATTAAGGCAACAGACTTTATCGAAAATTAAGGTCAAGTAGTTTGAATCAAGGTATAAGAACATAATCAGGTATAGTACCTAGCAGACGACACAAAAATATGACGTCACCACAACAACACATTCCTTGTTTGTGACCGAGTGGCTATTAATTCCTCGTATTTGCATGTTAATATCGAGAAGTTTAAAGTCATTTTATAAGGGTTTCGTACAAAAGAAAAGCGAAAATGGTGATTGAAACTCAAAGTTAAATATATAGATATAATTCAGGTGTGTTTTAATTGTTCATTTCTTTTGCTTATCTATAAAAAATAGGGTCTTGAACATATGCTACCTAGCAGCCTAAACTAGTGCTAGTTAACTGCTAAATTGTAGTTCCAATGAATAACAAATAAGGAAAAAAATAATGGAAATACAATTTAACCAATGCCTAGTTAGTAATTGATAAGAAAAAATTCAATTTAAAAGTGATTAAGTTACAGTAGGTTTTTCCATGTTTCAAAGTGTGGTCAGAGTCGCCATTTTGAGTCACCCGATGGTCACGTCAAACTATAGATTCAATCAGCTGATTACCATACCCTATGTTACTGTATCCTGGTTTGAATAACTAAATACACTATTACTCTCTTCTTATATTGGCAATAAATAAACATTTTTCATAATTTATCACTCTTAGATTGTCTTAAATTTAATTTTGAGTGTTGCGGTGATGACGTCACGTACACTAACCGTCTCAATTGTCACTACTATATTCGATACACTGGTAGTCCGTGAATATGCATGTATTAGCAGTGGACTGGACTACAGACACATATAAACAAAATGTTAGCCGCCTGGCTTCTAGTCAAGGAAGTTATAGTACTAAGGAAGCGGTGAAACGGCTAAACCAACAACGTATAAGCGGAACCATCGTGTTAACACCTTGTTGTTAGCAATTAGTCAAGTGAGCTTCCTTGTCTCTCTTCGCTTCAGTCAAAACAGCTTCCTTGGCGTCTTGTTGTTGTTCCGCTGTGTCGTGTGGTGACGTCACAGCACACATATGACGTCACCCTAGCAACAGACTGACAGTTCAGGGAGCATTCGCACACGGCCAGTGACGTTTGAGAAACGAGGATGGGTGCACGCATCTAGCACTCGCTCCACCAAACGCTTATTTAAGTCATTAACATTGCATCTGTTGCCTAAATATTCATCAATTAATCTTCTTACATCAGTTAAATGTCCATAGATGAGAAAATTATTGAGCAAAATGATCAGATACCTAAAGTATTTTGAAGAATAATGTGTAAGTTAACATCAGCTGTTGTGCTAACGAGAACCGTTACTCAAATTACTCAGTCAGGTCTGAGAGCGACGAACACACGTGTACTCTCCCTCGTTTCTAAATCTACACTAGAAGCAGGCGGCTAACATAGCCCATGGAAGCCGTTACAATCGTGCTAGCTTCTAGTACTTCCATGGTTGTGTGTTATTAGTATTAAGTGGTGATGCGTGACGTCAGCAATCTTGAACCAATCAACGACTCCCATAGAGTCAAGTAATTTGTGAAAAGTGTAGACAAACCAAGGGGAGTTCTAGAAACAAATAATGGCGACGCGCGTGATAGGAAGGTTGTTAAATGTTTAGAGCTAGTTAGAAAACAGTAACTGTTCGAATGTCTTTTTTTTTTTAATTTTAGGAGATCATTACATAGAATGGATAGAAATTGGCTGTAGTCAGCAACTCTCTAATATGGATGAATCAACGAGCATTATCAAAAAATTTTATGTCTTAGGAGACCATTTCTCAAGAATCAAGATGGCAATTCACCAAGATTTTGTGACTATATGTGTTTGAAATCATAGATCCTGAAGATATTAGACTGATTGAATTTTCCTATGATATTCTTAAGATCTTTGATTTAGAACGCATATTGTCATAACCATAATAAATATCTCATCAAATTATCACTATAGTAAACAGTAGTTAATTTTCCCACTCATGACGTCACGCACCACCGGTCTCTTCTTCAACGCTAAAGATGTCTCCCATATGAGATTGGTTTACTCCCCTAATCTCTATACTGTGGTGCTAGCAGAGATACATTAAGAATTTTAAGGAGTGTCTCACTTTGTTACTGTTTTTCCAAGAGTTAGTGAGAGCTATTTTCTCAAACTTGATTAAACTATGAAAATATACAATTTTTTACTGAAGACATATTACTTAAATCACCGAAAACCGCCAAATTTGGACTTATTTTAAATCTCTAGTTTCAAACTCTACAAAAAAAACGTACCGTCCAATCAAATTCGCATTCCCTGAAAAAAAATTTCTTATAAAAAAATGTTACACATTTTCCTATATACTTTTTTAAAAATTGTGGAATGCCATACCAATTGAACGTTCTTTTGTAGATAACTAAATTCCTAATATTTTTAATTAATTCTCAATTCTTAAATTCATAAGTCAAACTTGAAGATGGAATATAGGCTTTAGAAGTTAATTGAAAAATAAAAGGTGTTCAAAACGGCCAATTTTCGATTTTTTTTAATATCTCTTTTTTTTATAACAGTAGTACTATGTTGATTATATGAAAAATACTTGAAACAAAAAATACTACTTCATTACATACCTTTTTTTGCTTCCCCAAGCTCCTCCAGCATCCCTCCCCCTACCCAAATTTCTTCCCCTCCCCTTTTTGAGGCACGTGCAGACAACTTTCATACCTAATATTTTCTTACATGATTTGGGACATAATAAGGTGTCATTTTATGAAAAAATTTTCTTGAAAATTACCTCACATTTCGGTGATACACTCCCCTTAACTTACAAGGTGTGCTACGCCTTGATACGAATTTTAGAGTCTGCTGCTTTTTAACAAATACTCGCATACCAATGCACAGATGTGAACCTGCAATATTAGTTTACATACTCTATATACTATTAAGTGAGTAAAGCACTTTTTTCATGGCATCGGTACACTGCACAAACAACCAAGGACAAATCGTTATACACTATTTAACTAGAAAATACTTTTATACTATTTAACCAACTAATTAAGCTAATTTATCTTTAAGATAATCAAGGTAATGCTGAATTCAGCCAGTTTTGTCAAATAAATGATAGTTAAACATCCGATTCTAGAACGAATGAATAACATACCTTGTTTCCATGTAAAAAATAATTTACCTGGGTTATCGAAACGTCTTTCACAGCTAACTGAAATCATCTTGATATGAATCTGCGAAAAACTCAACTTTGTAGTTAATGTACTTTGGTGCTAGAAGAGGCGAGCACATAGCAGCTACTTATATCGCGCGCTACAAGCCGCGCTTCTTTTTTGTGTAGTTACAGATAATTCACGATTTATCCACATCTCGATTAGACCCTCTCTCGATTTATATATAGTTACTCCGCACCAGATCGATTTATCTACCATTCGCGTTCGTGTATTCTGCAACAATCATTGTAAGTAAAAAAAATCGAACCACTTCTTGTAAACAAAAGCTTTTTTCATTTGTTCCTCTGTTTAAAATGTGTTTGTTCGAAATGTAGGTTGATATGACAACACCTATGAGGTCAAGCAAAATGTTGATGTGCTGTCAAAGAATTGAGTATTCACATTATGCTAATTTCTCAAATAATAGTTTTAACATTTCCTATATTTTCAATCTTAGAAATTTGTCATCGTGTACCAGCACTAAATTTAAAATATCTACAAAAATTACAAATTATTAGTACCGTTTATTTTTGGAAATGTGAAATTAGTGTACAATGAATCATTATTACTGATACTCTTTTCTTTGCGAGTACATTGTACATATATATGAGAGAAAAATAAGAAAAACAGTTAATATGGAAGATCTAGCCATATATACACATAAATTTTCCCATCGAACAGAGCTTGTAAAGGGGCCTTTACACGATAAGTGCTCAGTGCCACTTTGTGGTGACACTGTTCTATGCCACGCCCATTTTGCTACTTGCAACACCCTTCTTTGCAAAACTTGGTGGTGACCAAGCTGTCGCTCTGGGAGCGAACGCTCACCACAAAGTGCCACTGTCTGTCAGTAGGATGTCTACGCCACTTAATTTCATGGAGTGGACTTGACAACAATCAACGACCCCTTTCATTGTCCTAGTTGAAGAGCATCCATGCATATGGAAAATAAAATCAAAAGATTATAAAGATAGAACGCTAAGAGCGTTTAATAAAATATTAGATGCTATAACCACGATACTAAAGTGTCAGTGCCCACCAAAGCACATTCTGCTCGTGTAAAGGCGCTGAGTTATTTGGTGGGCAGTGTGGTTAAAAAAGTGTGGTGAATAGTGGCACTGACCAGTGCTCGTGTAAAGACCCCTTAAGGTGTGTATTAGCTAAGCCATCGACAATGCTAGAAATGTGTAAGCTAGTGAGCTATTGAGGTACGTGCTAGTTATGAATAAATATGTCCACACATTGATCCAAATAAGTGTGTGGAAATACAGCCAGTGTTCGCTGTATTTCATGCAAACGTTTATATTTCGTGAGAGGGTTTTGGATTCTAAAACCGTTTGGAAAGTCAGATTATTAATCTATTCAAAGTTTAGCCGTGATAAGTTTGACGTACAGAAGATATCGGGAGGATTGACACATGTCTTATTTATAAACCTTAGGTACTTTATTTTTTACAAGTCGTTAATATATATATATATATATTAAATCATTGTGTGTCAAATTTAGTAATAATTTTGAGCATATAAAGAGAAATAAATACAAAGCTATGTAAGACAGTGGCAACTGGGAACGCAGAGTAGTGATTGGGTGGAATGTGACCCAATCACAGCTCCTGCACACGTGTGTTCTCTATGATAACGAAGACTGTAGTGTGTTTAGAGGCTACCAAGCTGTATTTCGACGTGGCTATACGTCACCAGTTTCCAATTATTTTCATAATTAACGTGATTAACGCTGATTTACGCCGACACGTGAATATTTTTTTAAACTTTTGAATACCAAAATATTTTTGGTATTCATGAAGGAACAAAGTCATGAAAGGCCGATAAATTTATAGGAATGACATGAATGATATAAAATAATTTGAAAAGGATGTGATTAGAAAACACACGTCAAACTTATTCGGGTAAAGTAGGAATTGATTACACACGCACAAACTTATGCTATTGCTATTATCATTCAGACATACTTTTAAGGGGCCTTTACACGAGCACTGGTCAGTGCCACTATTAACCACACTTTTTTCACCACACTGCCCACCAAGTAGCTCAGCGCCTTTACACGAGCGGAATGTGCTTTGGTCGGCACTGACACTTTTAATATGCTATTAAATACTAACGCTGTTAGTCTTTTATCTTTATAATCTTTAGATTTTATTTTCTATAGACATGGATGCTCTTCAACTAGGCCAATGAAAGGGGTTGTTGATTGTCTGGCAATCGCAACTGACAGACAGTGGCACTTTGTGGTGAGCGTTCGCTCTCAGAGCGATAGCTTGGTCACCACCAAGTTTTGCCAAAAAGGGTGGGGCAAGTAGCAAAGTGGGCGTGGCATAGAGCAATGTCACCACAAAGTGGCACTGAGCACTTACCGTGTAAAGGCCCCTTTATTCAAAAGCTATGTATAATTTTTTTACCTGATGCCCAAAAATATACTCAAATGAGTTGTATTTGGTTATATAGGAATATTTTATATAAATATTTACCAGTTGATATCTTGGATCATCAGGCATTATAAAAAATACCTAATAATAATTATCATGAAGCACAGCAATTTAACAATGGCACATCTGCAATAAGCTATCTTAGAAATAAACGCCGTGTATGAACGTTAAGGTGTTTTTTTTTCAGTCAATTTTTTATACATCGGTACCTATGAGAAACCGGGTTATATGTAATTTCCCATTCAAAATAGGGAGTATTAAAGGGTTTGCACAAGGCTGTCAATAGTTGATCAAGCCAGATTCCCGAAAATAACAGCTGTTCAAAGTGGTCCTAAATATTTGGCGAACTTAGTCTGCATGCGTTTTTATAATTGGACTATTTTAAGCCACTCATAACTGTGTAATGATGAAATAAACTATACCAATGTATTTGCAATTATTCAATTACTACAATAGTGTTATTTAACTGACCTGATAATAATTAATATATTTAAAAATTGTCTATATACACAAGAGCTTTATGACGTTTCAATCAAAATGGTGGTTTTACTCACATCGTAATGTAATTAAAACCAATTTAGATTTGCCTGACGAAAGTTTTAATAGGGAATGAAAGAAAAATTTCCCGAATTTTTATCTGTAACTGATAAAATTTATGTATTTAAAAATTGAACTAGCTGAAACTAGACCATGTTACAGAGTATGCCAGTTAAAGTCAACCAATTAGCTTACATTTCAAATGTTAAAACTTAGATAGATTTAATTCACTTGAAAATGTGAATGAATTCTATGTTAATTTAGGCTTGAAATCATCAAATAAAGCCAAATTGATTAGGATCAGAGGTTCTGCGAAAATTTTAGCTATAAATTGGCATACAGTTTGCAGCCTCTGGAATATGGAATAGGTAGTGCTAATGAATACTAAATTACCACTTAATTAGGTATATCAGTCGTAATAAACATACTAGGTAACTTAGTTAACATAACAACCCAAGTATAAATGTTGAATCCTAATCAGTAGGTTAATATTACATGATAATAAGTTCATAATTTACTCTTTAAATCTCAAATTTGCCTCCATCGCCAGGCAACCTCGTTCAGTTAAAAACCACGTTTATATATATTATGATTGATGAATTCACATAAATTTGATGGCCAATAATCTGGAACTTTCCTCAATTTACATCATAGAAAACACAAGGCGAAAAAACAATCATGAACAGCGCAATGGCATAAAAATGGAAGAAAATTTGTTGCGCGCCATCTTTATCCATTAATTTTAGCGACAGTAATTAGATATCTTAGGACCACTTTGAACAGCGTATTGAACGAACTATAAACGCCATGATGAGCTGGCCTGATAAACTATAGACGGCCATGATTGCATCAGTAACTGGAGCCGTTATAAATGCTCTTCCTGGTTATAATAAAAAACATTAACCCATTTATGCCTCAATTAATTTTTGTACGATTTTTTGTATGGTTGAATGATATTATTTTTGTAAATCTCTCTGTTGTTGGTTTTACATAATTGATTATATAAATGCATCAGTTCAGATATCCTGTAATAGAATTGCAAGAACACGATGTGCCACATACATTATACAGGGTGTCCGACACTTTTGTTGCCAAACATGCAACATAAGGTTGCATTCGTTGAAATAAACACTTTGTAATTCCATGAAGGAATGGTTTAAATGCTTAGTTATAGGAGTTACAAGGTTAGGA
The DNA here is from genome assembly GCA_947561585.1 of Caprella mutica. Classification (NCBI taxonomy): domain Eukaryota; kingdom Metazoa; phylum Arthropoda; class Malacostraca; order Amphipoda; family Caprellidae; genus Caprella; species Caprella mutica. The sequence goes on from CANNZV010001493.1 coordinate 35,603, forward strand.
AAATGGAATTTGTACCATTTATTATTATTAGTTAACATTATTTTTTTTAATGTTGCGATAAGAACAAAACTTTTTTAACAGTTATTATTAGGAGCACAAGAAACATATTCTTAAATTAGGTTACATGTCTTCAGAATGTGTTCAATTTGCCGCCCATTTTTGCGATGCAAGCGTTCAAACGTTTTTCCCGCAAAAATTCGTGAAACTGCTGGTGTCTTTGCTCGCGTCCGCCAATCATTGGACTAACGTTTGAACGGCTGCATAGCAACAAATGGGAGGTAGTTTGAACACATTCTGTAAACATGTAACCTAATTTAATATTATGTTTCTTGTGCTCTTAATAATTACTGTAAATTTTTCTTGTTTCTTATCGCAAACATTGAAAAAATGACTTAAACAAATAATAATAAATGGTACAGATACTACTTTCCTAACCTTGTAACTCTTTAATTAGGCATTTTAGACCATAACCTTCATGGAAAAAAAATTGTTTATTTCAACGAATGCAACCTTATCTTAAGTTTGGCAACAAAAGTGTCGGACACACTGTATGTACCAATATGCAGATCCGAGTACAATTTTTTATGTTGAAAGAATAATGACTGGGAATGAAGTACACTTATCTATGTATTTATGAATACACAAGTTTCATTCGACTGTTAGGTTACTGAATAAAAAGTTAACTCAAATACATCCCAGGTAACATTGAGATAATTCCCCGGAATATTCCCTCGATATCTATATATTCTCTCATTATCTGCTATCGTAAAATGATATTGAGGGAATATTCCAAGGATTAGTGAAAATGAGTTGATCATTCAATGATATCGAGGGAATATTCCAGGGATTATTAAAAATTAGTTGATCCCCTAAAGATATCGAAAGAATATTCCAGGAATTAGTGAAAATTAGTTCATCCCTTAACGAAATCGAGGGAATATTCCAGGAATTAGTGAAGATTAGTTGATCCCCTAGCGATATCGAGGGAATATTCCAGGAATTAGTAAAAATTAGTTGATCCCTATCGATATCGAGGGAATATTCCAGGAATTAGTTAAAATTAGTTGATCCCTATTGATATCGAGGGACTATTCCAGGAATTAGTGAAAATTAATTGAACCCTAACGATATCGAGGGAATATTCTAGGAATTAGTAATAATTAGGAGATCCAAAATGATATCATGGGAATATTTCATGGATTAGTGAAAATTATTTCACCCACTAACGATATCGAGGAAATATTCCAGGAACAAATGAAAATTAGTTGATCCCCTAATGATATCTAGGGAATATTCCAAGAATTACTGAAAATTTGTTGGTCCCCTATGGATATCTAAGGAATTTTCCAGTAATTACTGAAATTTATTTTATTCCCTATCAATATTGACGGAATATTCCAGGAATTAGTGAAAAATAGTTGATCCACTAAAAATTATAAAATAGACGATTATAAAAGAAAAAAAGAAATTATCTATGAAATATGAAACTACATTTATCGATGATAACCTAAAGATAAACTTGAGTTATCATATTGCATTAAGTTCATTAAAAATCCTACTTCTACTGTGTCCAGGATGGTCGAGTGGTCAGCGTCGCAAGCAGAAATCAACAAGGTGCTGGTTCGAGACCCGCAAACTTCACTTCATTTCTTTCCATTCAATTTGTATATAACAATATGTATCATTCAACTAATTCATGTATAGTCAAACGTGCACGTACATATGCTGTATATGCAAGGAAATATTAATTTTGGTATTCTTATTTTTATATCCTTCCACTATTCTAGATATTCAGGGAATATCTCCTCATTATCATGATTATCTCAATTATATTCCCTTGCTATAGAAGTAATACTGATTTCGGTACTCCTTGCCCTTCCCTTGTAATCGAGGGAATATTCCAAGGATAATATATATAAATCCCATCATTATTCCCTCGATATCATTTATGGATATCCCCATATCGCTAAAACGTCAAAATATGTAGGACATCCTCTCGATAACGATGGGGATATTGAGAGAATAATCGCAGGGAATTTCCCGGGGATAATTTTTTTGTTACCTTGGATATTCCTTTTGATTTTTTGAAGAAAATTTATACAAATGTCGTAAAATCACATAATCAAAACAAAGATTGAAGACATAGCGAGAGCATCAAATACATCATAATTATATTTTATTTAAGATATCAGTATATTCAAGCATTATCACCTCAAGTTTGACTAGTATTTAGAATGCAAGAAAAAACAGTATTAAAATGTGGAGACTTATAAAGCATCCTTCTTTACTACGAAATGAGAGATTGCAAGCCTAGCAAAGACTTACATCATATTTTCTGCACTGACTGAAATGTCTCTTATGACATCCTTCCTTGGCACGTCTTCTTTTGTTAATGAGGAATTACATAAATGGAGTGCAATAGGTTACACGAGGTGAAAAATTTACATAGTGCAATAGAAAACAAGATGTAACACTACAGTAGCGTGCTCTAAGATACACGATGTAAAACATCAGTAGAAAGCTACATGATGCACGCGGTACCATATCAATACAGTGCTATAGGATACACATTACACAAATAAACACACCAATGGATTACTGCATCATACACAAGGTAAAGTATCAATACAGTGCTATAGGATACAAAATGTAACACACCAATGGAGTGCTATAGGATACACGAGGTAACACACCGATGGACTGCTGTATTATACACGATTTTTTTTAAATGTGTACAGAGAAAAAATGTACTCACATCAGCCTAGTGTGCCATATTTGGCACATCAAATATAAAGTTATAAATAGAAAAATCAAAGGATAAGACAATTATGAAAGTTAACTATAAAAGTTGTTCAACATATGTAACTACCAAAGGAATATTTTCTTGTGAAAAACTTGCAAAATACATATACCAATTATTTCTTGGAAGTCAATGTTTTGGTCTGTGAACGGACGTTTTGTTTCTGGACGTTTCGTTACCGGAAATTTCGTTAACGGACGTTTCGTTGCTATGGTGTTTCGTACCCTGAAGTTTCGTTGCCAGGTATTTCGTTGTAGTTTTTTTTCAAACCTGGACGATTTTTTCAATTTGAAATGAGTTATAGACTACAAATCATACTTAACCCATACAACAAGTAACGAAATGTCCGTTAACGAAACGTCCGAGTACGAAACGTACAGTAACGAAACGTCCACCGTTTTTGTCCAATAGCAGAACACATATTAGAAATAATGAGGGGCTGCATGATTTTATTTATATTAGGTTGATATAATCTCACTGCACTGAAAGAAAAGTGTACTTAACCGAACCTATATATAGTTTCATACAAACCACAATGTTGGTCATTTTTAAACCATACCACAGCTGTGGTTTGAATCAAACATCATGAATTTATAATGTAATTTTACCTACATGCATGTACTTTATCTTACCTACATCTATCATCATTTTAACTACAGCTGAATGTCTATTTTACCTACATACATGCAATTCAAACCACAGCTGTGGTTAAACATTACCTACATGCTTAATTATTAAACTACAGCTGGCTGTCTATTTTACCAACATGCATGCATTTCAAACCTCATGTAAAAGAATATTTAACTGATAAACTAATCCTTCAAACTACAGTCGTTAAGCAATTTTACCTACATGCATTTCATTTTAGCCACTTGGATAATGTTTAATTTAGCTACACTCGATTAAAAAATACTGTAGTAATCAAATTCATAAGAATTCATATATAATACAGCATGAAGATTAACTAATAAATATAGAGTGATAATACTTCTGTTAAGTTAGTTAAAATAGATACAATATAAATAATTAAATTAGATATTTATCAAATCGTAGTAATAAAACTCAAAACTAATTTATTACATTTAATATAAAATGAACAATTTCAGAAACACACATTACTTGGTAAACATTAGTAAGAAGAAAATTATTATAGTTTCTCAGAAGCTAGAAAAATTGAAGAATTTACCACTTTATGTATTATTAAACATGAATAAAATATTCAAGAAACATAACATTTCTATTAGATTATAACTCGAGGATTAAAGAAGAATTTATATATAGTTATGTTTAAAAAGGCATAAATAAAACTTCCTTGTAGCTCCCAAGATTTAAGTACAAGACAAATAAAAAGTCATTTAGTAGTTCATGAACTGAATTGTTCACAGCTAGCTATTTCTCAAAGCGACTCACCAAATCAGTGACGTATGGAGCTTTCATATCATAACATTGAAAGAATATCGTACAATGATGTTCACAGTACAGTAAAAAAATGTTTCAGCACTCCTTGCAATATTTCAAATTCAAAACTTGGAATAGTTTAAAATGCTACATCAATCGCCTTCCAAAAGTGTTGGCACCCAAAACAAAATGTCATCAGAGGAAACATAATATTGATCAACTTCAGAAGACTTTGAAGATGGGTGGCTGGAATGAGACTAAGAAGGAAGATTACTTCTCTAGCCAAGCTATCCTCTTCAATAGTTAGCCATATGACTGAAAAGAAAATTACAAAGCATCAATAATTTAATGAAGATCTTCCCATTCATAGTTAGCTAGAAGTCAAATAAATAGGTAAAACTTACAGAAACTTACCTCTAAAAGTTAACACCAACATCATCAGCAGTTGTGGGCCTCAATCTCTTGTTGTTGTGATGATGTTTGCAAAAGTAGGCAAGCCACCCCAAAAGTCTTCATTAGAATGTCTCTGGTGTCTGCAAAAAATATGGAATTAGGAAATTGTTGAGAATAGTTAGTACAATTGAGAGATTAAGGCTAATTACTGACTAGATATGTAGCAATGATTAGCAAAAAAAACTAAAATTCACAATGAATATAATGATAATTGACTTAATTGTTAAAATAATCATCTGCAAGAGATATAAACAGTCTTAGATTAGGTAACAGCATGAACATATTTCCTTTATCCAATGGACTTCTCTGAATTGAAAGCAGAGAATTAATATAATTGAATGAGAAAAATAATCAATTAGCTATCACTCAGCTATTGATGACAACATAGAATTAAATGTAAAGAAGTAGTACTAGCTACTGAATTTCAATCACTTTGAAGCTACTGTTACCAAAAATTCATGTCATATTACTCTGAAAAAGAGCCATATGAAAGTCATGGTATCTATAAAAAGTTAAAATTCTATAGTAGTAGTGGGAGATTCTGAAATTTAGGTTGATTTCAGAGAGCATTTCAGTCCCAATTAATTAAATTTTTACCAAGAGCCAGAAAGTAACTATCTCAAATCAAATCTGCTGAATATTATTATTTTTAAATATTTTCTGTGCAAAAAATACTTATTTTCCTCAATTTAAATTTATTTTGTTGAAAACAAAATGCAAAATAGAGAATTCTAGAACAATTTACCAGTTTCAGTAGTCTGGTGTTTAAATTAAAATATTTGATAGCAAAGAATACACTATTTAAAAATATATTTGGCATACAGGTTACAGTTGAATGTAATAAATGCACTGGATTTTAAAAATCCCATTAACTGATCATCATATATCAAAGTCCATAGAAACTGATCTCAAAAAAATCTATTTTGATTATTGTTCTCAACTTCTCATTGAAATAAAAGTAAAAGAAACCTAAAGATAATTTTCACAGAAAAGGATAAAAAATATTCCATATTCTGCAGACTGCCAACAGAATAATCAAGTCATCAGACATAATTATGAAATTTAGAAGATAATTATTAGTCTTTAAGTGGTGCACAGAACTAGGTACTCGAACTTTAAAAAAAAAATCTTGAAAGAGCCAGCAAACAAATTAATTCAATTGGCTACTCTTCCATGCACTAGGTAACTGACTAACATTATTGATTTATCAATTTTCCCTCACAATATTAAAGGCAAAATAGTGATATATGAAGAATAATAATTAGTGATTAATTAATACAATCTGGGAGAACTGGTGAAAAAATTGGCGAGTTCATGGACCACATAATTTTACTTGGACATCAGTCTGTATTTTAACATTATCTGTGCAAACAGTTCTTGATTTCTTCTCTTATATACATGTATTTTTCTTAGAAGAGAAGGAAAACATAGAGGATTTCTTGGAAAGCACTTTACCAGTTTCTGCAATCTGGCCAGGGCAGAGAGTCAGAAATTAAGAGTGACACTGTGGCAGACAGTCTGACAGAGACTTCAAAAAGTTTACACCAATATATTATATTGTAATTAGGATTATATTACATACAAGCACCCTAGAAGTAGAGGCTAGAGCAAACTAAAGATTATAGTCAGCTGCCTAAAGGCTATGCTGCAAGGTATTGGAGATCTGCCTTGGACCTTTTCCAATTATAAACAGGTAGGCTGATTTTCTATTTTTCAGAATGAATTGATCACAGAAAACTACTCTAGCCTAATTTATGTTCTGATATATATAGTTATTACTATAAATTTAAGCACTGGACATAGCTGATATTAAATTAAGATTACTACCAAATTACACACCTACCTTCTTTGATATTTCACTGAAACTGACGCGCCACTCCAGTTTCCCGTCTGATTTACCTTAAATTTACATACATGTGATTAATAATTTCATAGTAATACTCTAACTACATAGATGACGGTTATATATACTGACAAAGGAAAATAATTTACCCACATGCAAGTTTTATTTTGATTTGTATTGTAGGTAAGGTGAACTGACATAGGTGATGCGTATTTCTAACCACAGAAATATAAAATTTTACCTACATTTTGTGCGTTTATACTGACTAGAGAATTGAACCACATGCTGTAGTTCATCTACACCTAGCACATAACAAGAATTAACTATTTTAGCGTATAATTAACCCACAATGAGTTAAACTACAGTGTGTTGTTTGATGACCAAAAATTATTTCTCTCAGTGTGCATGAATTATTAGGATATACATATTTTACCAAATTGATGTTAATATATAATAATAGTTCTATTCTCACCACATTCACAACCGCAAATATATTATCAAACTTTCATTCAGTCCCTAACCATTAACGATTAATGTAAAAAAACGAGCGTAACAATAATATTAATAAAATTAGATCTAACTTCAGAAATATGTCACTACATTGAAAAAAGTTTTACATACACAGATGATTGTTGAAATCTACTCATTAACACCATTCCAACTTGAATTATTTATTCACACTGGAATTATTCATTCACACTGGAATTTTTTATTCAAACTGGAATTTTCGTTCACACTGGAATTATCTATTCCCGCATGAATTATTCTATCCCATTCCAATCAGTTCTAATTACTTCAAGTTAAACTATTCATTGATTGGCTGTTCTCGAGTAATTTGATAGAAGGTATTGGTTTGTGTTTCTATTTCACTTTGATTATCTAACATCTCAATTGATCTCTTAATTGAACACAAAATTAAACGAGAGACTGTTCTCTTGAGGTAGAATAATTGAAACTAACTCATTTTAGAGAAACTTGAAAATTTTGAAGTAGGATAAGTTAGTAGAGTTCCATAAATTCGATAAGGTAAGATAAAATCAGGTATTATTATACTCGCTAATTTAATTGGTGTCCATGGATTTTAGCAAATTGTTTGAAAAGAGTTGCTCGAAAATCATCAATAACTCGTAAAAGAATTGCTCTAATGGAATGCCCGAATAACAATAACTTGGAACAATATTTCTTAAATATAAATAGCTCGAATGAACAATCTAAGCTACCACAATTAATGGGGCCAACATGGTGACTGCATAGACTCTTATGTTGAAAAAATTTTGGCCCAAGATGTTGCTGATATGTTTATAAAGTTACAGCCATATAATGTTGATACGCTATATATTAATTACTGTACAATACTTGGGATAAACAGGTACTGTGACTACTGGGGGATAAACAGGTACCGTGACTACTGGGGGATAAACAGGTACCGTGACTACTGGGGGATAAACAGGTTCACTGATTGCTGGGGGATAAACAGGTACAGTGACTACTGGGGGATAAACAGGTACCGTGACTACTGGGGGATAAACAGGTACCGTGACTACTGGGGGATAAACAGGTTCAGTGATTGCTGGGATAAACAGGAACAGTGTTGTTTTTTGTTACTAATAAAAATAAATTCATGACTAATAGAAATATATTATTTGTCATGTAATAAAATATTTAATAAAACATCCTTCATATTAGTTCTTTCTGTAACACGAATTGAGAAGACTGTTAAATTAGGTTATTTTGCTGAAAACATCCAAGTTTATTTTACATAAAGTTCTTAGAAATATGGTGTCATTTAGAAGTCATAGTCATGAGTTAAAGTAGGTATGAAAATATTTTAATTAAGGGGACCGTCCGTGATTAAATCACTAAATTTTCAATATTTTTTTTATTGCTTAAATAGCTAGTTTATATTACTAAGATTGATCTCACAAAGAAAAATCAGCTGTTTATCACCCCCCTCCCCTTCCACAGGGGTTGGGAGCTTGGAATTTGGCGCGCCATTACATCTGGCACAGCGTGGGTGAGCCGCCTAACTCTTAGATTTGGCACATGCGTGCCTAGCTAAGTGGCTACTAATTACATCATTGTTTCACAATTGGCTAACTGTTATTCAAAGTTAGCCTCTCAGAAGCATTCTAATAAAATAGATCTGGCAGTTGTGGACGAGAGTTCTCAAAGTGAAGGACGCTAAACTCGACAGAGTTCAGTTCGTCACTACTGATACAGCTCTTGTTCATAACTTTGGTAATGTTCATGGCTTTCTTTTGACACGTCTGGGTCTTTCTACTGAAAAGACAACTCTGAAGAGAAGGAATAGTGAGGCTAGTACACCAGCAAAGATGACACCGAAGCGTCGTCGGCGTGATGAGGCTGGACCCTCCCATGACTATCAACCCGGAGGATATTGATGGGTGTTCGTTGTTTGTTGTTTTTTTTTTTCTGTAGCGGTTGTTGTTTGGCTATGTAAAACTTTCCTACAGAGAGCTGGGTGGCGCCCAGTGATACCCACTACCTTTGAGTAGTAATAGCGGGGCACTTCGCCCCGCGGGGATTTAGTGCCATACATAGTCCAAATAAAAACTTTGAACTCATTTTTCTTGCAGTTGAAAAATTACTAACTTTTTGGTATTCAAACATGTACTTCTAATACAGTTTTGTAGCTACGGGTTTGCGTTTTTTTTCATTCGATTCTCCTGGTAATTTTCTACAAAAGCGTTAGGATCGATTTTTGAATTTTTTTTTTTAGAAATATATATTTTTTTTTTTTGAAAATTTTAGTTTTTTCACGAAAAATCAATTTTTTCGTAAACTAATTCGAAATTCAAAAATCGATCCTCGGGCTTTTGTAGAGAATCACCAGGAAAATCGAATGAAAAAAACCGCAAACCCGTAGCTACAAAACTGTATTAGAAGTACATGTTTGAATACCCAGTTCGAAATTCGTTCGAAATTCGAATAACTTGTTTTCTATGCGTCTAATCGAAAAAATGCCACGAACAAAAACATAATATTATTCAATTTTATATTTAGGGACTAAGTTTCATAACCGTAGCTTTATTAATAAATTTGTTTACAAAATTTACGGACGGTCCCCTTAAAATATATTTACAAGCGAGAAAAGAAATGTTTCGCTCTGTTGTTTGGAATATTATAATATAATTTACATCACGTCACAATATAATCTCTTGAGAATTTCAACTGTTAGTAACCTAGCCCTTAAAAGTTTGCTCAGTAACCTAGGGACTGGTCCAGGTGGACCAGTCCTAACTACAACTGTTATCAATTTTCAACAAATTGACTTTATGATATTTCATTATAACCTTCATTTGATATTTACACATCCCTTTGTAAACGCCTAAGAATGGTTATCTTTTTAAAATAAACTGAACAAGCTAAGATAAGAAACAAATATTTCTTAAGTTTTTAAGCCATCTTCATCACCCATCAATGAAATCCTTATAGCATACACTAAATTAAATAAAACACAATGAAAATGTCACTGTGGATGGAGAACAGTTCAACAATATAAAAGATACCAGAAAGAAACATGTACCTTCAATAGTCTTTGATATATCCTAATTTAAAGTTGTGTTCCGTTTTTTTTTTTTGAGGCACCCTGTACATTTGAATAAATACATATAATATGAGTATCTTGTCATTAATCACCTTCTTTTTTGTATAATCGTATTTATTTATGTTGAGAATTAAAAGTCATGAAAAGTCAGCTTCCAAAGCGGTTTAAAAATAAAATTATTAATATTTTTCCTCAGGACTAGTCCGCCTGGACTAGTCCCTAGGTTACTAGGGTTAAAAGGTAAAATTAATAGAAATGTATGTATGGGAAGATATGGAGGTGCATGTTTGTGTATTTTTCAATTAGTCCAAAAAATTTTGTCTGCGGTATATTTTAGTGCTCTTCAAACATTGCACCATCATCATAATTCAAGTCACTCACTTGCACAGTGGAATAGATACTCGTCTCACGTCAGCAAAGCATCGGCTCAAAGAAATGTTACTCCAATTATTTGGTTTATTAGGGATAAGAGATAATAAAACCAATATCCATTATATTCTAAATACACCATTACTCTATTATAATGAGTCATATTTATGTAAGGGAGAACGTAATCATAGTTTCAAATTCTGTTGTAATTTATTTTTGTTCTTTGATTATATTATATAGCAACAAGTATAGTTCTTGCACATTCAGAGAACTTGAAATGATTGAAAAAAAACATAGCTGATGAATCAATCTGACAATTTGAGATTACTTATCTTGACCCATACTAAACCTCATATTCCTAGTACTGTGAGTGTCAATGAATGTCATGTGTACTGCAGCAGTTACCCTGGTTGCTAATTGAATGTTGATTTCTATTTTGAAAAATTGTGAAAATTTTCTTCTAATTAAAAATTAGACTACTTGAAATGAGCTGCTAAAAATACTAATATAGTTGAAATTAACTTGTGTGTGTAAACGCCGATTCTAAGCCCATGTGCATGATGTCTAACATCTCCATGCGTGATCAATACATTCAAGATCATGAAAAGTTTCATTTATATACCATTTTAAAATCGGGATACAGCAAATGCCTGTATTTGAAGATATTGCTATTGAAAGTTTCTTTCATAGGAAATCCTAAGAGTATCATTTTAATCCTCAATTCAATTTTCCCAAAGCTTAAAAGGTCCGCCGAACTCCTTTGGAACACTTTCACTAACTAAAAGAAAAATATGTTTTGTTGATTCGCATGGTAGTGTCAACGGAGAAAAATATTGAAGATACCAATACATTTCTTCTTTCTTATCCCAACGTTATTTAAAGAGACACGTGTTTGGATGTAATGCATCCTAATAAAATGATTCTTGTGGGGATGTAATACATTCGTGCGGAGTGATACTTGCGGGGATTCATCGCATCCTTATGAATGCAGTAATGTTGTTAAAATAAAGTCAAATTATTGCACAAAACTATACAGGATATATAAACTCCAATAATTTAATTCATAAGTACATTATGAAATCTCCTAAGTTAAGACATTCTGCGTACAGGTATACCTTGCTCTAATTACAAAATTGGAAATTACATTTATAACAAGATGGTAATAAGTATGAGACATAGCCCAAAGTTAGATTTTAAGAACTATTATCCCTACAATATCTTATTTCGTATAATTTATCTGAATATAATAATATGTACAATACATATAGGACTGTGCAGTGTGCAAAACGCGTTGAATATTTTTTTCAATCGTTTTCAAGGTCCTCTCCACTCTAAATTTGTAGAGCTAAGGTTATAGAACATATCGCAGTAAACAGAATTTAAATCGATCAAATATTCTGTTCACAATTAATTATATAAGAAATATTCGCATTTCGATTTTTCTCATTCTGAGATTTATAATTTCATTAGAAGAAAAAGCCCCTCATACTTGAGTAGGATGTTCGTTCGTATATACATAGCGCATACCTATTCAAAATTTCAAATCACAGATCTGCGTTCAAATAAAAGTATAAAAAATTAACAGTTCTCAATATCGGAAAATGTTATGATATATGAAAACGATTAGTAAGAAATACTTAATAATTTAGGTAATTGAATTCTTTATATGGATCCATTGTGTTAGAACTACTCTTTTACGATAAATATTAAAGTGAATCTTAGAATACCTACCGTAACAACAACAACTTACGCGGATAAGGTGGATTATGAATACGCTAAGACCGGCCTAGCTATGCTAGAGCCTACAGTCGGGTCAGAAAATATTCGTACCGTACGATAAATGTAACATTTTCCTTTATAACTTCTAAATATCAATTCCTGAATTCCAAATATTTGTACAATTTTAGATCTGACATCGATAACGATACACAAAAAATTTCAAAGCAAATTTTTATCAATAACAAAGTTACAGAGATTTATTTAGAAAATGGGGGGACAGAAATTATTCATACGGCACGAAAAAATAACATATTTAATTGAAATTCAATATTTTTAAGACCCTACGAAGGCGATAGGGGTTATATTCATGAACTACAGTGTAGAACCGTCCCTTTTTTTTGCATACAGTCATTGTTATTCTCCCATATGTTACAACCGTTGGCTTTGTTTAATAATTTGTCTTTTTATAATTCTAAAATCATGCCAAAAGCTAAAGAACACAGAATGAAGGTGAAGAAGATAGTCTTAGCGATGCACAATGACGGAAAGGGGTATGGCAAGATGTCCAATGAGCTAAAACTACCAAAATCCACGGTCCAATCCATTATTAAGAAGGTGAAGGATGTTGGTCACCTGGAGAATCTCCCTCGGAGTGGACGTCCGGTAAAGGTTTCCCCCACAGATATCCGAAGAGTTGTTCGAGAGGTCAACAAGAAACCCCATGTGACCAGGGATGAAGTTAGGTCAATTTTGGAACAATCTGGAATAAGTGTCAGTTGATCAACTGTAAGTAACATTCTGCACAAGGATAACTTGAGAGGCTGCCGTCCTAGGAAAGCTACTCTACTGCGTTCTATGCATTTGAAGGCTCGTGTCAAGTTTTCAAATGAATACTCCCCTAAAGAATCCACTTATTGGAACAGTGTTTTGTGGTCAGACGAGACAAAAATAGAGCTTTTCAGTCATACTAGTTCTCAGTATGTTTGGAGGAAAGAGAATGAAGCCTTCAAAGCAAAGAATACCATCTACACTCATCCCTACAGTGAAGTATGGTGGAGGCTCACTGATGTTTTGGGGTTGCTTTTCGACTAAAGGTGTTGGTGCGTTGGTTCAAAAGAATGGTATAATGAAGAAAGAGGATTATTGCGATATATTGGAGGAAAACCTGAAGCAGAGTGCGAGGAATCTTGGAATGGGACGTCGCTGGATCTTCCAACAGGACAATGATCCCAAGCACCCCTCGAAATTTGTGTCCAAATGGTTAGCAGATGAACGTGTTAATGTCCTCCCATAGCCATCTCAATCACCAGACCTCAATCGCATCGAAAATATGTGGGCTGAATTGAAAAAAAGAGTAAGGAAAAGGCAACCAAGTAATCTGACAGAACTTGAGATCATTACAAAAGAAGAATGGAGTAAAATAGACAAGGAAACCTGTCAGAAATATGTGGGAGACTATTCTGGACGCCTCCAGAAAGTTATCGAGAACAGAGTATTCACAATTGACTATTAAATCAATATTATATACATTTTCTTGTTACAGTATGAATACTTTCTGTCCCCCCAATTTCTAATTAAATCTCTGTAACTTTTGTTATTGATAAAAATTTGCTTTGAAATTTTTTGTGTATCATTATCGATGTCAGATCTAAAAGTATACGAAAATTTGGAATTCAGAAATTGATATTTTAGAATCTATAAAGGAAAATGTTACATTTATCGTACGGTACGAATATTTTCTGACCCGACTGTATGTACCTATAATAATAAAGTTAGGTAACAGTAAATTTGAGTAAGGCACGGTTTGCACCATAGTTTGAATCAGCTTTAATTGGTCCATACCTTACTTTACATCTGTGTCTCAGTGTCTGCATGATATGTTGGTAAAAAATAGGTCATAAGAATTAACCTAAGCCCTAATGCGTGCTGAATGATGGGAAATTGAACATCGGTCAAAAATAAAATCATATAGATACAAAGTATAATATTAGACCAAAGCTCAATTGACTCAATTCTCCAAATTATAGTACATTTTTGGTTAATGTACTAACATTCATTAAATAGGCAGGTGTCTTTGTAAAGCATTTTTAGTTTGTTACAAAGTAACTCGATAAACACAAAGAACATCTTGAGTGACAATACGGTACCGGTAGCAATGATATCTATCAATCAGCTTTGTTATTGTTTTGATTTGAAATGAATTGCAGTTTTATTATCAGTAACATTAGTTCTAATGCATAGAGAAATAAAAAAATTAAAGTGGAGGGGACCTAAGGGGCCTGTCTTCCTCAAATCTGAAAAAAAATCGAATTATTTTTTATTGCATAAAATGATGCCTTATAGTCTTCTTGATAACGTGCTGAAATATTAGAACTAAAAACAATCTAAAAGTGCTTCAGAAACAGAAGGAAAGTATTGTAAATTATATCTGTCAGGTTTGTCAAAAGTCCTGTCAGCACAGGTATTGAGGGTTTATTTGCATTTCACATCAAATGATTTGTTGACTAGATGCATCGAAAAGAGGACACAACACCCAAACAAGAGTATCTAGTCTAATTTATGGATCCTGTATTATTTGAGATAGAAAATTTTATCAAAAGAATTTCAGTAAATTGGCTCTCATGAAAAGTTCATCTTTTCGACTGCAAGAAGCATCAACTCTTACAGTTTTTGAACTAGAGACATGGGGTTAGTTTTATTTTCTTCATATTTAAAATACTCCCAAAGTTACAAACGATATTTTCAAATTCTTGATATTAAAAAATGTAAAAAAACGAATGTAAAAAAAACGGATACATGTAAAAAAAATCAAGTTTATGCAGAAAAATTATGAATAATTCTTTTAACATTTTTCTTAGACGAATTTGAAAAAATAGCTCTTGAACTTGACGGAGAACTATATTCTAAACAAGATAAAATCAATCATTTCTGTCTAGCTCGGAAACTGTAAGAAGTTATGCCTTTTGGAAGTAACCCCCCCCCCCCCCCATTTGGGGCAATTTTGGGGTTGGAGGGTGAATATGGCGAAGTTGGAAAAAAAATTCCTAATGAAAAATACTCCAATTGAATAGTTGCATTAAGGGGAACTCTCCGAAAATGAGGTTTACTTGTTGTTTACCGTTTTATGTTTCTGAAACTTGGAAGGTAGATGTAAGAACAAATTCTAAGACATTTTTGTTCATATGATTTTTCCAAAAAAATTGATATTTTGAGAATATTGAGTTATTTTCGATATTTTCTGTAACATTATCAAAATCTATTTTCTCTCACAATTTTTGACCAATATTTCTGTTCTATGCTTCATAACATAGGTAAAAAGTATGAAAACATTTCTTCGGTCACAGTTATTTGAAAATCATAACCAGTTTTTGGAAAATACCGAAAAAGTGACATGATTTTTTTTTTAAATTCTTTTTCGAACAAATTTTTAAATTCATAAAACCAAGAATTGTAGCATAGGAATCTACCTTCATTTTGCACGTTGAATAACCAAAATCGGTTGAAAACTCTACAAGAAGTAGCGATTTCAATTTACAAAATCTGCAAAATATGAAGTAGGAGAAAAATCGCTTCAAAGTTTTAGGGTTCTAAAGTTTTAAAAAGAGTTTTGCCTGCTGATAACAGCATACCCACTGTGGCATTATTGGTTACACACACCTTCTTTGTGAAGGGGTACTTTTGAACAGTGGAAACCCCTTTTCTCTCCAATCCATTGAATAACCATTGGTCCATAGGTTGGAAACTTATTTAGCTGGAAACGATCTGAACGTATACATTGTACGTACCTCTGTATGACCTCTAGTGAGAATTTAGCAATTCTGTTTTTACATTCTTGTAGAGTTATGTCTATAGAATATTAAGAGAAAAAAAAGGATAATTTGAGCATTTTTTTCAAAAAGCTCCCCTTAACCCACAAATTTTATAATTTGTATATTAGTTAACTTGTTCCCTTCTTTAGAGAGACGGTTCCCTTAAGTTGAATTTGAGCGACTGCAGTGACAACTCTCATTATTGCAAAATCCCTGATTGTGTTGATTTGTAGGAAAGGAAACTTTTGATTTTTCAATTCAATTGTTATGTACGCGGCTTTATCTAAAATAAAACACAGCATACTGTTTAGTTTTTTAAAATGAAAGATACTAATTGAAAAATATAATTTTATATAGTAAAATTAAATTCATGGATTCCACTTTCAAATCCTATGGAACACCATGTTTCATGCCAAGATAAATTTATGTTCATCTCCTATATTAATTTCAGTTATCATTTTAGTTATTTTACTTATTTGCAATTTCCAAATGATTTCTGGTCCATACTATTAAAACCTTCCTGGATCAGAGTCATACATGCAGAAAAAACTTGGGCTAGTTATAACGGACACAAATTATATTGGTTAGTGTCCAATATATAATTCATGTAGGAAAGGGATAAAACCCAGGTGGTGATGCGAACCTTAAAAATAAGTATTCGACTTTTGGTGCTCTTTTGGCCACAGGTTACTTTAATATTCATATCATTACCGACTCATATTACGACGTCCTAACGAAAATATTGGGATGCTCCTCTATAAACTACAATATCTATTGAAGATTAGATTAAAATTACAAAATTTGAATAAAATTGAAATTATATAATTGAGATCAGTCGTGGTTTTCGTTCCGGATCCATATACAAAGTGAAATTTTCTTCGGTATGTCTCTGTGGATTAATGGGTGTATTAAATTGTGGAACCATGTGGTTCTGTAAATGACATTACGTCATAGAGTTAAACTTGCAGTTACACTACAGAAAAATTGCATATAGATTCGTAACTTTCAATTTTATTAGTAAAAAAATACATATAGAACTGTAACTTGCAGATATTCTGCTGATAAATTACAAATAGGGTTGTAAATTGCATTTATAATGCTGAAGAATTGAATAATTAGTAGTAACTTGCAATAATACTGCCTTGGAAATGAAAGTTGATATTCCTCGAAAATGATGATAAACTTTAATATTTTCCTGTGAGTTCCTAGCTATCTAACAGTTCTATACGTTTTCGTTCATGTAAGGAAAAAATATATAAAATAATTAATAATAATTTTGATCATACAAATTTATTTTATCATATAAACCTGAGACTTACCTCATCATTATCTTTTTGTTAAAAAATAATCTCTAATACATTTTCTCTTTTTGTTATAATAAAACATCTGAATCATAGGGTTCTGTTTTGTCTTAATTGGAATTCAACTGCTGGTTTAATTAAATCATTCGTATTCGAGTTTTAATTAAATATGTATACATCACATCTTCAAAGTATAACCTTTCCGTCAACTTCTCTTCCCAATTGGGAATTGCCTGCTAGAGTTATAGGCTAAAAATAGTGAAGTGAATCATATTTCTCTTTGGACATTTTCCTTTAAACGAATGAATCAGAAAGACTTATTTGATCTCAATTCATTAAAAAAATTCTACATATTTTAATATTCAAACTATCATTTATCGAAAAATAAATTATTTTGTCAGATATTGAAAAATCGCGTTATTGGTGATCAAAGTAAAATAACTTGAATTAAATGAAAGTGGCTATGTATCGAAAATGGTTCTATGACAACTCGCCGCCGGACAACTCCCGCAGACAATTCACCGTGAGGACAATTCGACGAAAAGACAACTCGCCGCCAAGACAATTCGCCGCTTGATTTATGTTTTGCATGCGTATACATCAATTACTATATTTAAAAAAGATTAATATCTTGAACAAAGATTTGTTTCTTTACGCTCAAGACTGACGTAAAACAGTAGTTGACAAATTTCATCTCACATTTCAGGCCGCAAAAAATATTAGATTTATTAATTTCAATTTAGAAGTGTTTATCGTCTGCTTCGAAACGAAAGGCTTTCTAGTTGACGCCAAATGGAAATTAATTACAGTGGACGATTAAAAGAAGTCAGAAAACAATGTGAATTCTTGAACAAAGGCACCAACCACCAGTCTGTGACAAAACTCATGGATGCAGAAAAGCTACTTCGTGGTTGCAGTTACTTACCAATGAATGATATGAAAAGGAACACAAGCAAATGTGACTGCACTCACGTATAGAAGAGGAAAATGAAGAGTTGATATTGAATGCAACTTATTAAGCCGCCAAATACAAAAATCTGAGACTTCGTATTCGTATGTATTTGCACTGATGTTATTTGCACTGATGTAATGTACTAGTTTTAAACTGAAGTAGTTTTTACAGGTCATCAAACATATAAAGAAAGCACCTGAACTTGTTTTCTTTCCAATAGCAAATTATTTTTAGCAAAATACTCTCAAATATTTATTGTCATATAATCAGAGTTGAAAAACTTTATATTTAACTTTTGAAATGAAAAAAAAAACATTTTCAAATACTGCTAAGAAAATTTGATAATAAATTTGATAATAAATTTACAGCACGCAGATTACATTTAAAATATTTTTTGTATATAAATGATGTATACGGCGACAAAAACAATATCACACGGTAAGTTGTTATGGCGGCGAAGTGTCCTAGAGGTGAGTTGTCCATACGGCAAATTGTCCGCAAAGAATTGTGTGGCGGCGAGTTGTTCAACTTTCAATTGTAATTTGGAAAAACTTATATAAAATTATGAATAGTATGACCCAAATAGAACAATAAAAACGTAAATATTTGGAATTAACCTTGCATGATCAACAATTGTGCACCATAATTGGCTAACTGATTTGTATGATAATCTTGCATAAATATATGAAAGAATCATTATTTCTTCAAATAATCGAAATTCAGTTAATTCATAAATTCCTATCACTTAGCTACCAATAAAAAATTCCATGATTGAGTCTGATTAAGAATCTAATAAGTTAACTCTAATGCTGACTGAAATTTGATACAATTCTTTCTTTAGTTCAATGTCATTACAAGTTTTCGCTAAGTTGCTTACAACACCGTAATTGACTACCTTGAAGATTGGATTGGTAAATAAATACATTGCATTCCTCTATATATTAAATTTTTTTTCAAAATTTATGGTGTTTGTATATACTACGAATTATTGATGTCATTATGATAATAAGCAATAACCTGCGCTCTGTTATAGTTACTATAATGATAATCGTACAATATTTCCAATATTCAGTTTACTCTACTTGGAAACAACTGTTGTCACAGACTGTCGAATATTGATTTAATTCGATGATGAAAAAATTGTCTATCTACAACGATGAAAGTTCGACCAAATTTATAATTAATTCATTACACTTACCGTCTTTTGTCGATTATCTCCAATGTTAATGACCGAATTTTGAAAATTTAATATGACTATTTATCATAATTGGTTGTTTTCCAATTATAATTTTTTCAATCTCTGCAAATGAATTCTTTCGCTGCCACCATTACATTTCTGTTAGAAAACACACGCCACTATTTTGTTAATTAGTCTTCGGTTTTGTTCGAAAAGAGAAGCGAAAAGACCGACCGTCAGTTCTGTTAGGATTCAAGTTACTCTCACATCGCCTCCAATGAACGAGAATTCGTATATTAAAACTCAGTATGCAAATTAGGGAAGGAAACTGAAAAATAAAGCATGTAAATGCGAGGTGGTCAAAAAGACGCGAAGCTAATCTCCATTCATGGCTATTTTGGAATTATAATGATTATTTGGCTTTGTTCAAAATGTGTTATAATTGAATGACTTCAATGTACCTAACCGAGTCAGAAAATTTATATTCAGCAGATCGTCTAAAATTGTTTACTACGTTGAATGTTGTTAATTTTTTAACGTAAAAATTATGATTTAGACATCATTGGGTTTTGTCAGGGATATCTGACAAAAACATTGATTATAAGCATTTGATATTTAATATAAATTTTCATAAAATCATTTATTGTCTCATGTAGATGATCCTTGTATCTTCGATTGAGATTACCGAATAAAATTAATAAACCAAAGGTTTTCCTATATTAATCTTGGCACATCTACTATCAAGATAGACAAAGATCCGATGCACGGAAAATTTCACAGATGAATATTCAACAGCAGAAAATTGCTTTGGGAAAATTGCATGGACGAAAATTTCACTAAGGAAAATTGCATTGAGGAAAATTCTAGTATGGAACTTCCCACATTGGAAATTTCCTGAATTAAATTATCTTCATTTGAATTTTCATCACGGTCAATTTCCTCCGTGGAATTTTCCTAGAAACGAAGTTCCATGTTAATGATTCCTGACCAGACTAATTTTCTTGTTCATTTCCCAACCAGATATAATGGGGATAAGTACAGCTCAATGTCGAGTGAAGAGTTTGGACTGAGACTCTAAAATATATGATTTGGTGGCTTCCTTGGCACCAATCGGGAAAAAGGACATTTTTAGGAAATGAGGTTTTGGAAAAAAAGATTTTATGTTTTTCATTGTCTATATTTATCGAGGACACTCAAAACTATTCGAGATTTCTTCTTCTTCTTCATTGACTATATTGATCCATTGCACTCGAAATTATTCGAGATTTCTCCTTCTTGCATTTCATATCCAAGAGATATGGAATACAGAGTTTGTAATTTGAAAAAATTATAATTAAATACTGTATTCAAAACATAATGCACAACAAATGAATTTAATAATATAAATGAGATATTGAACATTAATAGCAGTCTTTTCAGTAATTGTTCAGTGATCGAATTCCCTTTTCCAATAAGTCTAGGAAATCGAAATGAATGGGTTTAATATGTTACGATTTGAAATATTTTTAATTTAAAATATTTCATGTATTACTCAACCGATAGTTTTAGCAAAATTTTATAGATTTTATAGCTCGCTCCAAAATATTCTCCTTGGTGAAAAAGTTATTCAGTATTAATTTTAATAGTTTATTTTTTATTTCATTTAAATATATTGAAATTTATGAAATAGTTAAATTTGTTTCAATGCTTGTTTTTTTCAGTTCTCTTCAAATAGGTCTTGTCATAGCAAGTTAGATTCAAGAATCCAATCAAAAGTTACAATTATATTATCGACGAAACCATGTACGTATCTCCGAGAGGAAGATAATGCCTTTTCTGAGAGAATATATTGTAGACCTCTCTGTTTGTTTACAAGATATTAGTAATATTTCTCATAGGAGGGCTCAATTACGGTTAAATAACTAGGAGTGAACCAAACTGGAAAGGTTTTTTATTATAATTACCAAAGTAATGAAGTATAATAATATACTTGGAAATAAATATGATAATAAAGTATATTTTATTACTTTAATATAAGAGTAATATATTGTATGTAATATATTTACAAAAGTAATCTATTTTCTAGTGCTATATTTACAAACCAGTATAGAATGCAATAGTGTTAAGGAAAAGACAGATTAGAAAGAAATTCTTCTAGAATACTAATATTTACGAAATTTATAATACTATAGAAAATTTGTACCGTTAGAGAATTCGAGTTAAATTGACATTAAATGAATTATTTAAGAAATCGACAATTTCAAAAGATCTTTTTATGGGTAATTTGTTTCGAAAACTATCAATAGAGAGTAATATTATTTACGCTATAATAATTGGACATTCATTTACCAGTACAATATTATGGAAAGGTCCACTTCGTAGACCGTGTTGAATGATAGAATATATTTTTAAAGAGTGTTTTTCAGGTTAATATACTTTATCACTATTAGCTACACGTCATAAAAGAATAGAACCAATCACCGATTAGGATATTTAATTATCATTATTTTATAAATTATTTATTTTACTACAAACTTTATTATGAATATAAATCATTTTCTTCTAATTGAATCATAAGTTCCATAAGTTGTATAAACTTTAGAGCAATGATGACAGTCTAATACGAATGAATATTACACAGCTTTTATTTCTTATTGCAAATACATATGAACACGGTCGAATATTACACGACTCGCATTTCTGAATGAGAGTAATTTGAATACGGTCAAATTTCGCACATCTTGTATTTTTCATTTAGCTTACAGTTGAATACGATAAAATATTGCCCTTGTATTCCATGGTATCTGGTAGATGTGATCAATGAAGTATGAGGATTTATAGAGTAATGTGGAGTTATATAAACATTACTCACAGACACAATTAGAACGAATGCAATTTTTGGATACCAATCAAAATATAGATTAAATGCTAATTTGAATAATTCAACTTTCGTATTACATGATCGAAAACATGGAACATCTGAAAATTTGAATTAAACCTATAAAGTTTTGCATAATGGTGAGTCAAACAAAATTAACCGTCACTTCATTTTAATTGAATGTGCACCGAGTCACGAAATCTGTTCTGGATTAACCACCATTGTTATTGTGATCATATTTAGTCACTTTAACTGTGTATGGAAACCTGTTTTCAGAACGACAAAGGGGGAGAAGATTTCATTTTAATAATCTCCATTTCGATTTGGAATAGGAACTCTTGTCACTGTGAGCTGGGGTGATATGATATCTAAGTTAGATTTGAAAGTTTAATAATTATTGAAGGATTTAAAATGAAAATCGAATATTGAATGTACAGTTGTACACACGAAATAATACTGATTAGTTTGTAGTTAGTTGTTATTCAATTTCATGTAACCTTACAGTTTTAAATATTGGAATGTTAATGATATTGTGGCTGTCTATTTATTGGATAGTTTGATTGATCATGCAGATGAATATCATGATATGTTTGCAATAGACTTTTCGGTGTACTTTCCTCAGTTTTACTGTACTGTATCAATAATTTAAATTAAATATATTGAAAAGAATAATAATTAGGACTTAAATACAAATAGCAATCTCTCAATTATCAAACATTCATGGTACTTAAAAAAAAGGGGGCCGACCAGGCGTTATAATTTTTTTAATTTTACATTTTCTGTCAAACGCACTTACACAGTACAAACCTACATGCAGATAGGTTTCATACCACGTTGCGTGTGGAAGTCAAAAACCAAGTTTCCACTGCATTGCGGTATATTAAATGTTCTACCATATCTGTACTAGTAATGCAATTGAGGTGAATATTTTTTTTGTTTAAAAAGACAATATCTTTCCATTAAAAACAAAAAGGATTCGAGTAATAATTTTGTGTTGTTCATATTCAGGGTTTGTACTACCAATCACACAAATAAAATAGCGTATCCACCGGTGGGCATTTTGCAATGTAAAGTACTGAATTGCAAAGTGACACATGTGGTCACTGCTTGACGTCACAAAACGCCACGTTTTAGACTCATTCTTTATACAATCATTTAAGTTTGTAGATAAATATTTATTGTTCCTCGGTAATAAGAATGAAATATAATCATAAAAATATCAATATATGTCAGCTTTTAATTTTTTTATGATATATTACTCTCATCCTCGTAAGGACGTGTCTTTATACAATTTCGGTTTTTTGTATGGTTTATGAAGAAATTTTGATAATCCCAATAATTTTTTTTTTTTTTGTGTGATGTTCTGAATAATTCTAGTTCAGAATAATGCATTCACAAAAATGCTGCGAAATAAGTTAGGAGATTAATTCACAAAATGAGTATGCCAAAAAGTTGCTAGCTCTACTCATACTATTATATCACGTAGTTCAATTTGGTTCAATAAATTCTAACTATTAAACGAAAGTTATTCATTGAAAGATTTATTTTTATACACGTATAAATACATATATAAATGAACCATTTTCTAGACCTGAAATAATATTTCTCGTATTTTTCGTAATATATGGTCTATTCAATTTTTTTTTTCAAACCGTTTTCTAGACCTGAAATAATATTTCTCGTATTTTTCGTAATATATGGTCTATTCAATTTTTAAAATATGATTAGTTGCTTTAAAAATTTATCTTTTATTACACAGCAATTGAAAAAATATATAGTTTTATTGTTTTATTCCAAAAAAAAAATCAATTTTATCAATTTCGATGCTAATTATCATAGGTAGTGCCATATTTATCGAGTGGCCAAATTTCCTGATAATTTTTTCATTATATTATTCATTCACTTGTTAACTCAATAAATATTAAGAAATAAATGTAAAAAATATTTAAAAAATCCATTTATATAATCTTTTTCATTGATAATCATCCACACGCACGTGTAAAGCGAAAAGAAGAAGCAGTTTTGAAAAAATGATGACTGCCATGAATACTTAGAAAACTTTGTAGCAACTACTAATTATGGAACTATTTCGGAAGCATGTCTATTTAATCTGAAAATCGATATTGATCATGAAATATCATAAATTCAGAAAAAAAAATCGGATTGCGAAAAAAATGTCCGGTGAGCGATGGTAGACAATAATTATGTGATTTAAATTTAGATTGAATATTATTTTGTTTTCTTTAAATTAGAGATTTAGACATTATTATGGTCATTGATTATATTCGTCGATTGAATGCCGACGACCGTCAATAAGTATATGTATATACCGATACTTCACTCGAAAATTTTCAGTGTCAATTTCAACATTAGCTTGCCATCCACAATACAATTCTTGTGGTGACCGGACAACTCGCCGCCGGACAATTCGCCGCGGACAATTCGCCGTGAGGACAACTCGCCGCTAGGACAATTCGCCGCTAGGACAATTCGCCGCCAAAACAACTCTTCTTGTGATATATGTTTAACCGCCGAATACACCATTTTTATATATATATAAAAAAATATTTTAAATATTAGCTGCGTGTTGTAAATTAATTATCAAATTTTCTTAGCAGTATAAGAAAATGTTTTTTTTTTCCATTTCTAAAAATAAATATAATGTTTTTCAACTATTATATAAACCTAGAGTGTGTTGTAAATTAACAATAACATTTTCTTCGTTCTATTTGAAAGTATTTTGCTAAAAATAATTTACTATTGGAAAGAAAACGAGTTTAGGTGTCTTCTTAATACGTTTGATGACTTATAAAAATTATTTTAGTTTAAAACTAGTACATTGGTGCGAATAAAGGTTTGTTAAGTACGAAGTCTAAGATTTTTGTGTAAGGTAGGCTAGTAAGTTACATTTACTATCACCTCTTCATTTTCCTCTTCTATTCATGAGTGTAGTCACCGGTGCTTGTGTTTCTTTTCATATCATTCCTTGTTAAGTGATTGCATCCACGAAGTAGCTTTTCTGCATCCATGAGCATTCTTACGGACTACTGGTGGTTGGTGTCTTTGTTCAAAAAGTCACTTTTCTTTCTGACTTCTTCTTTCTGTTCCTTGTATTTAATTTCCTTTTGACGTTAACTAAAAAGCCCTTCATTTCGAAGCAGACGTTAAATGCTTCTAAATTTATATTAATAGTTCTAATATTTTTTGCTGCTTGAAATATTTTAACAGATATAACAAAAGAAACTAATTAATTAAAATAATGAAATTTGTCAACTTCTGTTTTATGTCAGTCTTGAGCGTATAGAAACAAATCATTGTTCAAGTTTATAATATTTTTAAATATATGTAAAGGATGCATACTCAGGCAAAACATAAATCATGCGGCGAGTTGTCCTGGCAGCGAGTTGTCTTAGCGGCGAGTTGTCCTAACGGCGAATTGTCTGCGACGAGTTGTCCGTCGACGAATTGTCTGGCGGCGAGTTGTCCTAGAACCAATTCTTGTATGTATGTAAGCTCAGTTTCACAGAAACAGTGGATTTTGAAACTTATGATTTACCGACAGAATATCTTCGAATTGTTTGCATCTAGATAATATTGCCCGAGTAATTCACTTCACGAGGTAATGGTTCTTGAAGTTATTATAATTGATTACAAGAACGATTAAAGTCTAATATCTTATATCAGTGACACAGTTTATAGATTGCACCATTAGATGGTTAAAAGAATTGAATCAGTCTTTCAGGTCAACATTGGTTGCTATGTGAAGAGTTTGTTTTGACTTGAAAAGGGGTTTATTTTCAGTTTAACTTGAATCTTATAATATAGCAGATGATACAGTAGAGTCTAATTAAATGGTTGCATTAGAGAATGCATATGTTGATATAAGGAAACTACATCCCAGGAGGGCCATTCTTACTTAATGATTTATCCATAAAGTACTGTATTGGACTGTCTACTTCCAATTTCCGATTACTAACCACTGACCATTATTCCTTATAGTTCAAGGCTTTTATTCGTATAAGCTCTTCACCGGGAGTCACTTAAGGGGCCTTTACACGAGCACTGGTCAGTGCCACTATTCACCACACTTTTTTCACCACACTGCCCACCAATTAGCTCAGTGCCTTTACACGAGCAGAATGTGATTTGGTGGGCACTGACACTTTAGTATCGTGTTTAGTATCTAATATGCTATTAAACACTAATGCTGTTAGTGTTTTATCTTTATAATCTTTAGATTTTATTTTCCATAGGCAAGTGTGCTCTTCAACTAGACTAATGAAAGGGGTTGTGGATTGTCTGGCAATCGCTACTGACAGACAGTGGCACTTTGTGGTGAGAGTTCGCTCTCAGAGCGATAGCTTGGTCACCACCAAGTTTTGCCAAAAAGGGTGGGGCAAGTAGCAAAGTGGGCGTGGCATAGAGCAGTGTCACCACAAAGTGGCACTGAGCACTTACCGTGTAAAGGCCCCTTTATGAGTCGCTTATAGCCTTGGTGTCAAACAGATCTCATTGGCATAGCTAGCGACACAGAAACTTAAATTTCTATTAATCACTATTAACCTTGTTGAAATTGACTATCAGAAGGCATCGAAAGTTTGTCCATGTGTTTACAAAACACATTCGTATTTATTAACCTACGATACTGTATTTTTAACAAGTTGTTGATTTGAAAATAATGTGTACCAAATTTCAAGTGAAAATATTAAACATATAAGGAGAAATAAATACATAGGTATTTAAGACATTGGCAACTGAAAGAGCAGAGTTGTGATTGGGTGAAATGTGACAAATCCCAGCTCGCGAATGTGTGTGTTTTCCTGCAAACGTGGACTGTATTGTGTCCAGAGGCTATCACACTGTATTTCTATGTTTACGTGATTTATGCTAATTTACGCCGATACTTATATATTTTTTAAATTTTAAATACAAAAATATATGTGAAATTTGTGTAGGAACAAAGTCAAGAAAAGCCGATAAATATAAATGAATGACCTGAAATATAAGTAGTAATTTAAGAAAAAAATGTGCTTATAAAACAGACGTCAAGCTCATCAGGGTTAAGGGTTCATTTATTATTGTTGAAACAATTTCTTAGTTGTCTTCTAGATTATGTTTTTGTATTACTCCTTTGCAAAGATACATATGACTGATAGAAATATCTAAGAACCACACAGTTGTCAGCTTATAGAACTGATGCATTTGTGTAAATAAGACGCCACTGTTTAGTCAGACAAGGCTTAACAAATGTGCAACCTAGTTACGAGTTCACAGAACTCATTAACGGTCACTAACTTCCCCCTACAGCTGCCCAACGCTTACTTATGTTGTATCCACACAACCGTGTTGTGACAACTTTGACACCCAAAATACAGAACAAATCACAAAAATACAAACTCCAGCTTGCTTGCTAAAACAGAGCCACGGTTTTTGTTTCGAAAGTAAACCAACGCATGTACTTCAAGCCATCACCAACTGACTCACGATAGTCAAGTAGCCTAAAAAGTATCCGGTAAATTCATCGCCGGTATATTCATCGTTGTTAATTCATCGTGTGGTAAATTCATCGCATGGTAAATTCATCTCATGCTAAATTCATCGCGTGGTAAATTCTTCACGTGGTAAATTCATCGCATGGTACGTTATAAAATTAAATTGATAAACTTAAATAAACTCTTTGCAAATAATTTTGACGACCTTACTTTATGT
The DNA here is from genome assembly GCA_947561585.1 of Caprella mutica. Classification (NCBI taxonomy): domain Eukaryota; kingdom Metazoa; phylum Arthropoda; class Malacostraca; order Amphipoda; family Caprellidae; genus Caprella; species Caprella mutica. Next base: position 63,558 of record CANNZV010001493.1, read on the forward strand.
TTCACTGGATTAGGATAATTTGTTTGTACGAATCTGTGCTGTTGGTTTATTTTAAATCATTGGATTTTTAGTTATAGAATGTCATATCATTTTCACTTGTATATCATACAATTAATATAAAATATTTAATAAATAAATATTGTTTTTTTTATAGTTATGAATATCTTTCTTTAATTTAAATTTGTATTATTTCTCAAATTACGTATTTGGGTATATATACATAGTTTGAACAACAACATAACTGTAAATGCTACAACTCTTTCAAAATATGATCAACAAAGCATAATTGCCTCAGTAAATGGGAACCAGGTTTTCTGATTATTTAAGAGGTATTGCTTACAATTTATCTTTTAAAAAAAAAATGTATATATATTTTTTTGCAGTTGTAACGATAGAATTTAATTTTTAATATTGACGATTTGCTTTAGCAGCGTATCCATAAATTATTTCGTGGACCGACTATTGGGCCCGCCGACAATTGGGTTCTACGACAATTGGGTTCTACGACAATTGGGCCCCAAGACAATTGGGCCAAAAGACCAATATATTATTTGCCCATTTATTCAACGTTTACTGTATTAACATAATTAAAGATCATTGCTTCTGTAATTAATAGGGATGTGACAATATGAGTTTTGCATACAAATATTGTCTCTTGAGCATAATTGAAATAAAGAATATTCCTGATAAGAAAAAAATGTTCTTGTTATAGAAATATTTTTTTAATAGAACATATTAATTTCATGAATAAATACTATTATTCTTTCAAACTACTATAATTTTCTGTTCTGAGATAGGTCATGTGAGCAACAAATTTTCTAGTTACAGTACCTCTATAGGTGCGCGGAAGATTCCACTGTGGAAAATTCCACTACGGAAAGTTCCACTGAGGAAAATTCCACTGATGAAGATTCCACTCGGAAAGTTCCACTCGGAAAATTCCACTAAACAAAATTCTATATTAAATAAGGTTACATCACAGTCCAAAATATATAGTGATAGATCTGTTCCTGTAACTTGATAGCTAGGAAACATTACCTTCATTCAAATAAATATCTTGATCTGTTCATTGTTAATCTAGCAGAGTGTATGATAGTGTCTTGAGCTAATGTTTTACTTTATCTTAACCATCTATTTAATGCAGATAATGTATCTGAACTATAAATGTGTGAATCAACTTCTATTCTTATATTAGTTTATCTGTGTTTTATCAAAAAATATAATTGTACCGGTTTTTTTTTTATAATTTTTACAGCAAGACCTCGAAGTAGACCAGAGTTACGTTCCACTTTCGTATCGTATAACATATATTTTATTTGCCCCTATTTAAAACTCAAACTTACATTCCAAATGAAAATAACCCTTAACTGTAATCAAATTTGCGGAACAAGAAGCTAAATAAAAAAAATTAATAGTTTTTTAAGTAGAAATATATTCATTTCAATTGGAATACATTTTTCTTAGGTGTTGCTCATAGAAAACGTACATTATGAAAATTTATATAATGATATTCACTTACATTTTATTAAACCACTTGAAAAGAAACACTGTAATGAATATCACAAAAAGGACATATAATATGAACATTACAATTTCTAAAGTATTGTTTTAGAAAATAAGTAGTACAATTTATATATTTATTTATATTTAGTGGAATTTTCCTAAGTGGAATTTTCCCAGTGAAATTTTCCTAGTGGAATCTTTCTTAGTGTAATCTTCCTCTGTGGAACTTTCCTTAGAGGAATTTTCCTAGAACCCCTCTATAGTCTATTAGTGAACTCCTTCGTAGTGAATGAGTTAGGATGTAGCCAATAGAAACTAAGAATATAGCTATTTTAAATGAAGAGACAATAGAAAATAAGAATATAGCTATTTTAAATGAAGAGACGATAGAAAATAAGAATGTGGGTATTTAAAGAAGGCTGTGGCCCACCAAGACATACTGAAATTATTGGAACATACAAGTTGAATTAAAGTTAATAAGAATTAGTTGAAACCTGTTCACTGTTCAATACAGAAGAGTTTTATAAATAATCAATAAAAAATGCAATCTCATAATCTCATTTCATCCCTACAACTGTTTTTCAATTTCTCTTACTTCAATGTAACTTAAATCTTTGAAATTTACCCATTTTATTCACTAAATATTACTGTGACAACTTTGTCAGATGATTTACACTACACATTGGATCCACATGACATGATTCAAGTAATACGACTTAATTATATACTTCAAAGATCTTCATTACACCGAAACATGTGATTAGTATCCAAATATGATTAAACGCTTCTTCTTTGTTGTGTCTTCTGCCTAATTTGTTTCTTGGCTCAATTTTTTGGGGCCCAATGGTCCTGGGCCCAATTGTCTGCTCATCATATTATTTGTAACGTTACAATGTCTTTAAAAAAATTATCTATTATTTACCTCTCTATTATTTGTATTATCTACCTTTCTGTTATACGTCACCGATGACTTACTTGCGATGAATTTACCTGCGTGAAATTACCATGCGATGAATTTACCTCGCAATGAATTTACCATGCAATGAATTTACCATGCAATGAATTTACTTCGATGAATTTACTGCGACGAATTTACCCGCGATGAATTTACACTGGTCCAGCCTAAAACTACTTTTGCAAGACTTTGAACATAATTGAAACTTATCTCAGAGCGGTGGATTTCTAATATTTTTAAACTAATTAGGAATGTTAGAATCACTTGTTGATATTCACTCCACGTCACTTTGTATATTTTACAATTTTTTGGTGATAAAAATGTGGTGACATAATTTAGATCTACATAACGGAAATGGAGACTTCACTTATAGAGGATGTTGTACGTAAATTTTACAAAATTCACATTATTGAAAACAAATGTTATTCTAGTTAAATGAAAATTACATTCTTTTTTTCCCTATAAATTAATACGTAATATTAAGAACAGGAAGAAAATTTACAGTGGTAAATATAAAGACACATTCCTCTCAAATAACCTGTCGCAAACTGTGTCAAAAATTGATTGACAAATTATAAGTCCAAAATATAATTCAAAAGTTGTCAATATTTTTCAATTACAATTATCTCATAAGCTAAATAAAAGTCTAAAAGAGCTTTGAAATAAAAATCTGAACTCTTAATATTTAAAAATTTTAAGACAAGAAAAAATGAAATTGAGCTTAACTTGAAAACGAAGTGACAAAATCAATTTTTTGTGATATTACAAAAAAAAATAACTTTAAATTTGTTATATTCATTTTATCGAAGAGTCACGACCAACAGTTTCTTCAATTTATATTCTGCATATCATAACGAAATTTCATCTACATTGGATGGTAGAAAATAAAAAGACTTTCCAGAAACTCTACGCCTCCCCCTCTCCCTCTCAAAAAAAAAGTTTTATAACTCAGATTGTAAAATGTGTTCAACTGTTAATACAACGCTTCCAAATGTATTTTTATGAAAGTTTTGCATAGGTTGGTTACGCAAGTAAAAAAAACATTTTTATTATGAAGAAGTGTGAAACGGAAGTCTTACAACTTTCAATAGTCTGCATTCACATAACAGAAAGAATAACAAGTTCTGTTATTCAATAACAAAGGAAAACGATATGGAAGAAGATATTCGTAAATAGTTAGACTAGAAATTATTTTTTTATTAAAAGTTAAATGTTCAAGGCAATATTACAACAGTTCAAATTTCCGCCTCGAAACCACCTTTTACAGTAAATAAATAATAAAATTTTAACTAAAAAATTCAGTAAGAAACTATACTAATTTCCAATCGATAATTTTGAATGTTTCCAATACTGGAATCAAATATTCTGATAATATATTTTTTGCTATAATAAAGCGTTTGTTACTTTTTTTCTGCTAATTATAACATACCATTTTGATTTATCATAATTAACTAAGCCTCACTTTTACTTACAGCCCAATTATAATACCTTTTTCACAGTAATGACTTCATGTTACAAAATGTAATTAGTGCTCTGTTCAACTTCACAGGTTGTTTGTTAGAATAGATAACAATGCCAGAGACTGTATTGTGTTCTATCACTATATATAGCTATCCATCATTTGATGCGGTCATTATAGAAAACAACATTGAATTATTTCAAACTCGAAGCACGTTAATTATAATTTATAAATAAATATTCCATTTTAAATCACAATCTAATTATATATTGATAAGAGATTTTTTACCAATTGGTATACCGTTTAAATTTAGTAAGTTTTTTTTAGAAATTTAAAGTTCTACAAGTTTTGCCAACTTCAATGGAGATAAAATAAGTTTTGATTTTTCAGGTATGAATATTTTTCTTATTCTTTTTTTTGTCATTCATTATACAAAACTTATTTTATCTCCATTGAAGTTGGCAAAACTTGTAGAACTTTAAATTTCTAAAAAAAAACTAACTGAATTTAAACAGTATACCAATTGGTAAAAAGTCTCATCAACCTGACCAAAGTACTTTTGAAATTAATGTGGGTTGTTAAAAAGTAAAATGGCCATAATTATACGTACAATCACAAAAATTCAGTTCCATACTCAACACATTAAAATTATTAGATCTCATTCACTAAGTTTATATTACAAAATGGTATAGAATACAAAATTATATTCTAACTTTTATTCAATGATTTGAAATAATAATTTATAATATAATATCTTTTTTATATCTGTTAATTAGGTAGCCGGTAAATTGCTCGAAAACAATTGCTCGAAAGACAATTGCTCGAAAACAATTGCTCGAAAAACAATTGCTCGAATGAACAATTGCTCGAAAGAACAATTGCTCGAAAGACAATTGCTCGAAAAACAATTGCTCGAACGAACAATTGCTCGAATGAACAATTGCTCGAATTAACAAATTGCTCGAATGAACAAAATTGCTCGAATTATAAAATTGCACAGTTTTCGATTTTATAAAAGTCAGTTATTCATGAAGTGGAGCTGCACCTAAACATCCTTTTTCTTTTTAGTAATTGATCATTAATCATTCTATAGAAGATTTTAACTATTACTCATTCTGCATAATCTTTTTTTTTTAGACCGTTTGTGTCATCTCGTATGTAACATGTGAATTGGAATCATGTTGTGAATCACAACTATTCATGTTTTTTTTTACCATAAAACCCGAAAATATATTTATTACTAGCCTATCTGTATGTGGTACCTCAAAAGGTGAAATAATTCAAAGATATGTCAGAGTTTCAATAAATCTACCAAAAAATTTGGGTTTTATGATACAAAAAAACATGAATAGTACTGATTCACAAGATGATTCTAATTCACATCTTACATACGAGATGTCAACGGTCCAAAAAAAAAGATTATGCAGAATGAGTAATAATTAAAATCATTTATAGAATGATTAATGATCAATTACTAGAAAGAAACAAGGATTGTTTGGTGCAGCTCCACTTCATGAATAACTGACTTTTATAAAATCAAAAACTGTGCAATTTTATAATTCGAGCAATTTTGTTCATTCGAGCAATTTGATAATTCGAGCAATTGTTCATTCGAGCAATTGTTCGTTCGAGCAATTGTTTTTCGAGCAATTGTCTTTCGAGCAATTGTTCTTTCGAGCAATTGTTCATTCGAGCAATTGTTTTTCGAGCAATTGTTTTCGAGCAATTGTCTTTCGAGCAATTGTGTTCGAGCAATTTACCTAGAACCTGTTAATTATTATTATCTTCACAGAATGTGGAAAGTTATTTCATAATATATTTATATGAAGTTTTATTTCCAACTCTATTTAGGTATAACGTTTATTTATTTCATCAATTTTTAATCTCAATCATTATTTTTTGAGAAATATTTTTTCCAAATTATTTCTATTTATTTTATCATTCTAGATTGAAAAGATGATGCACTATGGTACACGTTATTAAATGTATTTATAAAAAAAATTATATTGAAATATTTGGTACATTATTAGTAATTCTCTAAATTTCTGGTCATAGAAGATGCACCATAATCATCCACGGATCAACCATACATTTGCAAGGAATATATATAGTGTGTCCTCCCTGTAACGCCTTTTTCCACCAATTGGCAAATGTTCTGTAATAACTATTACAGGAATAATGAGAGGAAGTCGTTACATCGGGAACAATACAAACTAACAATTTTAATAACTGGGATATGTTCATCTTCGGCCATATGTATAATAAGTGTATTATAATTATATTTTAACTCGTTAGTATACTTATTATTCTGTATATTCATATGATCGGAAATGTGAAACCGTTCGGTAACTCGTAACATTCCCTAACCAGAGAGAAAGTTATGATGTGGGCAATAGGAGATTAAAAAGGTAATCTTATAAATTTACCATTATTCTTTCTGCGGATTTTCAACCATGCAGCTCGAAAAGATATCGTATTGCGATCATCAAATATACATATAATTTTACTCGAAATGGATTTTGTGTCAAATTAATCAATTGATGATAATGCACTCAGAAAAATTCTGATGCACCCAGGTGTTTCGAGGCAAGACACTTTTTGTGCATCAAACTGTAGTTTGGAAGGAGTAAAGGGCATCATCGATGCACTTTAGTGTCTTAGCTATAAGTTTGTTGAATTGATGAGAAAAGAAAATGAGGAAAGAATAATTTCCTTGTCATTCTAACAAACTTATAGCTAAGGCACTAAAGTGCATCGAATTGATGCACTTCAGTACATCCAATCCATAGTTTAATGCACTAAAATGTCTCGCTTTAGATACAAAGCCATAGGATGATTTCGAAACACCGGGGTTCATCAGTTGGAGTTGTATATTTTTCTCATTGTCTACTTTACATATTGTTATTTACAATGGAATAAAGAACAAATGATATAAAATTATCGGTCGCATATACAAGACTATAGAAAAAACAATACTAAATATACAAAATTATAATATTTTACATTATTATATAAAAATATATCTTAATAGTTTTTGCTATAAAATCTAATGTACCAATTCCTATTTTGAAGATGAGATATCTAGTTTCAATTTACGATATTGATATGAAAGGATTACTTTATATTGCTCTATACTATGTCCTGCAGTTAATATCCGTTGAGAGTATTTCATCTTGACAACAAAGGACTTCAATATCCATCCTAAGAGACTAACATTCTCTCTGCATATACTGGAGGAAATCATTGGTTCTTGGGCTGACAAGTTAGAATGAACAGAATATTTAATTGGTATCCATGATACCTACAGGAATCATGAGCGATTAAAGGGAATAACTTCAGGTATCTTGGATAGCAATTAAAATCGAAGTTAAATGATCGTGTTTATAATATTTTCTTAAATAAAAAAGATGTGGAACCGTCCGATAATTTGGAATTACCATATGTGATGTAAGTGATAATTATGTAGACTCGAAAACCCGATGAATGAATATTCAGGTTTCACAAATATGTATTTATAATATGGGAATGTCAACTATGTGATGTACCTTTTGTAGTTCGTACACGTACGTCATGTTTGTCACACACATAAATGAATAAATAATTGTTAGAAGCACCTTTTTTGTAAACTGGTGGAATGCTCTTCTGAATAAAACTCTGAACATAGAATGTATTGTGTACTGTCATGCTGGTTTAAATTTCTGATGCCTTTGGATTTTTACTGGAAGAACAAGGAAAGAATTCCTAAGGCTACCGAAAAACACTGTATTTTTTGATGGGAATCAATAATAATAAAAGTAGAAAGGGAGTGCTTTACTATATTTTTATTTTACGTCCGATTTTAGTTAATTTCCTATGACAGATATGTCTAACTAAATATTATTTTGTGGTTATTGGATTTTTAATAAAGCTGAGTCTCAGTATTATAGATAGCCGTGACTGAATTTCTATTGAACTACAAATTGTATCAGTAATTAAAAGTGAAATGTATAAAATTACGTACTAATAGATATATCGAATATTTTATCTCTCAAATAAAAAGCAGAACATCTACATTATCTCAATTATACTCTATGTGTTTGTAGTTTTAGTTATTTTAATGTATTTGTGTTTATAAATTTATAGATGTTACTTTTGAAGATTTGGAATTTTCGGTGTATTTTGTTCTTTAATAATACGTTGAAAAAAAAAACCCATTTAATTGCATACTCTAGGTATTCACTCTCTCCCATCCAATCAGGAACTTCAAGGCGTTCTTTCTCAGTCTCATCTGTTGATGTCTGGAGAGTTTTTCTTGGTGCCATTTCGGATCACTAATGGAAAGACATGGCGAAGCCTTATAGGATTGGAAAGAGAGCGGATAAGTCCCCCTAAATATCCGAAAGATCCTGCGTCTAATTTGGTTTATGTATACTGAAACCCTATTTGTTTATTGAGCAATTTTTTCCCCCATTATTTTACTGCTTATTTCATATATTTTCTGAATATATACCGGGTGTTCCAGCAAGGGGTTAGTGATAACAAAACGCTATAAGAGGTTAACTGATATACTCTCTACTTCTCGTCATTTTTTTCGGAAAATACTTCAACTTTAGTGGTAGTAAAATAAAATGTTTACCTAAATATTTCTCCTAGCACAGGCCTCAACATCATCTCCGTCCATTTCCAGACATTTATGCTATCTCTTGGCACCTCATCATAACTTGCCGGCACATTTCTTCCCTGCTGTGCCCTTCAAAGGATGTTTCAATCCTTGTCTTTAGCTCGACAATTGTTCTGGACTTGATTTACTCCCATGATAAGAAATCACATGGGTTTAATTTTTGTGAACGTGGAGGCTATGGCATGTTATTGGACGAAAATTTGCCGAACAGCTGGATGGGTGAGGTTCTCCCAACATGCCATGGCCTCCATGTTAACTGGACTTAAACACTGTGATTTCTGGTTATGGGAGTTCATCAAATCCAGAACTATTGACAAACTAAAGACAATGATTGGAACGGCCTTATAAAGGCAGATCACCGAAGTAATGTGCCGACAGGTTATGATGGGGTGCCAGGCACCAGCGCAGAAATTCCTGGAAATAGACGGAGGTCATTTTGAGGCCTGTGCTTAAAGAAATATTTTTAAGTAGGAATTTCATTATACTACTACAAGCACTTGAAGCATTTTCCAAAAAAATGACGAAAAGTAGAGGACCGTATATCTTTTGGTTTACGTTTTACAGCGTTTTGTTATCGGTCACCCCTAGCTGGAACACCCGGTATTACAGGGATATCGCAGTACGAGAACACTTATTGTTCTCGAAGAGCGGGTGCATAGGTCATAATAGTTCAAATAGAAATTTCTGAAGGTTAGATTGATCCTGGACTAATTATGCCCACTTGTAATACTGTTCCCACTTGTAATACTATACTTACTTTTAAAACTATGCCCACTTGTAATACTATATATTTGGGTGTATCGTTTTCCCACCGTTTCCTGATATTGATTAGCCCTAGTAATGGAAACTTGTAGACAACCCTAAAAATGAACGCTGAGATATATTAGCTCTATCAATTATTATCTTGAGGTGCCGCCAAGAATTTGAAAATTATTATTTTTAGTTTATTTTTAAACATGCACTAGTTCTTATTAGGGTAAATAAGGGCTGGGCAATGTATAAGTTAATAACTATAACTCTTCTATAATATATTTTGTTACACTTATTTTTAATTTCAATAGAACTTTTTTAATCAAAGAAAGTGTTGCGGAAAAGAGTAACAAAATAAAAATTCTGGAAATCTGAAAACACTACATTGAACAGATTAATTAATATGTTGATTGTAATTTTTTAAATTGTCATACCTCTAGATATATTGAATGATTGACTAGATATTTGATACACGGATTAAATATTTCGTTAACCACATATTATAAAGTGGTCTTTATAGCGATCTGCAATTCTGCATGTCCGATAGAACAGACAATTTTTGTCCTTTAAAGGGGATGTACGTTTAAAGATCATCCGTTGTACGAGCTCTACTTGTACCTGTTTAGATATTGACATATTGTTTTAATTGATCTATTTCTTTGTTAGTTTTATCCAAGATTAAATGGTTTATATTTTGTAGGAAAATAAATTTGTATGTTCTAAAGTTTTTCCTCGTAAAGACAAGGAACAAGGAGTTTCACTCATTGTTTAGCACTTCTTTGTAACTATACTGAATGTTAGTAGATTTCAGTTGCCAAAATTAGAACTGAAAATATGAGTTTTAAAAAAGTAGGCACATTTTTAAGAAACATATATTTATATATCCTTCACGATGGCAAATTTTTCTAACAACCATTATCAATAATGAAAATGATGAGTTTATTATTCTGTTAATCGTCGTAATCAATTCATTTTGTATGTAAACAAAGCACACAAAGACAATATATTCTGACCATTAATATAATTGTGTAACATTTGCCGAATTATATCAACTAAAAAATAAATTTCAAAATTTGGGATTATAGTTTTTGACCACCAAAACGCATTACTTCATTGAAATTGAACATTAGTTTTTATCATGCCAGAAGATAGAAATTTGTTCAATGATTTGCTATAAATCTGATATATAAGCAATGTCCCATATGTCCATATTTTCGGATGAATAAGATATAAAATTGTAACATACATACAACATAGTTTCATAGGATTTTTTAGCGGGGCTTGAATAAGATATTTTTTAAGATTTCATCCATAAATCCGTATCCGTTTATAATGAAGAATATAGGGTGATTTATAAACATTTGACTCTTTTTCTTTTGTTAATAAAATGAAAACTTATAATCGTGGAGTAGTGAAACAAGTTCTACAAAAAATGTATCTTTGAGATTTGTTTACTATAGATATAAAAATTATTTCCAATAAATGAGACCAGTAAATTTTAATTTCACGGCTTCATCCAAAACCCTCGCGCGTATATTGCAGACAAAATTCAAGGTAATTCGAAGAAAATATTGTATAGACATGTTTCTTCAGTAACTCTCATGTTCTCAAACCTTTATATACTAAAATTATGTCTATAAGCATTACCTGATAAATAAAATGTCCTTTCTTCATTTAAATTACGTTCTGAATAAATATATCACTTTCACTGAGGTGAATAAAGACCTCTACATAATCTAAACCGTCGGATGAACATTTGAGCATTTTCTTGTTGAGAGAAGTATTTCTATTAATTAAAGGATATAATTTTTAGAAACTATTATAAACAAATCTCAATGATGTTTCCTTAAAAAAAGAATTATTTCAATACCCTAGGTTAATAGTTTCAATTTCATTAGCTAATGAAATTGGCAAGATGATTATGATTAAACATTTGTAAGATATTTAAAACAAAATGAGATTTTTTAAGGATATTATATTTAAAGTTACAGACAGACGAGGTATATACAACTGAGTATTAATTAATGTTGTATTACAATCATTATTACAATAGATTAGAATTTGCTCATCGACCGTCAGTCGATTTACTATTTCGAGGTCCCTTGTACTTACTTTCCTTTCAAGTCTGTGTTATGGCTTTTGGATTAATTAAAATTTATACTTGTATATTCAGAGCCGTAGGACCAGTTTCTTATTTCAGTACAGCTCCACATTTTCTATCATGTAAGAACAACAAATAATATATACTGATTATTACTTAAAGTTTAATTTAGTTTGTATCCATTATACCTGAATGTATCACGGATACAAACTTATTTATATTTTTTCTTAGTTAACCGAAAATGTGGAACCGTCCGATAATTCAGAATTTACCTGATTCAATAATTAATTTGAAAATATTAAACGTTAGACATTCTCGTAAAGAAATAAATAAAGTTAGAAGATATACGAGATTTCAACTTCATTAATGGCATATATATCTTCCATGAACATTAATTCAAAGATAAATTGCCTCTAATTTGCTTGGAAAAATATATACGTTATTTGATAAATAGAATTCGTATGGAGTGAATGCTAGAGTGAAATGCTTTAGACAATTATTGATAAAGTTTATTGTTTTTTATATTAGAATAAGTATTGTATAAATTATATAATGAGGATTGTCTTATAATTGAAGTTACTGTGAAATTAACCAAGGAATTTTGAAAATATATTATTTCTATAATTCGATTAATTTATGATAGTAGAATAATTTGTTCACAAAAATACTACTAGATAATTAATATTGTTAACATTTTGATGATTATTTATTCGATAAAGAATCATCAATCAAATAGATATTGTTCAGGAATCATTGATAATCAGTAATGTAAGATACGTATTCCCGTACTAGTACGAATTCCAAATTTCAGTATTTAGTTATCAATTCCCGTTCAATAATGTATTCCAGTAGAGTTACGAATTGCAGTACATTTATGTATTCCAGTACAGTTACGTATTCCAGTACAGTTAAGTATTCCAGTACAGTTACGTATTCCAGTACAGTTACGTATTCCAGTACAGTTAAGTATTCCAGTACAGTTACGTATTCCAGTACAGTTAAGTATTCCAGTACAGTTACGTATTCCAGTACAGTTAAGTATTCCAATACAGTTACGTATTCCAGTACAGTTACGTATTCCAGTACAGTTATGTATTCCCATAAATCCCATTCACTTGTCGATTTGGGTATTGATTTTTTTCTGTTTTTTCAGTTAAGATTAAAGGAAATTTTTTTTTCGGATTTCAACTGTTGTAAAGAAAGATATTGTAAAAAATCTGAATATCTTCCCTCTACTTTGATATAAATCTTCCCACGATTCCCGAACTTTCTTTGGTTTTCTTTTATCGTGAAATCTCATTAACTTCTATTCTTTTATAAGTGGAAAATTCACATTTTACAAGATAGTGAGATACGTGAAATATTTAGATCAAGTTTAAATTTTGAATGGTGTTTAATGTTTGAATGCTGTTTTCACGCTTTTCTGTTATCTACAAATGATATTAATGCATAGTTGTTTTAATTTTACTCAAGAAATAAATCTTTCACATTATAACTCGAGTCATTTCAGATTTCAACCTTGAGTTATATTTGTGGACCGATTGATTTGAAATTTTGTAAGTATATATAACTTTTGGAAAAAAAAATACATTATGTTCATACAAATTTGTTAATTTTAGTTTTTGGTTTTTGAGAAAATGAAGATCATTTTTTTTTGCAAATATTTCGTAAATGAAAATACAATAATTGTCTATGATGTTATATGTTAGAACAAAAGCTAAGAGGAAGTCAGAATACATTCAATATGTCTAGAAAATTATGGTAGGCAAATTTTTCACTCTCCTTTTCCGTTTTCCTTTGATAATCGATGTTTTGTGACAAACTGAAATTTTTATGGAACTTCTCAATTTTTGATTTTGAACTTTGATAAAAAATTCAAATGAAGAATTAGGAATATTTCCTTGTCAATTTCCTAGAAAACTTTGGGGGATTTCATTACTGCTTTCGTGTTTCTTGTATCGTGGAAAATCTTTAACTTTTGTTAATTTTTAAGTGGAAAAATCACATTTAACGTTGGCCTCAACGTTAATACGTAAATTAAATCCAAACACGTAAAAAACCTCTGACCGAGTCAGGACCAACAATGGGAAGGTTGTATTTCCTCAAGCACCCAATGAAATGGGAATATAAAAGTAGTAACGAACTATTTCTATGAACAGTGACCGCACCCATTTGGACCACTACTGGTGGGGGTTGCAGACCTCGTAGCATCATACAAATGTAGGACATAAAATATCACTATCTGAAAACCCTTTTTTCAGCAAACAAAAATTAATTGTTACCAAATTTTAAAGGGAGACTCTCTCTAAATTATTATCTTTCTTTACTTCTTCAATGATCAATTTTACGTATTATTTTTATTGCGAGATTAACATACGTTACTCTTTAGAAAGTACATTATCTTAGGTTAAATGGTAGGTGCAATTTGAATAACTATTTTACTATTTTTCAGGTATATATGGCCTAGCTATTAACTGCTATTTGAATAAACGCACCTTACTTTATAATAATTATATTTGACTCAACTCCATCCATTCATTTTAAAGTCAAAATTACTTCAGATGTCTGAGTTACCTCATAGCAATATAGTAGTGCAAACACTTCAATGTTTACCTTTGCTGTCGCCTAGCTACCTGTTTGTATTTCATTATTGCTTCTTAATTGCTCTGCAGCAGGTGTCAAATTTCTTATCGAATTATTATTGTTGTTGCATTATTCCTGAATTTTGAGTAATTTAATACAATAATATGATTCTTAACATATTGAGCTATTGGCTTAGTTCCATTTCTTTAGACAACAAATAATTCAAGTGTTTGACAGTGGCTGAAGAGATTAGTTGGGTCCTTGTGTGTAAGCACCTAATTTGTGAGTTCCAGTTGAGATGCATATACTATATTAAACCCCGGTCAGACCGATCAACTTTGGTGGAGCGTAACTTAAATGACAAGTAGAGGGGACCGAATTTATAAAAAATCTCGTCATCGGTACTAGGGCAGAATTCCCACGGACAGAATCCCTACATACAAAATGCCTATTAACAAAATGTCTAATAAACAAAATATATAAATGGATGAATATATAGTAACGACAATATAAGATTGATGATGGGAAGAGAACAAAAGATATACTCTGTTTTTAAATATAGAACCGAATAGAAAATTGTATATTGGAAAGAATGATTAATCTCTGAAGGAAATATTGAAGTGATATCTATAATGAAATAATCATTGGTTATTATAGAACAGTATACAGTATATTGTAATATACCCTCTCATCGTCTCAGTTATCATTTATTAAATGTGCTTTAATATTTTTTTAAACAAAAGTAGTTAAATATTCACATATCGGCGATTTTTTTTGTATCCTTGGGTAGTTATTCTTCATGTCAGCTCTTATTTCTATAAACATCGAAATTACCTTATTTGTATATAATTTCAAAAGCCACTATAAACATCATTAGACTGAAAATGATTATAGCTATCTATTGAATTAAACAATATTAAAAAATAACTAATGAAAAATTAATACATAAAAAGCCAAAATAGAGTTAGATGATTATATTTACTGTAAATCGTTTGTTAACTAGAACAAATACTTTAGTTAAAATCACAAATGCTGCGAACGATGACAGTATTTACAGATGTTCATATTCAATGTGATAGTGATTAAGTATACTCTCACTGAGACGATCAACTCATTGTTTGAACATAGTTTCTCATACTAGAAATTAGAAATCTCTGCTCCCTATTCCATTAATGGAAAAAAGTTTCCAATTCAATTTAAGCCGTTAGTTATTTTGTCCGTTAGCCAATTTGTCGTTAGATTTTATCCGTTTGTGATTTTGTCCGTTAGGGATTTTGTCCGTAGGCACTTTGTCCACAGTCATTTAGTCTATAGATTATTATTAGTTATAGGTTAGTTCATATTTAAATTAATAATGCATCTGTATAAATATAATATGTCTTGAGTATTAGTGATGCAACTAATTTACTTCTTCGGAATATATAGATAAATCTTGTTCAAGGGTTTTATGTGGTATTACTATTAGATATATTAGAGATATTTCATATTTCAAGATTTTCATTCATATAAAAAGTATGATTCAATCACAAAAAAACAGCGTAATT
Organism: Caprella mutica; assembly: GCA_947561585.1. NCBI lineage: Eukaryota > Metazoa > Arthropoda > Malacostraca > Amphipoda > Caprellidae > Caprella > Caprella mutica. The sequence continues at coordinate 79,113 of CANNZV010001493.1, forward strand.
GAAAATTTGAATTAAAAAAAAACTAAATTGTTTTATTAATTTTAATACTTACAATATATTATCATTAATATTTTATTTACTGTTTATCAACAGTCAGTCAATCAGTATGATAAACAAATGTCCTATCATATTTTAATGGAAATATATTTCCGCGATTTATCCAAAATCCTCTCTGTGATCTGTTTTAAACAATTTAATGATCACTTTAAATAGTATAATTGGAATCAAACTACAATAGCGGTGATCGGTCATTTTGTCCTTGGAAATATTATTTTAAATATAAATAAATAAATCGCCATGTTAACTGTTTACAGTTGGTTGGCTGGAAAAAAAACTCTAGGAATATTCATTGGTCCTTCTTGAAATGAGAAACAATTGATTTTTTCCTTCTTGCAGTGAGTACTCAATATTTTTATAACCTGGAGTGATATTTACGGCATTTGGAGGTAACTGCTATATTTTATGGATCATGTGGAAATAATATTATAACAACTTCATAAATAACAAATGATGGTTGTTTTATACCTTGTCTATGCACTTTATTAACATCAAGTTATGGTTATTTTAACTCTTCACTAAACACTATATAAGGAACAAATTATGGCTGTTTTAACTCTTCACTGTGTACTGGTGCTGTGTGCATTTAATTTACACATATTGATGATTGTTTTAACCATTCACAGTGCAATTCTTTTAAAGCTATTGTTGGTTGTTTTAACCATTCACAGTGCAATTTTTTTATAGCTATTGTTGGTTGTTTCAAACTTACTCTGTTAACGTTATTTACAACTATTGGTAGTTCTTTTAACCCACCACTGTTAACAACTATTGGTGGTTCTTTTAAAAGCCTCCCCTCTAAACATCATTTCAACTATCGGTGGTTCTTTAACCCTTTACTACGTGTTTCTCCTTACATTCGCAAATGTTCCTGTAGGCATCAGTGTGTCCCAGCACGTTCCTAATAAAAATTTGGCAGTTGTTTATGTCTTAGAATAACAGATTATTGAGGTGACATTCTTCTAAATAGTGTTGCTTGACTGTTAATTTGAAATATCAACAAATGAGACCTCAAATAATATTTTATGGCATCACCATGATTTTCTCTCTGTGTAGGAATAATTAATATTAAAATTCTGAACAATTTTTTCTTAACGAAAAGAGTGAAAACCCTAATGTTATTGAATATTAAATTACTAGTGGCTGAAAATTTCGGTCTCGGAATATATAGTCTTGAAATTATAGTTCCAGAATTACAAATGACCTCTCAACATAAATGACAGTTATGTAGTTTGCTTCAGGGACAGTCCCTGAAGAGGTCTCGAAATTGTATCATGTTTTTTTATTTCATAATTAGGTACCTAAAATCCTTATAAATGATTTTACAAAAAATCATAACTCTAGAGTGTGCCTGTGTGATGCTATGCCCCTGGGGAGAGGGGGTGGGTATAGCGCTCTGTTAGTACGAATAACTCGTTTTTTACGGGTCTAATCGAAAAAATGCGGTGAACAAAAACAATAGGGAATTCAATTATATGTTTGGATGCGAAGTTTCAGATCCGTAGCTTCAATTTTTTTTTCAAAAAACATGTTCTGTCGCCCGGATGCCATTTTGAGGCACTTCAAAATAGCTACAAATTTTGGCATTCAAACATGGACCTCTAATACAGATTTGAAGCTACGGCTTTGCAGTTTTTTTCATTCGATTATTCTGGTTATTCTCTACAAAACTTTCGAAAGCGATTTTTGAATTTTGAATTTTTTTTCGTAATATAATTTTTTTTTCTAATTTTTTTCTTTTCGAAAAATCGTATTTTTCGAAAAAAAAAATTGAAATTCAAAACTCGCTTTTCAATGTTTCGTAGAGAATGGTATGGGGAAGCGAATTAAAAAACCCGCAAAGCTTTAGCTTCAACACTGTATTAGAGGTACATGTTTGAAAACCAGTTTGGAATATCTTTCGAAATTCGAATAACTTGTTTTTTATGCGTCCAATCGAAAAAATGCCACGAACAAAAACGATAGAAAATTCAATTTTATACTTAGTTACTAATTTTCATAACCGTAGCTTCATTAATACAATTTTCTACACAATTTACGGACGGTCCCCTTAAAACGTAAGATTGTGATACTGCACACTTCATGATTGGTTAATGCCCCGGTAGGGGGGTAAGTCATTAGTTTTATTCATACCTAAGACCGAATATCACGAGACCGAATTTTCTGCTCAAATCTCAAATTAAATAAATATTAAAACATGTCAGAATTACTAATGTTGCGTATCATTTTACAACGGTTGATGATGTTATCCGTTTTTAGTAAATAAACTACACCCTTTAGCACTCAAAATTTCAACTTGCTCTATTATTGTTCATTTATAACACCATTATAAACTGATAAGGAGGTATTTTTGGACATTTTGGTATGCATGATAATGTTTACATTTCTTTATACGAAGTGACAAATTTTTGAAGAACCTGAGATGAACCATCCCGTATATAATTTACATTTTTTTTAATGTCACTCTAACTAAAACATTGATATCAAATTTTAAATTTTAAAACAAATCCAGTACCACAATTTATTCTTTCTTCTTTTCTAATATCAACATTTGCCGTACATGGTTTGAACATTCCAGACATGTTCAACATCATTCAGGTTTTAATCGAAAGATAACAAGCTTGAATATCACTGCGCAGAAAAAGAGAAACTGAGAGAAAATTTCCATTCCAATATTACGCTACAAAAATAGGTCATGCACTCAACTCTTAGCAGTACTTTTTATTCTCTAGAATGATCATCAAGTAAAAAAATTCTGGATCAATGCATATGAAGAAGAGTAAAATAGTATAATAAACTATTAGCGAAAATATTTGAATCCAACATCAAATATAACTCTTAGGAATACCGTCATGACCCACCCTATTGGTGACAAAGAGTAACTCTATGAAACACATCTAAATTATATACATATCATTTGCGATAATTCAATTTAAGTTTTTCCTCACTAGTTACAATTTAATATGCTATCTGGAAACCAATTCAAAATAGAAATATTCCATTTTACATATTCGATAAAATAAATATTCAAAATGTGTATTGTATATATAATGTAAAAAATTTTTCTCTACCTTCGCATGTGTTGAATTCATTTTTGAAAATTGTTATTTAAAAAAAACAGTAGTGTTACTGAATTAAAACACAGTGTGGTTGAAAATTAATTTAAATTATATTTATAGTTACTATACGAAAATAACACTAATATATCTTATATTCTGTTTCATTCAATTTTTTTAAAACTATAAATGGAGAAAGAAACATTGTGTAAATACACTCTCCTTACCTGGGTGCTATACATTATTATCTCAATTACAGTTTTGGAGAATAATTCCCATCATGTAGTTTCAGATTATTCCAAATTCATCTCCATGGTAACTTTCAGTTGAAAATTGTTTTGAATAGTTTCTGAAGTATTCAAACTAAGGCATTTATACTGATATCGGGACTGTTGATATTATTTAACGTTAGGAAACGAACATACGAATAAATATAATCCATTTTATTTTGTTTATTGAAGATATTTTAAATCTTTTAAAAAATCATGCATCAACTTTATCAAATTATTAAAAGTCATAATGCATTCCGAGCAGGTACAGTCAAAGAAAAGAATCTATAGTGATCTTCACAATTTTCTAATTCCACATTTTCGAAAATTAACTTAATTTATTTTGTTTATAATGATTGAACATATTTTAAAATTATTCTGGAAATCATGATATCACTAAAATATAACTCGGTAAAGTTTATAAATATATTTTTTAAATTCAATAATTTTTCAAGCTTATAGAAATTGAGAAATGATTATATTTGCTTTTTCTCCTGCCCAGACGGAAATCATAGTTGGCATTATGTACATTTATATACGGGGGGTATTTTTTACCGTTGATTATATGCGGTTCCCCCTTCTATCGTATTACTAGAGACGACGCCGTACTTAATCAACCATAATTTCTTCAAAAAAAAATTTCCGTTGGTAAACCCAACTATAATCTACTGAATGAAAGATGGCACAGCCAACTATAATCGGAGTTGTTCGAATAACCTAAAATTTAGAGCAGAGTATAGTTGGTTGAACCACGGATAATAAAATAAAACAAAATTCATAAAAATACATATGGATGAAAATGATTTTGGTTTCATAGAGATTGATCAATAGGTATTATGACGTGATAATATATAACCAATTTGCTATTTTTCAATGTAATTACGAGTGGGTGGTGTTAATTCTAAAATGCATACTGTGGTTATCATTTTCCCGTAAAATAAAATACAAGACATGGCAACTCTTGTACAGCTGCCATATACCTACGTTCATGCGCAAATGCTATGAATAAAATATATTATCCTCAGGCATCAAAAGGTTGATTGTTGTATAATAATAATTCTTGATACTATGTTAACGAACATTATTAATTTTTCATACCTAGTTATACTACCTACCTATTTCTTTTTACATTTTATACTTAATTTAAAGTACAAGCTTTATTGTATCTAGTAGGTATAATGGTATGCTATAATGGATAATGTAAATACATATTTAAAATAATATATTATAAGTGCTGCAATATAATCATACTGCCTATAATGTTCATTTTCATTACTACCTCTAGGTAAGTACCTAAAACCTATACATTTTTAGATATAATATTTAGCTAGATTATAGATAGGTAGGTAGCATAAATTATTACTTTAAAAATAAAAATTCTAAGAATTATCATAAGAATTAAATTTTCAATTATTACCTACTTTAGCTAAAAAAAATGAAAATAATTCGTAGGTAATATGAAAATATTACCTCCTAGGTGTGATCAGTTTTACTTCATTATTATATTGGTAAAATCATAACCAATCACTTTGCCGCTTTTTATAAAGCAAAGCGAAGCTTTCCAAACCGTCAAACGACAGCACACTGAGAACAGTAGGACGTGGTCAGTTATTTAATAAGTCAAAGTGAAATAAATTATTGAATTATGTCAAGTAAGAACTTGTAAAGTTACCAAGAATGTAGTGAAAGATAAAAGAGAAGAAAGAAAAGCCAGTTAAATATGAAATCTTTAGCAAATACACTTGCTAGCATCGTAGGTAGGGCGCTACACCTACTCGAAGCCTGTGTATAATCAAAATTGGTGAGGTTCTAATAACTTCAATATTTAGGAGCTACATAAATCTGTGTAGGTATAGAAAATATTATACCTGTACCTAGGTACTTTTTTATGATGTTATTGTCCACAGTGATATGAAGTCAAACTGGAATACCTAGCTACCTGCTTATCAATTTGTCACCTAGTCCATGTTTCAGAATAAGTTAAAGAATACCTATTTATTGATGTAGTACTTTCTTCTGGACCTGTATTTAACCATCTGATTAACTCATTGAACTGTACTATTAACATGGAATGATGGGAAAAGAAATTTGCATCCAAAATTAATTTAATTATTATGCCTAGCCGCCTAGGTATAGGTAGTGATTTTTTTGTACAGTGGGCTCTGTTACACGAGTAACACTGACTCAAGTCTCAGCAGTCTGACCTGAGGAGTTAGGATACATTCTTTTCAGACTGACCAAATTCCATGTTTCAGAGGCTGGAAAATTGTAGGCCAATTTTTGAGCCAAAATTTCACAAAAAATATGAGCCAAGCCAATTTGGCTCATTTTTTGAAGATTTCAAGCTAAAATAAGTTAAATAACCATGGTAATATAGGGATTATTAAATTAATTCAAAATTTTAAGCCAATTAGAGTGACTAATCATTTGGCTGATCCACCTACATAATACATTTTACAATTTTACCAATTAGGATAGGATTATAGGTAGGCTGGCTAAGTACCCCATGTTTCAAAAATTCAAAGTGTTGACAAACTTGACAAAGTTGCGAGTATTATGGTATAGGTACAGGCGACTTTGGACTTTTGAGGGGTGAAATAAGTTGTTAAACCTGTAAATAAGTTGAAATAACTAGTACCTAGGTAAAGTAACTCATAATATAGTCTCAGGAGACCAGTCTGTACTTGGTACACAAAATTCCACAGACTTTTTCAAAAGCAGAAAAAATCCATCAAGAATTTCCAATAATAATAATTTGGTTGATCAACCAACATTTTCTCAATTTCTCTGTCGAAAATTAATGGTCATAACATTGGAAATTAGGAATAAATAGCTAAAAATCCACTGACCTTGCAGCCTTCACCTTGCTGGAATTTACCCTGAAATACAGTCTGGTCCACCATCCACATTATGACCACATAATAAAGCATGTCCAAACTCGCCATTTTAATATCGACTCGGCGAGTTTGTGACATTGATTTTGAGCCCTCCAATTGCAAATGGCAAGAAATATCTTATTTTCTCCTATGGTACAATGTTATTTTGAAGAGAATTTATGATAATTTGATCATTAATCATTATGAAGAGAAATTTGGTGATTTTAGGAGAGAGCTGGAGAGACAAATTGAAATGGAGAGTTTCTGTGCCATACTATTTTACTTAAGAGTCTGGTCAAGAGATTCACGGGGCTCACCTGCAATCCTGCATCAGACATGAAATATCAGGTTGTTTTCAAGTGTAAAACTAATATTTTCAATAGGAAGTCAAACTTTAATTAACCCTTATGTTTTTTAATAGTCTAATACATATAAATATTGGAGACTGGGAGTCTTGGGAGAATTCCAGCCATTTTGGTATTTTTGGAGATGGATTGAAAAATCTTGGGAGAAAAATTATTCTAAAATTAAATTCTTTGAGACTGATCAGAGTGGACACAGTATGTAGTGTATTGTACTATTACTATGCAGTGTGCATATCCATATACTGGCTATACTTCTCAAGATTTTAATTTCTAAGACATTTTGACAATTTTTTCTATCTCCAAAAATCTAAAAAGTTCCCAATTAATTAAAATAGATCATACATGTAAACACAGGAATTAATGTTGCAAAGATATAAATATTTTTCTTATGAAAAACTCTGTAAAAGTCTCCAAAAGATCACTGGTGAATACACCATCCAGACTGTATTTCATGGCAAATTTCACCAACTTGTCAATGGAAAATTAAAAATTTCCCCTTTAAAAATAATATTCAAGCAAAGTTAGTGAATTTCTAGCTATTTATTCCTATGTTAGTGATAATGTTACCATAAATTTTTGGTGGCTAAATTGAGAAAATGCTGATGGATCAGCTAATTTATTAGAAATATGCTGAGTGCTTATGGCTCATAAACTCAGCACTTGCCTTTCCAGGTACCTCCATAAGAACTAAAGAATCTAAATTAAAATGATCAATTTATCATAAATTCATTACAGAATGATATTGTAGTATAGGATTTAATTGAATATTTATCACCATTTGTAATTGAAAGGATTAAAATTGCTGTCAAAAACTCGCCAATGCCCAATGGCAAGAAAGGACATACTTTTTACCTGGGATAAATGGTGGTGAATTATTTCAAGTTTTTAAAGAAATCAGTGGGCTTTTGTGCACCAAATACAGAGTACTGACAGGTATACCATAAAAGCCACACTGGCATATATTATATATGGTGCTAATTAACTATTTTTTTCTTATGCAACAATGTTGTTTGGTGTATTTATTGGAATATTGTCATTTATGGAGCTTGCAGCTTCGCTGAGCCCTATTCAGGCACATGAATATATCATTTAATCTAAACCAAGCTAAGAGATATATTAGTATTACAATATTCAACAAAAAGTTCCAAAAAATTTGGATTTGGGCAAAATTAATATAGCTATATGTGCTTTTAACACAAAGAATGAGCTGACACATTGTCAACTAGTCATTTTGTCAATAAAAAGTAATCATTTGACAGTTATTGATATTTTTATCCAATGCCAGAGGTGGAATATGCCTCACATTTATAGTTTTTTTATTAAAGTATAATAAAAACATAATATAACTTTCCTTTTTATTTTAGATTATTCAATAGCTTTCTAACTATGGAATCTATATCATATTTGGACTTTAAAAAGTCTATAGCTAGGTGTAAGATTACCTAAATGTAGGGAGAGCAATGTGGTTGTCCATGAGTGGCCAAATTCCTATTCATTGCATAAAAAATGTTCCATCAGAAAAGAGTTGGAAAAGTATGCTATTGTATCACTGTCACTCAAGTAAGTAACAACTAACAAGCTAACAATTTTTATCTAATATCTGAGATTTTTTCCTTACTATTTTTTTAATTTTAAACATTTTTCAGAAAATTATGATGCATGCTGCAATAAAATTTATTGCTTTGAAACAGCTCCAAGTTCATCAGAAATTGAAATGAATGCCAGCAATGTGCCAAGATTTCTGGATGCTGTTCCCCAATTTCATGGAGGACTGATTCACAATTTAAGGTTAGTAGGAAATGCCTTTTTTTATATGATTATATGATCCAGGCATATATAGACTTTATTTACTAATGGAGAATACACTTGTCATATTCAGCAAGTTTGCTATCAGATTTAGGAAGTATCAAGTAACTGATCAATAGTTTGTTGACTTGATGCCAAAACTAAATTTCAAATAATTTCTAGTTTTTCATAAAAAAATTTCAAACTATTCATAACTGTTTTTTGTACATGCAAGTATAGATAAACTATGCAAAAAGCTATCATTACTTGATTGGGTGAGTAACACCTGACTTCATTCAATTCTCTTCTCCATTCAGACTGTGAAAATTGTATTTATTAATAATAATAATAATAATAAACTTTATTGAACAAAAAAAGAATAATACATTCATTCAAGCCTATATGAAGTTCTGAATTGAACTTTTCAGGCAAAGTAAAAATTAAAAAAAAAATTCAATGTATATGAGGAGGATTAAAAGTTATTACAGATATTTATAGCAGAGAAAATATTTAGGACAAGTGATGAAACTATTAAATGTATTAAAAATATGAGAAAAAAAAAATAAAGAAAGACTACAGGATTACGTAGCGTATTCATTTAATAAATAAGTCTTATATTTTTCCTTGAAAATATGAATAGAATTGCTGGTGCGTATGGTCTGCGGTATGGTATTCCAGAGTTTAGGTCCATTGAATGTTAATGATTTTTGACATTGTGATAGTCTTTGGAAAGTTGGGAGTGCATTATTACGAGATCTGGTACTATAGTTGTGAGAAGCATAAGACAAATTTCCAGAACTGTGCTGCAAGTACATGTGAATTCCTAGTGCAAGTTTATAAATTTCTGGAATACGTAAAATTTTAGTTTTAAGAAAAAGAGGCCTAGTAGCAGCCAGGTACTCAGAGGATGTTATGATTCTAATAATTTTTTTCTGAATTAAAATTATTTGTGTAATACACCATTTTGCTCCCAGTTGTGTGTAAACTATTGAATATAACATGGTATCTTTTGTTGACAATGAAATTGAAGATTTTCAAATAAAAGAAACTTATTATTTCTTCCCAATGCAGTAAAAAAATAGTGTAAAACTAATTTCCATAAGTAATGTTTTCTCTCTCATTACAGGGACAAGGTGCAATGCACTTGTGCGGCGAAAGTTAATAAAATGCATGGCAAATTAAATCAACTTAAAAAAAGTCACTTCTATATTAGTGAAAATGATCACACCATCCCAATTTCTCCCACCACCAGCTCAATATGAGAGTGAACTATGTGATTTAACTGCCTATGGTGCCTACTACCTTGGTAAATATTTATGATATGCATTGTGTGTGTAAGTAATAGTGTTACTTTGATTTAGCTGATTTTGAATTAATATTCTTCAAATGTAATTTATAATTTTTTCAGGATTCTACTTTGAGAAAAATGACTGGAAAAAGGACCCTGAATCTTGATGAGGTTGATGAGGAAAAAAATTAGCAGTTCAATTTTCCCTAACAGGACTGTGTGAAGGATGCAAACACTCAAAACTTTGTTTCAAGGACCATGCAATAGGAAAACAAGTTCTCGGTGAGTCACTGAATTGTATAAATAAATAAAATGAATTAATTTTCAGTTGTATATCTAATGATAAACTATGTTATACTATTACCTGTATACAATATATATGTAAATTCAATTTATAGTTTCTAAGAGTGGGTTTCTCGATTGTTACTCGGGAAATAGCAAATTAAGGAATTTTGTGAATATAGCTATTCATTAATTATATCTTATCATATTATAACTTTATGTTCAGTTATTGCCATGACTGTAGAATTACTTTTGAATCTAATGACTCGTCCAGACTTTGTTAGATAATTATATCGAAAAATATGCTAAAGCCTTATAATAATACTGTAATATACCAACTTCCAAATATCATAATACTGCACCACTCGATAACATAGAAGGAAGCTTGTACTTGTGTGAGCTAACCCCTTCCAAGTGCTAGTACTTTGGAGTTAAAATCTAAGCCAAAGAGTAAGTGTATTATTGTTTCATTCCTACAACTTCCTCCAGTGTAGTAATTGTGCGAAGATTTTGTTTTCTTCATAGTTTTTAAAATCTTTGAATTGTTTTAATGATGTAAACTGACGGTTTTTTATTTGTGTCTTATCAAATTTTTACATGTTATGTTTTCCTTTGCAGGCACGATGCAAACACCATCTGAATCACTGCTTGCTGCTTCTTCAGTACTAGCTGCTTCTTCAGAACTAGCTGCTCCTTCAGAACTAGCTGCTCCTTCAGAACTAGCTGCCCCTTCAGAACTAGCTGCTCCTTCAGAACTAGCTGCTCCTTCAGAACTAGCTGCTCCTTCAGAACTAGCTGCTTCTTCAGTACTAGTTGCTCCTTCAGAACTAGCTGCTCCTTCAGAACTAGCTGCTCCTTCAGAACTAGCTGCTCCTTCAGAACTAGCTGCTCCTTCAGAACTAGCTGCTCCTTCAGAACTAGCTGCTCCTTCAGAAATAGCTGCTCCTTCAGAAATAGCTGCTCCTTCAGAACTAGCTGCTTCTTCAGAACTAGCTGCTCCTTCAGAACTAGCTGCTCCTTCAGAAATAGCTGCTCCTTCAGAAATAGCTGCTTCTTCAGAACTAGCTGCTTCTTCAGTACTAGCTGCTCCTTCAGTACTAGCTGCTCCTTCAGTACTAGCTGCTTCTTCAGTACTAGCTGCTCCTTCAGTACTAGCTGCTCCTTCAGAACTAGCTGCTCCTTCAGAACTAGCTGCTCCTTCAGAACTAGCTGCTCCTTCAGAACTAGCTGCTCCTTCAGAACTAGCTGCTCCTTCAGTACTAGCTGCTTCTTCAGTACTAGCTGCTTCTTCAGAACTAGCTGCTCCTTCAGTACTAGCTGCTCCTTCAGTACTAGTTGCTCCTTCAGAACTAGTTGCTCCTTCAGAACTAGCTGCTCCTTCAGAACTAGCTGCTCCTTCAGTACTAGCTGCTTTCCAAGTTTTAATCATTTTATAGATTTGTATTAGCTTCTATTAGTATTTTTGTAATAGGAAGCTACGTATTTTAGAATGTGAATATTATTTTCTAAATATTTACGCTTTTTTCTATATTAATTCACTATCTTTTATAATCTTCACATTTCTTATTGCACCATATTTTTGAGCATTTAGGGGGAAAAAATAGGGAGAAAATTTTGTAGTATAAGATCTATTGGTTGTTTAGTGTTTACTACTTGTACTTTTGTCAAACAAGTTAGAAAATATAGTAATGAGGGCATTACTTTGTTTGTACCACTATATAGCCCCCAGAAGCTCTATCCTGAAGCTGTCTTTGGTGAATGGAAGAGAAGGAGGGTGTCGCCCTTGGCCCCCGAATTGATGTAATTTGGATTATAGATGGTCTTTTTTCCTTTTTACCTTGTTTATCATTTTCTTAACGCTACTTGCAGTTTTAGAGGATAGCGCTAGGGTTATGCTCTTCAACTACGAGGTCTTAGATTTTTGTGTTAGGTAGACTCGTGTGCTTCATTTACCATCACCTCTTCATTTTCCTCTTCTATCCGCGAGTGCAGCCACAGGTGCTTGTGTCCCTCTTCGTCACATTCCTTGGTAAGTGACTGCATTCACAGAGTAGCTTTTCTGCATCCATGAGCATTGTCGCCGACGGTGGTAAGTGACTGTTCATGGAGCCACTCTCCTCTCTGACTGCTTCTTCCAGTCCCTTGTATTTAATTTCCTTTTGACGTCAGCGATATGGCCTTTGGTTCCGAAGCAGACGTTAAACCCCTACTAAAAAAAATTACCACTATTTATATCTATTATGAATATAAAAATTATTCCACATTGTTACATACTTCTCTTCAAATGAAGTGTTTATCATGATTGATTAAGTAAATATTAAATAAGGTATGAATTTGTTAGCTATATGTTTCTCCGCAAAATTTATTTAAGTAGTAATCGAAGCTTTCTTTCATACTCAATAATAAATATATATTGGTGAGTTAAAAAAACATTAATATGTATATGAAAAATAACTATCAAGAGATTTGCTTTTTTCGAATAAAATGTTCACACTGTTTCAGTTTATTTATTCACCTTAACCACGAATATATGGGCAAATGCCAATGAATAGCAATATAATTGTACATAGTAGATATCGCCATCGAAAATATAACGTTGTACATAGTTGGTATCGCCATCCATAATATAACGTTGTTTATAGTTGGCTCAGCCTTATTTAAAGAAATATTTGATATCAGCGATTATGTGCGGATTAGCCAACTCTACTTGTTGTTTATCGTAGGATATGCCAACTGTATTTAGTTGTTTATGGTAGGCTATGCCAACTATAAAATATCTACGGCAAAACGGTCACTTGCCGTCTATAATGCCAACGGTAATGCCCAACCATAAATGTACATAATGCCAACTATAAATTCCGTTTGGGTGGCAATTTGATTAATAATAAGAGTTCTATTGATACATAAAATTGTGTACTATTTTATAGGAAATTTAAAATAATACACTTATTAAACCTTTCCCTTCTGAAACTTGAATTTTTTGTTTATATTGTTTTTTTAAATGTATCTTATTAGTCACTAGAGAACATTGTATTTAATAACTTTCAAAACATATATTCAGTATAACATTAACAGAGTGCCCAGAGCGTAAATTTCCTTCATGTTATATATTAGCGTAGGAACATGACTGAAATTTCCGGCATGCTCCATGCTTCCATCATGTACATTGTACATTACTGAAGAGAAGTCCATAAGCAAACATCCTCATGATAACATGGGTCACGATATAATTCAATGGCTACTCCAGATGCCGTCAGTAGGGAAAAAATAACACTTGCTTATAAAACTCAATGAGATTCTTTTCTGTCAGTTTGGTATTATTTCTTGCATTTACAAGAAACTGTTTCTTTCTTTGCAAAATTCCCCTGTGAAAGAATAACAGAGTAACTGTTTCTTTGATGAGAGTGGTGAGATGGAATAATATATAAAGCATGAATATCATTGCCAGTGAACTCGACTGCATAACAGTTCTTATTATGGAGTGAAAAATCACCTTTTGAAGAACTCAAAAGTGTATAATCTCTGCTTTGTATTTCTGATCGATATCTGCAAACAGTTCCATAAAGCATATAGATGTTTTCCATATTGTATGACGTTTATAATTAATAATATTATTCAAACTAACTAATTCTCTATCTAATTTTAACAACATAAATTATCATATACCAGATATTTCACACGTTATTTCCAATATTTCAATATAGAACCACAATGAAAACGTATTGCATCCATTTCCATGAAGTATACCTGGTATACACATATTTCAAGTGAGTAAGTACCACAGGGTATACACATGGAATTGTTTGTAGGAATGTTCCCCGTGTATTCGCTGCTTATTCCCCGTCAGAGGAGATTGACGAGGGAAATATACGACGCATTATATGTATTAGTAATTGAATGTGAAAGAAGCAAGGGGAATAGACGAACAATTATTAAGGAAGAATATTGAGACATAGGAAATGATTTTTCGCCAGTAATATCATGTAAAATACATTAATGTATATTTTACATTAATTTTAATGTACAATTTACATTAAAATGTACATTTTACATTTTTATTTAATGTAATAATAATGAACGGACGTTCAAAAAAGGCTTAAATTCTCTCATGTTTCATTCACGATTTGAAATATGAATTTATTGGATAAATGTTATAATAAATATATATAACGATATAGTAAATTAGTAATCAAATATATCAAAGAAATAAATAGAACATATACAGTATGGGCCACAAAAATGTTTCCGCTTTTTCAAATACTTGAAAGTCGTTAGCCAATGGACGATAGAACTTTATCTTGGTCTCTTCTTTTCCGCCTATTATTGTACTATTAACAGGTAAAAATATTTTTAGACTGATGGACATAGTTAAAAAACAGGTAAGCAAAGAGTGAGGGTGATTATTTTTGTCATAGCGCGAAGGTTATTCATAGAGCTAACTCTGTAATTTTACTTACTAAAAGGCAGTCCATGAATAAAACGAAAAAAATTATAATGGTAGACATTATAATACAGAGTGCTCACACTTCTTCCTTGGAAACCATTTGGAAATAGAACAACTTCAGTGATATTTTGATCTCATTGAAGTTTTCACTCTGAATATTCATTCTTCGGTTGTTCATTGCATGGTTAAGGCCCGTTTCACACTTGCATTTTTAACAGCGCGGAATTTTTTTTTGCTAAAATGTGTTCACATTTGCGTTTTTCATCGCTGAAGTAAAAATTTAATGTGATTTTTATATCAGCAATAAAATAAAACACATTTTAAGAAGAGCTTTTTTCCGCAGTGTTAAAAATGCTAGTGTTAAACGGGCCTCAACCATGCAATTAACAAGCAAAGAACGAATATTCAGATTGAAAACAGTGATTTATCCAATAAAGGAAACCTCTCATAAATTTATAATATAAAACGTTGAAGTTTAGGGTAAGTTCAAAGTTACCGATCGGTTCTACATTTTTGAAGAAATAAAAAGGATAAAAAACTCCAAAAATTTCTTCATTTAATAAAAAATGTACACTTTTATCTTATGTTATCGAAATGTTGAAAGTAGAACCGTTCGCATATTCGAAACTTACCCTGCACAGTTACAATCGTAATAAATGATTGATTCAAACAGCAATATGGTTTTCGTACAAATAAGGGAACAGCTTAGGCTGCAGGCTGTTTTACGTCTGCTTCAAAATATCTACGCATCTATTGATGAAGGTAGTCTCTATTTACTTGGTTTGTCAATCTGAAAAAATCGTTCGATTTTGTATCGGATGAATACTGTTACAGAAGCTGTACTTTTTGGAGTTGGATGTGTACTACATGGTTGGTTTTGTTCTTATCTGTCCGACCGAAACCATTAGGTTTCTGTTGGAGGATTTAGTTCAGATTATGCAAACATAGCCTGCGGCGTACCCAAAGATAGCATTTTAGGTCCTCTGGTGTTTTTAATTTTTATGAATGATTTACCTAATTGTGATAATTTGTTCAACTATAAACTATTTGCTGATGATACCTCTATATCATGAAAAATCTCCAAAAACTAATTATTACCTACTCATCATAATATAAACTCTCTTCTTCCTTCAGTTTCGAGTTGGATGATTGCTAATCGTTTAAAGCTGAACATAAAGAAAACCAAATATATGATTTTCTCGTATAAAAATAGCTATTCTCTCCCTAACATTGAAATATGCGGAGGTTCTGTTTGTAATATGAGATCTATTCGCAACATTGCTCTAGTTTGTGATAAAAATCTTCAAATTAGCTCGCACATAGAAGATGCTTCCACATAAGTAGGGCCCGGATTTATAGGCACCTAAAAATAGTTGAAATAGCACTAAAAATCTAGTCAAAATAGCGCTATAAAATATGCTCATATATCCAGCTTTGTAGGCAAAATAGGCACTTATTATTAGAGAAGTATATGCTCTATGTCATAGTTTTCTTTTGCACTAGCATTAAAAATATGTCCAGCTATTTTACGGAGACTGAGGTATTTTACATCGCAGGCAGGAAATTGAACATTTATATTTCATATTAATTTTATTTCAAATTATTTGTATAAATACATTTATGAAAATTTTAAATTATATTGAACATTTATATAATTAATAGAAACAAAGAAATACAAATTTATCATTATATAACAAAACATTAATAGTTGGAAGATATAATTAATAGTTTTCTAACATTCTCTGTTTTTAGTGAAAGTCTCTGGTCACTCAATAGCATAGTCAATTTTGAGAAGCTTCTCTCTACTTCAACTGAAGTTAATGGCCCATACTTGAAGTACACAGCATTCTGACTTAACTTCCTCTCCATATTTACTTCTTGTCCAACAATGATACCTCTAAGATTTTCAATTGTTTTTAAATCAGGATTATTGGTAACAACTTGTTCCGCTTTTGCATTGATTCGTTTGCCGACTTCACCATAGGCCACACTGATATTCCTTAGAGCCGAGTGAAATATTTCAAGTGATTTTACCATTTCTAAATTTTTCTCTTCCAATTTCTTTATGGAATCGGCCAAAGATAAAAAATTTGCAGATATGTAAAGTAAGTTGTGCTGTGTAGACTGTTCCTTCAACAACTCTTGGACGATTTTAATGGAAGTGGCATCATCAGGATTAAATGACACGATGACGTTCTGGTGAAATACGAAAAGAAATACAGTTATAAACAAAGTTTCCAGGAAGGATTTAAATTGCGGAATTCTCGGAATGCCCGGAACTTCCGGAACAGTTGTGAAAAGTCAGTGTACATTTAAGAGAAGGTTAGATAAGGTTAGATTATTTGATTTGACCGCTGAAGGTTTTTGCTACTTCTGATTTTTCGCTACTGTTCTGGGTGTTCCGGGCATTCCGGGAGTTCCGCGGTTTAGGTAGACCCAAGTTCTCACATGTGACAGTTATAGCTATATGTTCAACCGTACTAATGGATTAAATGGCTGCAACAGAATTAATATATCCTACCTGAATAGCGGGTAAATTTTTTGCGTAGCACATTGCAACAGTAAGCCACGTTCCCCATCTAGTTACGACAGGCTGCGGGGAAAGTGGCACATCTGGAGCTAGCTCGCGAAAGATTTCACATCGTCTGGGACATTTAAGAAATATCTTCTTACCATTTGAAATCAATTCATCTATATCCTTGAATTGAGCTCGAACTTCCTCAGCAATTCTGTGTAAACCGTGCGCGAAGCAAGTTAGGTGAATCATATTTGGGTACAGGATTCGTAAAGAGGACGCTGTTTTATTCATGTAAGACGCTGCATCTGTGACTAACAGTAAAATATTATCAAATTTTATTCCATCTGGCCATAACAAACAAAGGGATGATTCAATGAACTGAGCTATTGTTACGCTATTGGTTTTATCTAATTGTTCACAATTTAACAAAAATACATTAGATTCTTTATCTATCTCCATTGTCCCTATTATTGCATTAGCAATCTGCCTCCCAGTGCAATCTGTACACTCATCTACGCTAAGCCATATCTTTTTGTCACCAACTACTGATCTAATTCTATCCAATGTAGAATGGTAATGCTTTCCAACATAAGCTTTCCATATTGTTGATTCACTTGGTACAACAAACCCAGTATATTTCTCGAGAAAGGTTTTGAAGGCATCATTTTCTGTTTTCCATATTGGAATATTCGCACTGACCAAAGCGAAACAGAGATCAAGGTAGAACTGAGCAGTACTTGGACGGACATTAGGGTAATTCTCATCTTCTTCATTCCTGTCTGAACAACTAGCTACATTAGATTTATTATTGTTAGTTTTGAAATGTGCTATGATATTGCACTTTTTAACACTTCTAAGTTTAGTGTTACACGGCTTGCATTTTAATTCGCCATTGTCACAGAACAACACATTTTTACCTAATTCCTCTACTAAGCTTCTAATTCGAACACTCTCCGGCCGCTTAGCTTTAGGCATTCTTACCGATGTGTGCACCACGATAAAAAATACAAAAATGACTTGCTAAATATTCTATCTGTAAGAAAGAAAACGGTAATATGATTATATGGCACACTGAAGTAAATTTTGGAAGTCCTATTGTAATAAACAGTAATATATATAGAAACTGAAAAAAAAACACAACTACATCTTAATTATCCGTCAGATTAGCTTATTTGCTATATATTTCTAGGCATTTATATGCATAATAGGCAAAATAGCATAATGCCTATTATGCCTATTTTCTATATGCTCTTGTAGGCATTATAGCTCTTACAGCATAAGTGCCTATAAATCTGGGCCCTACACATAAGATATCAAAAAATATTGGAATACTTTACAAAATTAGTGATTTTTCACAAACTAGCGTTTTAAAAACTGTATTTTCTCAATTATCCATACCTACTTCAATTCATGTGTTGAAGCTTGCTATAACTCTGCTGTTTTTGTCACTGATTGATCGTTTGTTCTTCAAATGAGATTTAGTCGGACTTTGTTGGGGGCTCATATTTTGAATCACACTGATGGCTTTTTCAAACATGAAGATTTTGAAAATTTGCTATTTGTTTAAGACTGTTAATGTTTTAAATTATGGTGATAAATTATTGCATTATATTGTAGGTAAGAGTGGTCAGCCTTCATATGATACTCGTCTTGCTTTAAAGATAATATTACCATTTTGCTTCGGGAATAAATCTAAGTCAGCACTTTTCTATTTTGGTCGTAGAGTATGGAATGATATTTACCCACAAATCAAAAATTGATTCTCTGTCTCTTGCTTCGTTCGAATTCAAAGTCTTCCTTATTCGTAATTAATATCTTTTAATTCCCTATATCCAAAAATGTAATGTTAATTCAAGCAAGGTTTTATTTTTGTTAACTTCTATCTGTTACCCTAATTCTTTTTTGATAGCTGTCACCTGTAATAGTATGTTTGCCAATGCTATACTAATAATTATTTTCTATTCTCCTTTTTGTATTGTTTTATATAGGTTGCCCTAGAAGCTATAGGCTTAGTCAGACCATATATCCCCAATTAACTGTATTTCCCAATCTTTTCTGTATAATAAACTGATTGAACCAGAGAGGCCTTGGCCATGTTACCTTTATAAGGGTGCTGTATGCTTAATGAATAAATAAATCAAAAATAAATAAATAGCAATGGAAATATGAATATAAAGTTGATTTCAGGGAATAAATATTTATGACAATCTAAGCAAAAGATACAATTTAATTTTCTCCAATGAACCTCAGACTGCTCTTTCATCTTCATATTTGAGTTTTATCTCTAAATAAAAATTATCTACTTGAAGGTTTTGGCCTAATATATGACCAGACCTAATTTCATGAAGTCAAGCGTACTCACTACTCAAATATTGCCTCATACCTGTAAAATAGGGGAAAACCGGGAGCATTCAGACATAGGGATGGATAGTTCGAACAACGCGTTCAAAAGCATGTTCATAATTGTTGGAACTACCGCTTATTGAAATTGAATGTGTGCGATGTGTTACCCGTTAGCTATTTGAAAAATCCTGTGTGGGGATGCACTGTGCATGTCGCCCCCGAGGTGCACTTTACTGTTTTCTTCAATATTGATGTAATTTTTCGTGATACAATTGGATCATGTGTGGACTATATGAATACAAAACAGATTCTAAATCTAAAAGTTATGAATTATATCAATATTTTATGCTATGTTTGGTGTGCTAAAAAAACGATTGGAGTGAAATACAAAAATGGTATGCGTTCAATTTTGAAGTGTCATTGGGGATGAATTGGACACTTCTGTTGAGGTTGGTTCGGGCAGTGTCCGAACTTTTCCTATGTGTCCAATTCAGCCCACCGTATCAATTTATTGAAGTAATTCTTATTAAAAAGGACACTCAGAACTTAAAGTTAAATATTTTAATTAAATAGAATTCGTTTATATAATTAGTTTCCACTTTTGATATTAGAGTCTTTAGTTTACAAATTGACGATCGTAATCATGCCTTTCCATTATAAAAGGAAAACTGATAGAGGCAGTAATAAAGAAGGTATTCCAAAAGCATTTGATTAATTCCAAAAAGGATTATTTGTCAGAAAAGCTGCTGAAATTGAAGGTGTAGCAAGATCTATACTTATGAACTATAACATTCGATGAAACAGTTAAGATGTAATTTACTAACTTTTTGCGTAATTCAAAGAAAAAAGAAACTGTTTTACCCAGAGTGAATGGAAATAGTTATACCATTTGTTTTTAATATTTAGCTATTGAATAAAAAGATAATTTCACAGTAATTATTATTCATTAGCTATCTATATTTTGTTTGAGAAAGTGTTCAATCATTACAATTATGATCGAATATCAAATACAATGAACTATTACTGTGAATAACCAGTCATTATGGTGTATTTCAATTAAATTAGTAGATCCGAAATCAATCCTATCATTTAATTACTTAAATTTCCATTGTTTTATCCATTTTTATGGTCTCCGAATCACCCACGCAGCTTGTCCGATGTCTCCCTCTAGGAAGGAGCATTCGGACACTTGAACCCCTCTTACATATTGTCTTACAATTTTCAAATGAGGGTTTAAATTGTAAAACTGTATTAATACAAATTGAAGTAAGAGGTTTTATCTACATGCAAGTTTTTTTAAAATTCGAATTAATTCATGAATTATTCAGTGTTTAACGAAAACTGCCCGAATGATCCCGGTTCTCCCCTAATATACATTTCTTAGTTTTCACAAGAAGATTTTTTTTTGAATAACCATAAGGTAAGTTTAAAAGTATTATTTATTTTTGTATTTATATAATCATTTAAAATTGGCATTAATTTGCAACATTGTATAATAACAAATACAATATAAATTGTATTTTAATTATACGTTATACATTAATCATGTCCGAAAATCCGATTAATTCGAAAATGTGGGATTTTTTGTCACATTAGGTTGTACAAAAAAGATGAATATTTTTAATATTTTAAAGCAATGAAACAACTTTTTCATGAATACATATATTATCATTATATTATCATATATATCAAGTGATCATTCATAATTACCGTTTTGTCATATTTTATTTACTATATGTTATCATTTATAAACTGTAAATCATTTACTCATCACATTGAATAACACGATGAAAGTAGTATAACGAGTCAATTTTAACGACTTACTCACAGTAAACTTATTGCAAATACCAGAGAACGAAAAAACAGTAGGAGCATCTGCTCACTGTGCAGTATATAATTTTTATTTATTCTATTTATTATTACTTACCTTGCTTATTCAACTACAGGAATCAAACATAATCTGTAAAAGAATTATAACTCTTCTTATTGAAAAATATTCATTATTATTTCCTTCCATGTTATTTATTTGTTAGCATTATTGATTTTACACAATTTGAAATGTGGCTATTTCTATCCACTTGGACTGAATGACATATTTTGCCTATATCAATTATACTGAACTACAAATTTAAAGTTGTCCATCATGTACCAGCATAGGAATATGTTATTTTACCAACTAATATAAAAATTCTTAGCGTGGTGTCGGTTATGAAATATGGCTTTCAATATCACTGGAAGTTATCTTGCATTATATTTCATTCTTCAGAGGTATATCATGTTCACTGTCCAAAAAATTATCATGTAGCAACGCCAAATAATATCAAGAGTTTCTATTTATTCCTTGACAAACATGCCAACTGAATTTCACTCTTAAAATGGTCCTTAAGAAACAGAATTTATTAGTTTCTTTGTTCCAATTAGTGTTTCGTTGTTGGATTGTTTTGAAATATTTTATGGTCTAACGCTATGGTAATGAAAGATACAAATAATGTTAAACAAAAACAAAATGTAATAAAACAATGTATTGAAATAAGAATGGAATATTCATTAAATAATGCATATCGACTATCTACTATGATGATATATCATCAGAGAAAAGAGTCACTCTGTTGATGAACTATTTGAGAAAATAGGCACTTTAATGATGTACTATCAGAGAAAAGAGTAACTGTGTTGATGAACTATCAGAGTAAAGACATTTTTCTTTTGCAAAATACATTTTCCCCACCAATCAAAAAATCCTTATAACGTTCACAGAAATGAATTAAACATTATGCAAATTTTACTGTGGATGGATAAGGGTTCAAGAATGAAAATTTTAACTGAAAGAGACATGTACCCTCAACAGTTTTTGAAATATATTAACTTAAAGTTGTGTTCCGTTTTTTGAGGCACCCTGTGCATTCGAATAAATGCTCATATTATGAGTATCTCAATCTTTTATCTCCTTCTTTTTGTATAAAAAAGTATAAGTCATCTAACGACAACTTTATTTAGTGGTCCGCCGGGACCACTCCTAGGTTACTAGGGTTAAACAGTACCCCGAAAATTCATGCTTCACTTCAAGATAAGTAGAAGGGCGGCAAATTCTTACAAAATGATAAGTTTCAAAGAATTCGTGATCTTTTCTGTTACAGAAATCAGACTTATCTAATCTTTTAGAGGAATAATCAGATTCATCTAGTCTTTAAGAGGAATTATCATACATAGTACCATAAGTGTCACAAACAAGAGTGGTGACAGCAATTGATGCTGTAATGGAAATTAAACTATGTAGGTGGACAGGATTAAATATCACCGAGGTGGTGAAAAATAGTACCAACCGAGTTATTGTGAAAATTAAATATTAAACTAACCATAACTTACAAAAATAAATATAAATTGATAATCGCCTTAGATGCAAGCAATAATTAATGGGTGACAAAAAGAAATATAGCCCTACAACTAGTATATCTAATAATAGTAAATACAAATAATATTTGAGTGAAGACTTATCTAATTGATCCAATTATTCTCAAATTTAATGAGAGATTGTCTTCTCACTCTTAATGCTGAACCAATAATGGTAGTGAAAACTGTTCACATAAACAATTTATACTAAATATGTATTAGATAATGCGCTTCATATGTAGAATTGTGCATGGATTCTTTTCTGAAGAAAAGAAGCATATATACATTTCACACCCGAAAATTGTTAATATGGCTGAGTCATAGAGGATTGACTTTATACTAGCTAAGGATCACAAACTTTAATTTGTCGTCAAGAATTAAACGCATTTAAGGGCACCGTTCCCAGATTTTGAAAAGTTTTTTATTGAAAAAAATGAAAATTAGAACATATTTTAAAGCGAAAACTAAAGTCAAAATCGAAAAAAGTTACACGAATGAAATGTGTTTTTTTTTGGTGAAGTTACATATACCATACAAATTTCAGTAGGATCGGTCCTGAAAAATAAAAGTTTTTAAAAGTGGGTTGACCCCCTTCAATCCATCTCATATGCCGTGCATTCGCTTCAGCCAATACCTTTATTATTGAAGCTAGGGTTGTGAAACTTTGTACATAAATAAAATGAATTCTAAGATGTTGTTGTGTCATGACATTTTTCCGATTCGACCCATAGAAAACGAGTTATTCGAATTTCGAACAAATGTCGAACAGTGTGTAAATTAATAAATGGATACTACAATTTTGTAGCTATGACATTATGGTTTTTTGCATTCGATTCTCAACAAGATTCTCTACAAACTGTGGAAGCGTTTTTTTGATTTTTCGAATTGGTTTTTGAATTATAGAAATTTTTAGTGAAAAAAAAAATTCAAAAAATATATATTTCAAAATTCAATATTTTGAAAAATAATTCGAAAATCAAATAAAACTCTTCGAGAGTTTGTAGAGAATTTTGGGGAGAATCGAATGCAAAAAATCGCAATGCCGTAGCTTCAAAATTGTAAACGCCTTAGGCTTTTGAATTACAAGATTTTTGGATCTCTGAACTAATAGAGAATCCCATTCAAAGTTTCATAATCTGACACGCTGCATACGACTCCTGTGAAGGTTTGCGGGTAACTGAGGGGCATACCTTAGTGTGCATCTGATTAGTGGCATGTTAGATACCAGATATAGCGAGATAATTAATTATTACGAATTATAATTGGCTGAGAGTTGGTTTTTAGAGTACATATTGACTCCCTACCCCCCAGTCCCCTTTTCCATTTCTCCCTCTCCGCAAGGGGAGAGATTTGATAAACCATGGC
Organism: Caprella mutica; assembly: GCA_947561585.1. Classification (NCBI taxonomy): domain Eukaryota; kingdom Metazoa; phylum Arthropoda; class Malacostraca; order Amphipoda; family Caprellidae; genus Caprella; species Caprella mutica. The sequence goes on from CANNZV010001493.1 coordinate 103,151, forward strand.
TTACTGTGATCAATTATTCCTTTCTATGTCATCCAACTACTTACATTCTCCCGACAATGTATATCCAAGTGATTGCCAGTAATCTGGTGAGGATATGCAGACCTAATAGTTTTTTCTCCTTAAACTAGTCAGTTTGTTGCAGTGGGCTCCTTAATAATGTTGTGTGTCACCTTAAACAGAATCATGGTTCTCTACAACTGGGACGGTGATGACACCATAAACTTGCCCCGTGTCGCCCGCAAAAATTCTTAGAGCTGTGAAAAGATAAGGTTTTGTCTTGTCAAACAATCACCTTTCGTTCTTCTGAATAAAAAATAATACTTGAGCTAAATTATCTTGAGGTGTAATATTCAGGATTTGATTACCATTGCAGGAATAATTAAAACATTTTAATTATTGAAATTATTTACTGTTTCTTGTTTTCATATATTTGAAGAGACTTGTTTCAATGTTGCATTTTCAGTTTACTTTTTATACCTTTTTCTTCATTTCAAATATTTTTATATAAATTATTCCATTCTATATGTACAATTTCATTTTATGCATACCATTTCATTTTATATATACCATTTCATTTGATTTATACCATTAATTTTTTATTTAATAACTAGTAAATTAAATATATTGGAGCTAGATATATAAAAATCCCTTCATTCGTATTATATAACAGCAAAATGTGATATAATACGAATTATAAATTATTATCCTTTTGTAGCAACAACTACTGCACTTAATTAATATCAGTTCATTGCAACCAATTATAAGAGATCAAATGCTATGGGCAAAATAAATCCAATCACAAATCTTCTTACAGAACATATCGAATCCAAAGAAAATATCACCCAAAACAAAATCCTCTCAGAGGTTTTCCTTTTATTTAATTTCTTGGATTTAATTCGATGAAACTTATAGATTATCTGTCAAAATCTGATAGAAGTATTTACTTCTATATTTCAGTTCATTCAATCTTTTGTATTCTTTGAAGTGGTCTTCAAGTTTTGAAATATACTTCAAATACACTTTAAGATTTCCTACTTATCCCGAATAGTGTTCAATTACCCATGGAACACTTGAGCTGTTAGTGTTTGAATTTAACTATTAGAATTATAATGATTCAATATATGTACGCATGTAATATTACAATTTATACCTCACTAGAAGAATTTGATTTTCTCAACAAACAAGAAAAAATGGATTTTTTTTTATCATCAAATCTTTGATTTCTATTATAGTAATCATAAGTTTTTTAACTATAGTTTATTGTAATACAATTTACTTGCGTGAATCATTATAGTGATTGGATAGGATTTCAAATCAAAGTACTTCATAATGCAACATATAAGTTTGAAATGACTTTTTCTATGATACAATCCCGTATTAAGGGCACAGTACTTGAGAAAATCTCATAATTCTATCATTTTTTTTATTTCGTATGTAGCTACCTAGTACGCCTCCAGATGTTTGAAACATGAAAATAGAGGTTCAGAAAAATACTCTTGTGAAGATAGTGAAATATTATCGGATAAACAAGAGATCTTCATTTGAACCAGGCCTTTATATTTTGTTTAATATTTGATGTTATAATATAAATTGATAATTAACAATATAAATTCTTTAAATAATGAATCTTATATTATTTTTTTATGTGAGTTTTCTCTATATAATTATATAAATGTACAAATACGAAGATTTAATTGAATTATTTACCCCAGTAAGTTGTTTAAATAATTCTGTGTTATTTATAGTCCACACTGTGACTATGAATAATCTCTAACGTTTTTATATTCGCAAATACTATAGTATGTCATTGATCATTTTCTAATCCATACTTTTAAACAAAGAAAATGTGACATTATTTGGCATCACTAATGTAATATTTTGCCATCAATACTATAAAAATTCTTTTCGTTGCCGGCAACAAAAATCCTTACCACCGGGGAAGCCGTTCAACGCTAAGCAACAAGCTTAATCTTGCCACTTACGCCAGGCAACAGGGAAACGTGTAACCATGTGCAGCATGCTACGCAGCCGCATGCTACACGTTTCCTTATGTTGATCTGGTTGAAATATATATAGCATGCTGCGTTTTGCCAAAATGTTACCTCAGTGGAAACCCGGCTTAACACGCTGCAGCATCTATTGCCTGTTGCTTGCTGCAAGACCAATTCCACCAGTTCAACAAAACGAAACCAGTTTCCAAACATGGTATAATGGTTTCAGAAAAAAATCTCATTTGAAAATAGTGAAATATTTTCTGATAAATATTTAATCTTCATCTATTACAGACCTTTTTATTCTTTATTCAATGTTATAATTCAAATGTAATAGTAACCATAAATATTCTTTTTACAAATAAAAATATAAAAGAATTTTATATATTTCTATTCGTTTACATGAGTTGTCTCTATATAATGATATAAATGTATAAAAAAAGAAGAAGATTGAATTGAACTATCTACTTCTTCAAATTATTTAAATTACTCGGTGTTATTTATACTCCATACTTTGACAATATATAATCTCTAACGTTTTTATATTCGTATATATTGAAGTATGTCTTTGATCATTTTCTAATCTAAATTTTTAAACAAAGAAAATGCGACATTGTTTGGCTTAACTATTAACTAATGTAATATTTTGTAATCAATACTATAAAAATTTCCCTTCGTTGCCGGCAACAAGAACCTTTCCCATAAGTGGTGGCAAATAACTAAATCTGGTCGCATGCAACAGGCAATAGGGCATCGTGTAACCACGTGCAGGATGATGCGAAGCCGCATGCTACATGTCGTTTTCCGTGGAATTGGTTAAAGAACTTTTAGCCCGTGCGGCAATGTAGCAATCTGGGTGTTGCCAAAACATTGCCTCAATGGAATCACGGCTTAAGCAGCATCAGTCACGTTTACATGGAGTAGGGGAGGGTGGTCATCAATGGGACAGTGGGAACAATGGGACATGCTGAATAACTTTTTCATTTGAGGGTAATTTTTAACAAAATCTTAGTGGTAAATTAAGCATACTTCAGTGCATTCACTCGCATTGCATTCAGCGGTTGGGGTGCAGTCAGCCCTGTGTAAAAGCGAAAACGTGTTTTAGGGGTGATAAAACTAAATATTTCGTACTTTGTTTCAATTGTTATAAATCTGTAAATTTAACATATAATGCTTACGGCATTTTTACATGATATTAAGTAATATGTAAAATATGATCATTTGAAAGGATTGCCTTTATACTTTTGTAGTTGAGCCGCTATACCCATATGTTTTCAAAATGGCGTCATGGTGATCATTGGGACAGAAAATTTGGTTAACAATGGGACAGCGACTTATTGTCAACCAAACTGTCTAGTTACTCCATATGAATCAATATATCTATTTTTTTGATACAATAACGTGAACTGTAGCTTCAGAGCTTCTTGTAGAAACAGAGCTTCCAGCTGAAGCGGGACTTTCGATCATGTTCAAGGGCTTTAGCAATCTGAGGTCATCACAAAGCACTGCATAGAGAACAAATTTCACTAATAAAAGAAAAAGACGCAGCATGATTGCAACGGATACACCAGAGAAAGAAGAGTTTTTTGCTGGTGCCACTAAGGATAATGCCTTCGAAATCACTTCATAAAGTATCTGACGTAGATGGCCTGTGAACTATTGTTCTTGGTCTGGTATATAACTCTTAATCTAACTGATCCATTCGTCTGAAGAACTCAAATCTCCACCGAAAATGTTGAAAATGCAGATTTATGCACTTGTAGAATTTGGTGCGACTTCTAAAACGTATTCTGTTGGCCAAAAGCATGAAAACGATAAATACGAAATATTGATGTTAGGCGAAGATTCAAGTGCAATGAGCTTAATTTTCCAAATGTTCCTGACATGGCTTCGGTGAAGTTAGAGGACATTAAACTGATATTATATGAACTAACTAAGTGTGGGACAACATAAAGAGATAATTCGAACTTGAAATTCCACCATAACCTCAACAATATACAAGTTTGATAAACTGTACCATCGTTCACCAGGGCATGTCCCATTGTTCACCAGTGCTGTTTTACAATGGGACAATTTTTTTTGTTTTTTATTTAATTTTTTTCTAGTCAACAGAATATGTGATAGCATTCGAGTTGGTTTCATTTTATAAAGGAATATCTATATTACACATGGATTTTTTATTTTTCATATTTTGTCCATAGTAAATGAAATATCAATCTTTCTGTGTTTTTTGTCCCATTGATGACCACCCTCCCCTACACACCCATGCGTGTGCTGATATTGGGTCACACTCCACTCAATGCAACTCCGATCTCTCACTTGTCAATGTTCTAATCCCTCAGTTGCCAATGTAATATTAAAATATGAGACATTGTCTCATATTTTAATATTATAATAGAAAACTACACCATTTTACGGTGAAATTAAAAAACATCAGCATCAAATTAAAAAAGCTCAAATTCAAATTAAAACAGATCATATCGATTTAAAAAAGATGACATTCAAATTATAAAAACTCAAGTTCAATTTAAAAAAACTCAAGTTCAAATTGAAATAAATCAAGTTCAAATTAAAAAAGATCAATCAATTTAAAATGAATCAAATTCAATTTAAAACAAAATTATTTATAATGAATATCTTCGATTTACGAATTTTTTCACTTACTTGTAGCAATTATTCTTTTTCAGTTAAAGTATGTGTTACGTAGATCATATAAAGTTTCCGATTTTTTCAATTTTAAAGAATACAAATTATAATTTTCAATAAGTTAAAAAAAAATTGAAGAATTATTAGTGCCAGTAAGCTTAGGTACCAAAGCTCATGGTGGGTAGCAATGCTATATTGGTAGATAAAAGCTCATGGTATGTACTAGGTACCAAAGCTGATAATAGGCACTAAAGCTCATGGTAGGTACTAGGTACCAAAGCTTATGATAGGCACTAAAGCTTATGGCAGGTTCCAAATCTCTTGGTAGGAGCTGAAGCTCATGGTAGGTACTATGTAACAAAGCTTATGGTAGGTACCAAAGCTTATGGTAGGTACCAAAGCTCTTGGTAGGTACCAAAGCTCATGGTAGGTACCAAAGCTCATGGTAGGTACCAAAGCTCATGGTAGGTACCATAGCTCATGGTAGGTACCAAAGCTCATGGTAGGTACCAAAGCTTATGGTAGGTACCAAAGCTCATGGTAGGTACCAAAGCTCATGGTAGGTACAAAAGCCCATGGTAGGTACCAAAGCTTATGGTAAGTACCAAAGCTAATGGTAAGTACCAAAGCTCTTGGTAGGTACCAAATTGTATGGTAGGTACCAAAGCTCATGGTAGTACCAAATCTCATGGTAGGTACTAAAGCTCATAGAAGGTACCAAACCTCATGGTATTACCAAAGCTCATGGTAGTACCAAAGCTCATGGTAGTTCCAAAGCTCATGGTAGTACCAAAGCTCATGGTAGGTACCAAAGCTTTAAATGCTCCGTGCCAATGCTGCTCAATAATGGTTGTAATAATCTGTATCAGCATTAGTTGGTGTGTTGTCATTCAGTGACAAATCTTAATGTGCAAGAAAATTTATAAAGTGTTTCAGCACGTGATTATAGGAATGCATTTTCAGAAATGGGAGTGATTTTTGTAATTACTTCATAGATTTTCTCTTCTACAGTAAATAACACAGGCTTTGTTCTGTTGGTCTCATACCAATTACAGACTCAGTCTTGAGCTTTGGTACCTACAATGAGCTTTAGTACCTACCATAAGCTTTAGTACCTACCATGATATTTGGTACCTACCATGAGCTTTAGTACCTTCCATAAGCTTTAGTACCTACCATGATATTTGGTACCTACCATGAGCTTTAGTACCTACCATGATATTTGGTACCAATCATGAGCTTTGGTACCTACAATGAGTTGTGGTACCTACAATGAGCTTTGGTACCTACTATGATATTTGGTACCTACCATGAGCTTTAGTACTTACCATGAGCTATGGTACCTACCAGGCAATTACCAAAAAATTAACTGACACTAATAATTCTTCAAATTATTTTTAATTCATGAAAATTATAATTTGTATTCTTTAAAATTAAAAAAAAAATCGGAAATTTTATATAGTCTACGTAACATTCACATTGACTAAAAAAAGAATAATTGCTACAAGTAAGTGAAAAAATTCGTAAATCGAAGATTTTCATTTTTTAATAATATTGTTTTAATTTGAATTTTATTTATTTTATTATGAATACTTACTATTTTAAATTGCATTTGATTTATTTTAAATTGACTGATCTCTTTTAATTTGAACTTGATTTATTTTAATTTGAACTTGAGATTTTTTAATTTGAACTTAAGTTTTTTTAAATTGAAATTGAGTTTTTTTTAATTTGAATGTCATCTTTTTTAAATCGATTTGATCTTCTTTAATTTGAATTTGAGATTTTTTAATTTGATGTTGATGTTTTTTTAATTTGACCGTAAAATGGTGTAGTACAGTAACTGTTATTGAATCTAAATTATATTCGAATGAAATTATATATTATGGATACATATATTCTGATTAAACAAAAAAAATCTCAAAAGACAAAATAGATATTTTTTAAATAATTAGTGTCAATATAATTATTGTAGCCCGTAGTCATCATACTGCCACAAATGATTTGTTTTTCCTTTTCAATATGTGTTTCTTAATAAAAAATGTGACACACGGACGGACAGACGGACGCAGCTCTTATTATAGTACTAGTGTACTTTCCCGTTAAAAATCACGTGTCAACATCAATAGCAATTTATTACCCGTTATTAGGTTACTTTTAATGAATTCAAATAAAATAAAATTTTCTGCATAGTATAATTATTTTATGAGTAAAATACATATAAATTTGAATAATTGAGTATATAAATTTTATGACAGAGGTTGCAAATAGTTCTTTATGAACTTACACTGTAGATTGTAAATAATTTCAAATTTAATTATAATAATCATTTATTCCACTCATATAAGAATTGGTATTCATGCTACCACCTGTTAACATATTGCGTCTTATTTCTGAATATTACACAAAGCGTGACAGACCACAGACAGACAGACAAATAAAAGGAAACTATTAATGGAGGTGATAGATGAACTATAGCAGGGGTGGCCAAAGCGAGGCTCTGGAGCCACATGCGGCTCTCTAAAAAAGACTGTGGCTTCGAAGCCGCATGCGGCTCCCGTAATTTAAAGTAATAAGTGCTGTAACTATGATACAGTATTTACAATTAAAGCATTTAAACGATATCAAAATAACTCTTCATTTTCTACTTTTAAATTCAGCCCTTAACCCTTTGTATATCAAACTTTTATGAATACAAAATTTTGGGAAAATTTTATGTAAATTAGTTGTTTGGAGGTTAAATAATGCAAAAACACTATTGAAAGTTTAAATTTATTTGTATATATGGAAATATAAGGTGGTTCATATATTAACCACTATCCATTTGGTGAAAAAAATTAATCCCTTATACATAACGCTAGGAGATAGTTGCTTTCAAAGGAAAAAAAGCAGTTTGATGTGTGTCTGTCCCATATTAATACAGAATTCTTAGTTTTCTTTCAATGATATTTTTGAGAAGCATTCTCTTTTTGTGTGTTTTAGGAGGATTAACAATTTCCTCCCGAACTTTACCACAAGAAGATTTTTTTTGAAAAAGAAGGAGTGCAGGTTCCTGCCGAGATGCAAGACTATTAGTTTGGAAGACTGTAGGTTTCTTTTTTCTCCCGTGATATCGTGATATATTGCGAATCAATTGACTATTGTCACATCGAGCAGAGGAAAAAAATCCCATGCCACATTTCTTACTTTTGTGATTGCACTGATAAATAGACATCTATATGTCTGCTTTGTCATCATAGCCCATATTTTTGTTGTTGTAGTCTCGTTTTACCACAGTTCCAGAGTATACTTCAAATGATCCATCTTTCTAACACCTGGATATGGGTTATTCTAAGGAATTATGAATGATCAAGATCAGAATAACTTCTTTTTATACTTCCATTTTGTGACAGAAACTCCTGAGCTATCATCCTCCAATCATATTCCTTAGTTATCATACTCTTAGTTCTACAGATTCTCCCATAGTGAGCTCAATATGCCCATTACATTCCTCCTCATATTATATAATGTGATACTGGCAGCATGAGGCACATCAACTTCAAAATCGTGGTCTTTTGGATCATCATCTTTCATTTTATCTTCAGAAGAGTCTGGACATGTAATTTCAGCAGCAATGAGTCGTCATCATCAAGTCCTTTGGTCTGTCAGAAAAAAAGTTATAATAATTGGTGTAGTTGGTAGTTTTCATGCCTAGGATTTCACTATATCTACTTTTGAAAAAAAGGAATCCGTTTGTTTAGTCTAGGCAAGTCCTCTTAGTTTTCTTTTATAAATACTATAATCAATCAAACTTGTATCATACAATTATATAGAAATGGTCATAGAGTGTAATCTCATTATTAGATACAGCTAATATCATTATAAACATCATATTTAGCATAATGTTATATTCTGTTGCAAGTTAGCAGTGGCTTACAAATCGACCACAAATACAATTGCTAGAAACACTGGTTCTTGCCAGTGGTCGATATCTCAACCACATCAAAATACAAGATATATACGTAAATAGGATATATGTGAAATAAATTATGGGTCCTACATATCATTATAAACATTGTAATTCATATTCTAGAAATATATCACTTTACTATATCTAAATAATTGAATATGAAGTAATATATATGGGAAGATTACCTGCGTCATGACAACCTTCTTCTTCGGACGCCAGTGAGCAACTGACTGAGAAATTTGGCACCACGCATATTAAAACTTGAGCAGATATGCCAAATATTGATACCTGAGTGGTAGATTTATATGCAAACTGCCATAGAGGCTTTTTATTCGCTATTAATTATGTGGTTCATAAATCAACCACAGGAACACAAAGGGTTAATAATGAACAACGAATTAAATAACTCAAGCAACAAAAGCTTACACCTAATAATATCGAATTACACCTAATAATATCGAATTACACCTAATAATATCGAATTACACCTAATCCTATCGAATTACACCTAATCCTATCGAATTACACCTAATCCTATCGAATTACATCTACCTAATCATATCGAATTTCACTTACCTAATCCTATCGAATTACACCTAATCCTATCGAATTACATCTACCTAATCCTATCGAATTACACCTACCTAATCATATCGAATTACACTTACCTAATCCTATCGAATTACACCTACCTAATCCTATCGAATTACACCTACCTAATAATATCGAATTACACCTAATAATATCGAATTACACCTAATAATATCGAATTACACCTAATAATATCGAATTACACCTAATCCTATCGAATTACATCTACCTAATCCTATCGAATTACACCTACCTAATCCTATCGAATTACACCTACCTAATCCTATCGAATTACACCTACCTAATCCTATCGAATTACACCTACCTAATCATATCGAATTACACCTACCTAATCATATCGAATTACACTTACCTAATCCTATCGAATTACACCTACCTAATCCTATCGAATTACACCTACCTAATCATATCGAATTACACCTACCTAATCCTATCGAATTACACCTACCTAATCCTATCGAATTACACCTACCTAATCATATCGAATTACACCTACCTAATCCTATCGAATTACACCTACCTAATCCTATCGAATTACACCTACCTAATCCTTTCGAATTACACCTACCTAATCATATCGAATTACACCTACCTAATCATATCGAATTACACCTACCTAATCCTATCGAATTACACCTACCTAATCCTATCGAATTACACCTACCTAATCCTTTCGAATTACACCTACCTAATCATATCGAATTACACCTACCTAATCATATCGAATTACACCTACCTAATCTTATCGAATTACACCTACCTAATCCTATCGAATTACACCTACCTAATCATATCGAATTACACCTACCTAATCCTATCGAATTACACCTACCTAATCCTATTGAAATACACCTACCTAATCCTATCGAATTACACCTACCTAATCATATCGAATTACACCTACCTAATCCTATCGAATTACACCTACCTAATCCTATCGAATTACACCTACCTAATCCTATCGAATTACACCTACCTAATCCTATCGAATTACACCTACCTAATCATATCGAATTACACCTACCTAATCATATCGAATTACACCTACCTAATCCTATCGAATTACACCTACCTAATCATATCGAATTACACCTACCTAATCCTATCGAATTACACCTACCTAATCATATCGAATTACACCTACCTAATCATATCGAATTACACCTACCTAATCCTATCGAATTACACCTACCTAATCCTATCGAATTACACCTACATAATCCTATCGAATTACACCTACCTAATCCTATCGAATTACACCTACCTAATCCTATCGAATTACACCTAATTAAATGAAGTATACTCATTGTACTCAAAGCACGTAAGGTACAATGTACGTCATTGAGGACAATGTAAAGTTAATCTTCTCAAAGCACGAATAAACCTGAAATTAAAAATAATTTCTTAAAAATAATGAAAAATGTAAAAACTTGTATTCAGTATACGGTACAAATTGAATGATTATGATATTTATATTTGTTGCGGCTCTCTGTACTTTTCAATGAGGCTCTAAATTCTTCATATTTTGGCCACCCCTGAACTATAGGATAGATTGCTGAAATGGAAAGATGGTATCTAACATACAACTATCGGTAATAAAATTCATTGTCATGTCCCGGTTTTCCACCCTTCTCATGATGATGAATAGAAATCTTTCTATTCGAAAGCTTGAAATCAAAAATACCCTCAACGCTGAGTTTAAATAACCTCTAATAATATGGCTTTCCCGTTTAGTATGAATCTTTTCTATCATATCAAGTTTTGTATATATTGTTTAATTTATTATTTGAAAGATATGGAAGGAATGGATAATTGGGCCAATTAATTATCAAAATGAAATATGAAATAAACTAATATTATGAAATAGTGTGAAATGGAAAATACGCGACGAATTAAGGGGAGCTTTTCGAAAATGAGGTTTTTTCTTTGTTTACCGTTTGAAGTTTCTGAAACTTGGAAGGTATATGTAAAAACAAATTCTAAGACATTTTTGTCCATATGATTTTTCCAAAAATTTGATATTTTGAGATTTTTGAGTTATTTTTGAGTTTTTTTTGTATCATTTTCAAAATCTATATTCTCTCACAATTTTTGACTAATATTTCTGCTTTATGCTTCATAACATAGCTAAAAGGTATGAAAACATTTCTTCGCTCATAGTTATTTGAAAATCATAACCAGTTTTTAGAAAAAAACGAAAAAGTAAAAATTGAATTATTTTTTTTATTTATTTTTTATTTTTTTCCATTTTTTCACACAAATTTTGAAATTCCTAGAACGAATAATTGTAGCCTAGGAATTTACCTTCATTTTGCACGTTGAATAACAAAAATCGGTTGAAAACTCTAGAAGAAGTAGGGATTTCAATTTGCAAAATATGAAGTAGGAGAAAAATGGCTTTAAAGTTTTAGGGTTCTAAAGTTGCAAAATGGGTTTTACCTGCTAATAACAGCATACAACTGTGACATTATCGGTTATAAGTCCAAGATATAAGTCATGATATAAGTCCAAGAATTAAATAACGGGAAATAAATTTTCGGAGGTCAATTTACCGGGGATTAAATCACCGGGGCCCATATTACCAAGGATCAATTCACCGAGGATCAAACTACCAGGGGACCAAATTTTGGGGCTCAATTTACCGGGGCATAAACTACCAGGGAGTCAAATTACCGGAGATCAAATTGCTGAGGGTAAAATTATCAGGATTAAATTTACCGGTCACGAAATTATACATAAGATACATTTTTTTGAGTATTTTATTTTCAGTTGCACGCCATGTTCTATTGTGAGAATATTTTTAGGCGAAATGCTTTCCACTGCGTGATGTATTTTATTTCAGTGTTTGTTATTTTGCAATGCATTTCTGTGAGAATTTCAAATAATTTCAGTCTGACACTGACACATTGCACTTCATTCCACACTATACAAGAGGAAAAATATATACTTCTTCCATGCAAACATAGGAGGTGATGCGATGAATTTCTCACACCGAAGATCTTGAAGAGTTTCTGTGATTTTGATTAAGTTCATTGTTCACTATTTTGTGATAAGATGGACTCATTTAATTATATTGTTAAGTTCATCTTTCCTTAAATCAATATTTTGTCCTACTTTTCTTGTACAGCCTCCAATTTGACTATTTGTGATTTTATTTTTCAATTCTCATTTTCTTCAGTATTGTTTTTAGTTACTATAGTACAATTAAAAAAATGGTAGAAAAATATAACTATGTTAATGTCTACACTCTATAATTGTCAGGTAGCCAGTTTGGCTCCCACGTTGCGCTCTCGATGTTCCCTGACTGCCATATTCAATATGGATCTATTTTCGGTCAACAATTATTTTCTTTCATCAAAATGTTTTTCGGTAAAAATCCTTTGAACAAATGTCCGCAATTAACGGTTACCTGGGTATAAAACTATACGTAATGTTCATCAAGAAATTGCCCACTTTTTCAGATCTCCATTCAATATCATAGAAGAAGTTGTAAAATTGATAATAGTTCAATTTAGCGACAATTTGTCTGAATCTCTGAAGTAAATGATGAAAACGTGATCAAAAAGTTGAAATTGCCGAAAACGTGGCACTAGTCGAGACATGTTAACTTCTGAACTTTGAACATTAATTTCAATATTCAGTCTAGAAATTAGGTACTTTAAATTGCATTTATTAGGAGTTCATTTTGCACAAAAATGTATCCTCTTTTTCAAATACTTGTAAATCGTTAACCAATGGCCGTGAATACAAGGAAAAAATTATTATAGTAGACATTATAATACAGGGTGCTTACATTTCTTCGTTGGAAACTACTTAGAAATAGAACAACTTCAGTGACATTTTGATCTCATTGAAGTTTTCACTCTGAATATTCGTTCTTCGCTTTTTTATTTCATGGTTAAGACCCGTTTCACACTTGCATTTTTAACAGCGCGGAAAAAAGCTCTTCCTAAAATGTTTTCAAACATGCGTTCTTTAATCGTTGCAGTAAAAATTTAATGTGATTTTTCCATCATCGATAAAAAAAACGCAAGAGTAAACACATTTTAAGAAGAGCTTTTTTCCGCGGTGTTAAAAATGCAAGTGTGAAACGGGTCTTAACCATGAAATAAAAAAGGGAAGAACGAATATTCAGAGTGAAAACTTCAATGAGATCAAAATGTCACTGAAGTTTTTCTATTTCTAAATAGTTTCCAAGGAAGAAATGTAAGCACCCTGTATTAAAATGTCTACCACATAATTTTTTTTCCTTTTATTCATTGCCATTTAGCAAATAAAATAACAGAGTTAGCTCTAAGAATGACCTTCGCGCAAATATAGTAACCCTCAGTATTTGCTAACCTGTTCTTAAACTATGTCCATCAGTTGAAAATAGTTTTTATCAGTTAATTGTACAATAACTGGCAGTGAAAATGAGACCAAGATACAGATCTTTCGTCCATTGATTAACGATTTATACGTATTTGAAAAAGCGGAAACATTTTTGTGGCCCATTCTGTATATTCGTTATAAATCAATCACATGCTGATGCTATTTAAAAATTCTAATAGGGTGGACCAAAAAAAATACCTTATGTACTATCACGGAAAAGTGTATCCGTCAGCTGTTGTAGTATGCTATTTTAGCAGTTTTGACCTTTCTTATTTTTTGCATGTGGCATTTTAGAGAGTATTCCTCCGCGTTCAAAAATCCCCCAATAAGGAGGAGCCTATTGCTGGGGTAAAATGCTAGGGTAATTGGGTGAAATGGGGGATTAGATATGTGTATCTAGTGGAGGGGGTGGGGGTGATTTATATCGATTTCTGACAAGTGATTAGATATTATTTTTGTATTATTTAAATTAAAGTATAAACATATAGTTTCATTTGTATCATTCATGCAATGTTCATTTTGTAATGAATACATGTATTTTTTTATAATTTGAAATACATATTTATAATTTTGAAATTTTCCATTCGACCATTCCATTCGAATTTTCCATTCAACTTTCGACCAATTGTCGTTCTAATATTGAAACTAATAACTATTCGAATTTGAGGTAAAAGTAGATTTCTAGCTTTAGCTTTATCAAATCTCATTAATTCCAAAAATATTATTTATGACAACCATTCACACAAGTTAAACTAATCCTCTTCAGATATGATTTCAAATAACTTCGCTTCTTTTACACCTTTAAATTATTTGTTCTCCTATAGTCTATATTATTAAAACTATAATACACGTTTTCAACTTTGTGGTAAATGTCTATAGTTTTACTTTTGTCAAATCTTATTCCACGAATATTTTATATTATAATCATTCACACAAGAGCATTTAATTGTCTAAAGATATGATTTTTGATAGCTTCGCATTTTTTTCACATTTAAATAATTTGCTGGACGGGATAAAACCAGTCGTCTTCATTTAATGACAACAATCATTAAGTTACTGATAAGCGTTTTTCTCTATTTTCATCAACTTATAAATAAGTAATACTAATTACCTATACGGCTATACCGATACTTTCTATCTTTTATTGAAGTTATTTAATTGAAAAATTCTTTTAGGTTAAAGAATAAAATAAAACTATGACTAAGTTGTAACTTAATCTATTTAGTTTAAATTTTAAATGCAGTATTTTGATGGATTTTTTATCATCATGTGAACTGATTCTTTTCAGTTTAATTTTTTATATATTAAATGCTTGCACGATCAATTGACAAGCAGTGATATAGTGAACTAAAAATAACTGAAGTGATCATAATTTTTCTTCTCAATAAATGTCACATCGCCCACGTTGACAATAAAATAAGTTACAAAGTTCTATGAGATGAATCAAAAGAAAGTTATCCAAGAACAGAACTAATGTAGCTACCTACTGCAGTTTTGATGCTTAATTTGTGACATCCGAGTGAAACTGGGATTCATGACAACTGTCAACTAAGGCTTTCAACTTGCAAGTTCTATCTCTTATCATACAAGATTAGTTTTTTACTTAAAAAATAAGATAAATAAAGGATCAATAATAGAAAATGGATAATTATTTTATATTTATAAAAAATAGTGTTTTACAAAAGTTGAAGATAACAATTAAATTAGGTAAAAATTTAAAAGCTACTACACGACTAAATACACTTGCAGGTTATTTCAAAAGTAAAAACTACCCGATACAATTTTTACTAAAATAAAGGATTTCTGATTAGTACTAGTTTACATGAAGTATCAATCTTAGAACAATTTTTAAAAGCTTAGGGTTGAATGATTAACATGAACTTACAATATACAATTAATTCTATATTTACCTAAGATTAAAGTTTTTCAAACGCATAACAATAAATAAAATACACAAATTAGTTCGGTCTTTTATGCACTTTCTTTTCACGGAGAAATGTCGTTGAAAATCTAAAAGTAATAAGCATGAATAAATGGATATCACAGGGAATGAGACCAGACTTCCTGGAAATGATGAGAACTCATCTGATAGTGATTAGTACTGTCCTGATGAGAACTTCACCGATGGGAACTGCACTGATGGGAACTGCACTGATGGGAACTGCACTGATGGGAACTGCACTGATGGGAACTGCACTGATGGGAACTGCACTGATGGGAACTGCACTGATGGGAACTGCACTGATGGGAACTGCACTGATGGGAACTGCACTGATGGGAACTTCACTGATGGGAACTTCACTGATGGGAACTTCACTGATGGGAACTGCCATGATGAAAACTGTCCTGATGAGAACTGTCCTGATGAGAACTGCAGTGGTGCGAAGTTATTTGAATCTGAAAATGTTTACAAACAAATTGATTAAAAAATCTCTGATATTGACTTAGAATTACGCTACAAACAATTATTAACAAGCTAAAACAAATTGAATAGATTTTATTTCAATCTCATACTATAATATTTTTTTTTTTATACTAGGGGTTTAACGTCGTGCTTCAGTCATATCGTGACTATTTCGCTGACGTAAAAGGAAATTAAATACAAGGGACTAGAAGAAGCAGTCAGAAAGGAAAGTGGCTCCATGAACAAAGGCACTTACCTCCGTTGGTGACAATGCTCATGGATGCAGAAAAGCTGCTCCGTGAATGCAGTCACTTACCAAGGAATGTGACGAAACGGGACGCAAGCACCGGTGGCTGCCCTCACGGATGGAAAAGGAAAATGAAGAGGTGATAGTAAATGAAGCCTACGAGCCTACCTAACACAAAAATCTAAGACCTCGTAGTTGAAGAGCATAACCCTAGCGCTATTCTACAAAATCCTGAACAATGTGTATTCGAAGCACATTTGGTTATGTTAAAAGTATCCACATTCGAGTGGCAAGGAAGAAACAAGATTTGATAGAAAACAAGATTAATGGAAAGTAGAATACAGATAGATTAAAATCCTAACTGTGATCAGAGTGTGTTTCGAATTTTAAAAATCAAACTTACAAAATATTTACCCAAAGGACCAAAAAGAGTGACACCTCGATCTAATATTTTTAATTTTTTCTTTATGTTGATGAATTAAGAGGTTAGACCGCAAACGATGGAGAGAAAAGGATAATTTAAAATGTGTTAAGAAAAGACCACAAAGCTATTTTTGGAAATTGCAAGATAAGGCTGAATAGATGTTTAGCATTAGAAACGTGGTTTTATATAAACACTACATTTATCTTCCATTACTCGAGACTAACTGTTTGATAAAGTCTCTAATTCCAATCCGTAGAATACTTACTACAATTAATGCTACAACTAATTGGAAAAAAGTCGAATTAATTTAAACGAAACTAAAGAAATCTACAAAAGAAATAATTGAATTTTACTAATTTCTTGTAATTAAATTTTGGTCATTTTTTTAAATAAGATTATAGCTATATGGAAACAGAAATTGTACTGAAAAAGGGTAATACATATTTGCCTCAAAAATGGAAGGAAGTATTTAATTTTATTCGATTTGTTGTCAAAGGAGATGCAAAGAACGAAACTGTAAAATAGAAAAAAATGAAAGTCAATAAGTAGAAAATAATGAACAATGTCACTAAACTTCTAAATTTTATTTAAATGTTCAAATATGAATGTCACAAGGACTAATGAAATATTGTAGAAACTCTCATTTTAGCGGCAAGTTACATGTTGAAGTAATCTAGAATATTGTATAAATTAAGCCATTCGTAATATCAGTAAATTTTAAGAGTTTAAACGTTTTTTTAGTTTAATGATTTAATGAGTCAAGAATTCCAAACTAGGCTATAAACAAAAAGCTACAGTTAAAAAAAATTAGTTGATACAACTATAATGAACTATTTTCTTTAGAACCACCATTATACTCTCTCAACAGATGTTAAAAAAATTATATACAAGTAACTATATAAGAGTTTAATTAATTATTACCAGTACTCAGAATATTTGCAAATTTTAATACTAGCAAAATAAATAACCGTGTATCACCATGGAGTGGATATAAACAGTCAGTATTTAAGAATTCAGTATTTCAGAAACTACAGAAACCATAAGTTGTTTATTCACAATTACCAATTGTAAAGTATTTGGACGAAATAATTTACAATTGCCAATCAATTTAATTGAAAGTTTTTAGGCCATATCGCTGATATTGAAAAGAAATTGAATATATATGGGCTTGAAGTAACAGTTAGAAAGGAAAGTGACTCCATGAAAGAATTAACTACCACCAGTGGGAGACAACGCTCATGGATGCAAAAAAAATAATAATCCATGACTGCAGTCACTTACCAAGGAATGTGACGGAAAGAGTCACCAACACCGGTGGCAGCACTCACAGATGGAAAAGGAAAATGAAGAGGTGATAATAAATGAAGCCTACCGGACATCAAAAAAACATACGAGTTATCCTCAGAAACTACAATTAGCCACAAAAATGATAAGCCTGAAGCTGTTGTGCCTTCTCTTATATTCACCTGAACAAATTAGCCTACTATATTATATCTTTAAAAAAATTTCATACATTTTTTAAATTATATATTTATGAAACATACCTGATACGAATAACTTTGCTAATTCTATCAGTTATCACTGAACTAATAGAAATTTGTCCTTACCAATTGAGAATAGGGAGTTTTGCACTGCTGTCGTTTGTTTCTTCCGCTTTCTTGTGAGGAGAAGTGATCTGGTCATAGGTAGTGGTCTTTAGAACTTCCTAGCGAATGCTAAGTCTACCCATTGAACTGGAAACAAATTTTAATAATATAAATTAGTATATAAGTTATTGTTATTGAATAGGTTTGATGCGAATATAATGGTTTCGAGATTTCGTTAATCGGAAAATAAATAGAAAAGACCTTAATATAGATCTACCAGTTAGATTGGAAAGAGACGCCGTGAATGGAATGTTACGGAATGAGAATCTAGTAATCGCGGAAGTAAAAGGAAAATGAACAAACAGGGAGCAAAGACATATTGCAAATTATATTAATAAACAATATAAGACTACATTGTTATCCCTATCTAGTGCTATTCTACAAAACAGAGAATTTCAATGAAACAAAAAGGAAAAAAAAACTTGCGTCATCATCCAATTTGCAACTGTTCGTATCGAAAAATTCTCTGCATCTTTCTTGAATTCATGACTGTTACATAGTGTCATTCGTTGAAAACTCTCATAAATGCAACATGAATATCTTATATATTTACTATTATGAATTTAAGATAGTTTTTTTTTAGTATAAAGTTATTAATAAATAATCTCTGTTAATTTAAGTAGGGGTTTAACGTTTTTTTTGGAACCAAAGGCCATATCGCTGACAATGAAATTAAATACAAGGGACTGGAAGAAGCAGTCTGAAAGGAAAGTGGTTTCAAGAACAAAGTCACCTACCACCGTCGGTGACAATGCTCATGAATACAGAAGAGCTACTCCGATAATGCATTCACTTAAAAAAAAAGAATAAAAAACGACCCAATTTAAGGTCCAGAGGCTGCACTCACGGATGGAAGATTAAAATGAAAAGGGGATAGTAAATTAAGCCTAACAAACCCAAAAGTCGAAGACCTCGTAGTTTGAAAGCATAAACCTAGTGCTATCTTCTAAAACTGCAAGTGGCGTAAAAAGATAAACACAATAAGAATGAAAAAAGACAATTGTTAATCCAAATTACAACAGTTCGAGGCCAAAGGGAACCCCCTTCTATTAAATCAACCACAAACAGCTTCATGATAGGGTCACGCAGTTAAATTGCGGCCCACTTACTAACTGCGGCCTCTAACTACTGAAACACCATAGCTTCAAAACACACGTCAGAACTTAAATTAATAAGTTATAGCATTCACTGTGCTTCTTTTGATAGCTATGCAACATTTTAATGTAATTTTGATTCAAAATGTTGTAGAGACTCTCTTGAGAGGGCTGCAATAAAAAATTAAAGGGCCGCAATTTACCTGCGTGACCCTAGAGCTCATGCAGGCTTATAAATTCTTTGCTACCCAGGAAGAAAGAAATTTCTTAAGAGTTACCTGCACAAAATAAAAACGAGAATTTGGTAGTAGAATTAGAAGATGAAAAATTATGGGAAAAATAAATTAGGTGAATATACGTAATTACATTTACCGTTTAACACTAACCTTGATCATCCAGCTGTTCCGAAAATTATTCGTAGGTTTTCCCTTTTTTTATAGTGCATAAATATGGTTATATCTATTGGTATTGTGAGACTAAAACCTGAAAAAGATTTAAATTTGAAGGTATTTATAAATACAGAAAGAACAGTTTAAACAAAAAGTATATACTACAGTCTACATTATAGAACTATTGACGTAAACCGGCGGCTATTTACGAATGGAAGAATCATATGCATAATAGAACATTTAATAAAGTATATACCTACCTAAGCTCTAGAAGTCTAGAGGCTAAAATAAAAAGTAAAATGTGGTTATAAGCTACAGCTCTAGGTGTTTTTTTTTTCCTTTCTATTCCATGTCTACAGATCGTATTCAAAGGAATTTAGGCACAATAATATAAAGTAGAATTCCGTATTTTTTTTTAAATTTAATAGTTTAATTACTGTGCGGGCACTGCTTTATGACTCTAGTACAGAGTAATGCAAAGAAGTGCATAAAATCTAATTTTGCTATTTAGTAAACTGTTCCAAATCTCGACATTTTGCAGGTTTGGATACCTATAAAAAATGGTTCCACTCACTAACTATAGAAAAAAATTCTGAAGTTCGGTATTATTTCAAAGTTCAGAAGTAAAGATAAAAATTTTTTGAAAGCACACATTTTGGTAATAAATTGCAAATTCCATCAGCGATTTCAAGAAAATCTATGAAATATTGATAAATTTATAATTCGAAATGATCTCAAGAACAGAAACACTTGATATTGAGCTGGACTTCGTCTCAGCTATCAGCAAAAAGCAAAAAATCAACTGGTAAAAATATTTAGAGTACATATCCAAGAAGAAAACAACTAGCTCAGAAATCTGATCAGTTTTTCGAATATCTCAATTTCAAGGATTACGCTGCCTAAAAATGGTAGCATTAACAATTTTTCACAGAGTTAAAAAATATAGCTTAAAATTTTGAATCTAGAACTTGGAAAATAAAAGAAGCGAAAAAAATTAATTTACAAATGTATAAGTAAAAGATATAGTTCCATATGAGCATGATAATAAAAAATAGAGTCCTCAGCTAGAAAGACTGAAGAATAACTTATCCAGGCTAAGTGAAATTAGTATCTAAAGAAAGATTAATTTTCGATCTGCCTAAAACACAAGTTTTTAAATAGAGAGAGTGAAATTTGATGACCTTTCACCTTGACGGCTGAAGACGAAATGTCCCGCACTGCATTAAAAAGAATGGAAATTTCTTACATGTGGTGGTATAATGAGAATTTGGGGTAGCGTACGATAATCCGTGGTACAGTGGGAACTAGATTATTCATGCGCGCCTCAGCAATTGGACGGATACACTTTTCCGCGATAGTACATATATTACTTATGAAAAATTTCCGGCATTTATTTATGCCGGAAAATCAGATCGGTACGATTATGCATACAGTTGCCTCCAACCCTTCAAATTGTTCGAGTTTAGGCACCGCTAGAGCCTAGAGACTATAGTCAGTGTAGTACTATACACTAATGGAGGCCTGGTGTTCAATGATAGATATAATTATGAGTATAATATTCAATAATTTGAGGAAAAACATCAATAATTGATTAAAGAATAAACATTTCAATTTTTAGAACAGTGGGTAATTCAAAAAAGGTGACAAAATTAATGGTATTGGTTATCATCGAATTGCTAAAATCCGAATAAATTTTTGAAAGTCCGAGTAAATTTGATAAATATTTTAATAAAATGAAATTGATCACTATCTCAGAAGTCAATTTGAGCACTGTATTACAACTTTCTTATTAGGGTGGGCCAAAAAATAGGATTTACGGACAAACTTCAGATTCTTCATGTCATGTTCACCGTGATAATTTCTTTTTAGTCTGGTTATAACCAAATTTAGGGTAATTTCCGAATTCCTTTTAGGGTATTAGCCTCTGTAGGTTTGGAAGAAACTTCAACGTCGTGCTTCTGACATTCATTCATTCATGTATGTCTCCGTGCTAGTAGCATAACCGTGATAGACTGTGTATTAGGTAGCGTTTATTTCTTTTCTTATTATTATAAAACCTTAATTCATGGCAAACTTAATTCACAATCAATACTTATCTTCCAAATTATCTTACGAATCAATACGATGTGAATTACATAACTCTTTTTCGGCTTTAGTGCAGTGGGGGTGAAGTGGGGTCCACTTCCGCGTACTTAATTTAATTATTTATCTTCCTAATAAAATTACGCTAATTTAATTACCTCTAAATGGTTGTTGCCTCTCTGATAAATAGCAATTTTGCATTTCTTTTTTCTAAAAATAACTGTTTTTCACATTTTTATTCAGAGAGCGTTTATGGCACTATTTTTGGTACCGAACCATTCGACCACTGATTCGGCATTATTACTGTCTATGTTGAAGTGAGAGGTGTTCTTGAAAGTGTTGTTAGTGAAGTGACTTATTTAGATAGCTAGCGAATGTTTAATAATTATTACAAGGGTTAATTTTCTTTTAATTACCAAGTAGTTAAATTGATACCTGAGTATATGTGATAAGGGGCTATTTAACGGGACTACTTTTCAAGGCTAGATAAATGCAACTAAATTTGAACTTTGAACTAGGTTTGAACTGTAAAGTAAATGGTATAGAAGGTAGCGACTCATTTAATTCAGTTAAAGAAGGGTTAAATCTTTGTGGGGTTAGCAGATTGAGAGGTTAATTAATTATTATTATTATCAAGTGATTAATTATTTATTTTAATTTTTACTAGCTACAATTTGTTTAAATTCATTCAATTACTCCACAGGTTAATCAATTAATAGCCAATTAAAGAGCATCATCACAAAAATCGTATCGTCAGATAATCCTCACAGTGCATATTGTCACGTTTGTAATTAAAGACTATTCGGAAAATTTCTTTACAACTGTACCCAACGTGAATGCCCGAAGTTGACATAGAAGAACTTCTAGGCCACCGAAAACTGAGCCTACAGAAACTAACCTAATTCCTGGACCTGGAAAAGATAGCCAACCTGGACCTGGAAAAGCTAGTGAACCAAATCAACACTAATCCTACTAAGGCCATAATTTGACTCGTGGATGCCTATTGGCTTGTATGGTCATATTTGCCTGATACCGCTATCTGCCTATATACAACTGTATCTGCCTAAGATAGACAGATTGGCCTATTTCATCCCTAATGTTCTGGTTATTTTTACTAAATATCAATATTTTCCTCTATCACTATTTGCTTATATAGTCCTTTGACCATATATCCTTATTACTTCTTATAGATCCCTATACGCATAAATAGTCTTATATTTGGCTAGGTTAAATCCCTATTTTGCCTATTCAGTCCTAGTCGGACTACTATAGATCCCTCCATTTGTTATATCTATATTTTTCTAAATATCCCTATTTACTTAGTCATGTTGGCTAATATGTGCCTTTTTGCTTAAATGGTCCTATTTGCTTATATGGTCCTATTTTTGTTTTAGATCCTTATATTAGCCTATCTATCCCTATTTTCTTAGGAAGTCTTATTTTCCTAAATATTCCTATCTGCATATATAGTCCTATTTTTAGGCTGTATATATCCCTAGTTGCTAGTATAACCCTATTTCCATTTATGACCCTGATTCCAAAGATATAACCATATTTTGACTTATAACCCTATTTTCATATGTAAAGTTAATTGCCTATATACCGCTGATTGCCTATATACCGCTGATTGCCTATATACCGCTGATTGCCTATATACCGCTAATTGCCTATATACCGCTAATTGCCTATATACCGCTAATTGCCTATATACCGCTGATTGCCTATATACCGCTGATTGCCTATATACCGCTGATTGCCTATATACCGCTGATTGCCTATATACCGCTGATTGCCTATATACCGCTGATTGCCTATATACCGCTGATTGCCTATATACCGCTGATTGCCTATATACCGCTAATTGAGTATAAACTATTTTCCATGTATTTAACTAATTTGACAGAATAACTAATTTGACAGAATAACTAATTTGACAGAATAACTAATTGACAGAATAACTAATTTGACAGAATAACTAATTTGACAGAATAACTAATTTGACAGAATAACTAATTTGACAGAATAAACTAATTTGACAGAATAACTAATTTGACAGAATAACTAATTTGACAGAATAACTAATTTGACAGAATAACTAATTTGACAGAATAACTAATTTGACAGAATAACTAATTTGACAGAATAACTAATTTGACAGAATAACTAATTTGACAGAATAACTAATTTGACAGAATAACTAATTTGACAGAATAACTAATTTGACAGAATAACTAATTTGACAGAATAACTAATTTGACAGAATAACTAATTTGACAGAATAACTAATTTGACAGAATAACTAATTTGACAGAATAACTAATTTGACAGAATAACTAATTTGACAGAATAACTAATTTGACAGAATAACTAATTTGACAGAATAACTAATTTGACAGAATAACTAATTTGACAGAATAACTAATTTGACAGAATAACTAATTTGACAGAATAACTAATTTGACAGAATAACTAATTTGACAGAATAACTAATTTGACAGAATAACTAATTTGACAGAATAACTAATTTGACAGAATAACTAATTTGACAGAATAACTAATTTGACAGAATAACTAATTTGACAGAATAACTAATTTGACAGAATAACTAATTTGACAGAATAACTAATTTGACAGAATAACTAATTTGACAGAATAACTAATTTGACAGAATAACTAATTTGACAGAATAACTAATTTGACAGAATAACTAATTTGACAGAATAACTAATTTGACAGAATAACTAATTTGACAGAATAACTAATTGAAACTAATTTGACAGAATAACTAATTTGACAGAATAACTAATTTGACAGAATAACTAATTTGACAGAATAACTAATTTGACAGAATAACTAATTTGACAGAATAACTAATTTGACAGAATAACTAATTTGACTGAATAACTAATTTGACTGAATAACTAATTTGACTGAATAACTAATTTGACTGAATAACTAATTTGACTGAATAACTAATTTGACTGAATAACTAATTTGACTGAATAACTAATTTGACTGAATAACTAATTTGACTGAATAACTAATTTGACTGAATAACTAATTTGACTGAATAACTAATTTGACTGAATAACTAATTTGACTGAATAACTAATTTGACTGAATAACTAATTTGACTGAATAACTAATTTGACTGAATAACTAATTTGACTGAATAACTAATTTGACTGAATAACTAATTTGACTGAATAACTAATTTGACTGAATAACTAATTTGACTGAATAACTAATTTGACTGAATAACTAATTTGACTGAATAACTAATTTGACTGAATAACTAATTTGACTGAATAACTAATTTGACTGAATAACTAATTTGACTGAATAACTAATTTGACTGAATAACTAATTTGACTGAATAACTAATTTGACTGAATAACTAATTTGACTGAATAACTAATTTGACTGAATAACTAATTTGACTGAATAACTAATTTGACTGAATAACTAATTTGACTGAATAACTAATTTGACTGAATAACTAATTTGACTGAATAACTAATTTGACTGAATAACTAATTTGACTGAATAACTAATTTGACTGAATAACTAATTTGACTGAATAACTAATTTGACTGAATAACTAATTTGACTGAATAACTAATTTGACTGAATAACTAATTTGACTGAATAACTAATTTGACTGAATAACTAATTTGACTGAATAACTAATTTGACTGAATAACTAATTTGACTGAATAACTAATTTGACTGAATAACTAATTTGACTGAATAACTAATTTGACTGAATAACTAATTTGACTGAATAACTAATTTGACTGAATAACTAATTTGACTGAATAACTAATTTGACTGAATAACTAATTTGACTGAATAACTAATTTGACTGAATAACTAATTTGACTGAATAACTAATTTGACTGAATAACTAATTTGACTGAATAACTAATTTGACTGAATAACTAATTTGACTGAATAACTAATTTGACTGAATAACTAATTTGACTGAATAACTAATTTGACTGAATAACTAATTTGACTGAATAACTAATTTGACTGAATAACTAATTTGACTGAATAACTAATTTGACTGAATAACTAATTTGACTGAATACTATTGACTGAATAACTAATTTGACTGAATAACTAATTTGACTGAATAACTAATTTGACTGAATAACTAATTTGACTGAATAACTAATTTGACTGAATAACTAATTTCTGAATAACTAATTTGACTGAATAACTAATTTGACTGAATAACTAATTTGACTGAATAACTAATTTGACTGAATAACTAATTTGACTGAATAACTAATTTGACTGAATAACTAATTTGACTGAATAACTAATTTGACTGAATAACTAATTTGACTGAATAACTAATTTGACTGAATAACTAATTTGACTGAATAACTAATTTGACTGAATAACTAATTTGACTGAATAACTAATTTGACTGAATAACTAATTTGACTGAATAACTAATTTGACTGAATAACTAATTTGACTGAATAACTAATTTGACTGAATAACTAATTTGACTGAATAACTAATTTGACTGAATAACTAATTTGACTGAATAACTAATTTGACTGAATAACTAATTTGACTGAATAACTAATTTGACTGAATAACTAATTTGACTGAATAACTAATTTGACTGAATAACTAATTTGACTGAATAACTAATTTGACTGAATAACTAATTTGACTGAATAACTAATTTGACTGAATAACTAATTTGACTGAATAACTAATTTGACTGAATAACTAATTTGACTGAATAACTAATTTGACTGAATAACTAATTTGACTGAATAACTAATTTGACTGAATAACTAATTTGACTGAATAACTAATTTGACTGAATAACTAATTTGACTGAATAACTAATTTGACTGAATAACTAATTTG
Organism: Caprella mutica; assembly: GCA_947561585.1. Lineage (NCBI taxonomy): Eukaryota > Metazoa > Arthropoda > Malacostraca > Amphipoda > Caprellidae > Caprella > Caprella mutica. Next base: position 129,902 of record CANNZV010001493.1, read on the forward strand.
ACTGAATAACTAATTTGACTGAATAACTAATTTGACTGAATAACTAATTTGACTGAATAACTAATTTGACTGAATAACTAATTTGACTGAATAACTAATTTGACTATTGACTGAATAACTAATTTGACTGAATAACTAATTTGACTGAATAACTAATTTGACTGAATAACTAATTTGACTGAATAACTAATTTGACTGAATAACTAATTTGACTGAATAACTAATTTGACTGAATAACTAATTTGACTGAATAACTAATTTGGAATAACTAATTTGACTGAATAACTAATTTGACTGAATAAACTAATTTGACTGAATAACTAATTTGACTGAATAACTAATTTGACTGAATAACTAATTTGACTGAATAACTAATTTGACTGAATAACTAATTTGACTGAATAACTAATTTGACTGAATAACTAATTTGACTGAATAACTAATTTGACTGAATAACTAATTTGACTGAATAACTAATTTGACTGAATAACTAATTTGACTGAATAACTAATTTGACTGAATAACTAATTTGACTGAATAACTAATTTGACTGAATAACTAATTTGACTGAATAACTAATTTGACTGAATAACTAATTTGACTGAATAACTAATTTGACTGAATAACTAATTTGACTGAATAACTAATTTGACTGAATAACTAATTTGACTGAATAACTAATTTGACTGAATAACTAATTTGACTGAATAACTAATTGACTAATTGACTGAATAACTAATTTGACTGAATAACTAATTTGACTGAATAACTAATTTGACTGAATAACTAATTTGACTGAATAACTAATTCTTGACTGAATAACTAATTTGACTGAATAACTAATTTGACTGAATAACTAATTTGACTGAATAACTAATTTGACTGAATAACTAATTTGACTGAATAACTAATTTGACTGAATAACTAATTTGACTGAATAACTAATTTGACTGAATAACTAATTTGACTGAATAACTAATTTGACTGAATAACTAATTTGACTGAATAACTAATTTGACTGAATAACTAATTTGACTGAATAACTAATTTGACTGAATAACTAATTTGACTGAATAACTAATTTGACTGAATAACTAATTTGACTGAATAAACTAATTTGACTGAATAACTAATTTGACTGAATAACTAATTTGACTGAATAACTAATTTGACTGAATAACTAATTTGACTGAATAACTAATTTGACTGAATAACTAATTTGACTGAATAACTAATTTGACTGAATAACTAATTTGACTGAATAACTAATTTGACTGAATAACTAATTTGACTGAATAACTAATTTGACTGAATAACTAATTTGACTGAATAACTAATTTGACTGAATAACTAATTTGACTGAATAACTAATTTGACTGAATAACTAATTTGACTGAATAACTAATTTGACTGAATAACTAATTTGACTGAATAACTAATTTGACTGAATAACTAATTTGACTGAATAACTAATTTGACTGAATAACTAATTTGACTGAATAACTAATTTGACTGAATAACTAATTTGACTGAATAACTAATTTGACTGAATAACTAATTTGACTGAATAACTAATTTGACTGAATAACTAATTTGACTGAATAACTAATTTGACTGAATAACTAATTTGACTGAATAACTAATTTGACTGAATAACTAATTTGACTGAATAACTAATTTGACTGAATAACTAATTTGACTGAATAACTAATTTGACTGAATAACTAATTTGACTGAATAACTAATTTGACTGAATAACTAATTTGACTGAATAACTAATTTGACTGAATAACTAATTTGACTGAATAACTAATTTGACTGAATAACTAATTTGACTGAATAACTAATTTGACTGAATAACTAATTTGACTGAATAACTAATTTGACTGAATAACTAATTTGACTGAATAACTAATTTGACTGAATAACTAATTTGACTGAATAACTAATTTGACTGAATAACTAATTTGACTGAATAACTAATTTGACTGAATAACTAATTTGACTGAATAACTAATTTGACTGAATAAAACTAATTTGACTGAATAACTAATTTGACTGAATAACTAATTTGACTGAATAACTAATTTGACTGAATAACTAATTTGACTGAATAACTAATTTGACTGAATAACTAATTGACTGAATAACTAATTTGACTGAATAACTAATTTGACTGATAACTAATTTGACTGAATAACTAATTTGACTGAATAACTAATTTGACTGAATAACTAATTTGACTGAATAACTAATTTGACTGAATAACTAATTTGACTGAATAACTAATTTGACTGAATAACTAATTTGACTGAATAACTAATTTGACTGAATAACTAATTTGACTGAATAACTAATTTGACTGAATAACTAATTTGACTGAATAACTAATTTGACTGAATAACTAATTTGACTGAATAACTAATTTGACTGAATAACTAATTTGACTGAATAACTAATTTGACTGAATAACTAATTTGACTGAATAACTAATTTGACTGAATAACTAATTTGACTGAATAACTAATTTGACTGAATAACTAATTTGACTGAATAACTAATTTGACTGAATAACTAATTTGACTGAATAACTAATTTGACTGAATAACTAATTTGACTGAATAACTAATTTGACTGAATAACTAATTTGACTGAATAACTAATTTGACTGAATAACTAATTTGACTGAATAACTAATTTGACTGAATAACTAATTTGACTGAATAACTAATTTGACTGAATAACTAATTTGACTGAATAACTAATTTGACTGAATAACTAATTTGACTGAATAACTAATTTGACTGAATAACTAATTTGACTGAATAACTAATTTGACTGAATAACTAATTTGACTGAATAACTAATTTGACTGAATAACTAATTTGACTGAATAACTAATTTGACTGAATAACTAATTTGACTGAATAACTAATTTGACTGAATAACTAATTTGACTGAATAACTAATTTGACTGAATAACTAATTTGACTGAATAACTAATTTGACTGAATAACTAATTTGACTGAATAACTAATTTGACTGAATAACTAATTTGACTGAATAACTAATTTGACTGAATAACTAATTTGACTGAATAACTAATTTGACTGAATAACTAATTTGACTGAATAACTAATTTGACTGAATAACTAATTTGACTGAATAACTAATTTGACTGAATAACTAATTTGACTGAATAACTAATTTGACTGAATAACTAATTTGACTGAATAACTAATTTGACTGAATAACTAATTTGACTGAATAACTAATTTGACTGAATAACTAATTTGACTGAATAACTAATTTGACTGAATAACTAATTTGACTGAATAACTAATTTGACTGAATAACTAATTTGACTGAATAACTAATTTGACTGAATAACTAATTTGACTGAATAACTAATTTGACTGAATAACTAATTTGACTGAATAACTAATTTGACTGAATAACTAATTTGACTGAATAACTAATTTGACTGAATAACTAATTTGACTGAATAACTAATTTGACTGAATAACTAATTTGACTGAATAACTAATTTGACTGAATAACTAATTTGACTGAATAACTAATTTGACTGAATAACTAATTTGACTGAATAACTAATTTGACTGAATAACTAATTTGACTGAATAACTAATTTGACTGAATAACTAATTTGACTGAATAACTAATTTGACTGAATAACTAATTTGACTGAATAACTAATTTGACTGAATAACTAATTTGACTGAATAACTAATTTGACTGAATAACTAATTTGACTGAATAACTAATTTGACTGAATAACTAATTTGACTGAATAACTAATTTGACTGAATAACTAATTTGACTGAATAACTAATTTGACTGAATAACTAATTTGACTGAATAACTAATTTGACTGAATAACTAATTTGACTGAATAACTAATTTGACTGAATAACTAATTTGACTGAATAACTAATTTGACTGAATAACTAATTTGACTGAATAACTAATTTGACTGAATAACTAATTTGACTGAATAACTAATTTGACTGAATAACTAATTTGACTGAATAACTAATTTGACTGAATAACTAATTTGACTGAATAACTAATTTGACTGAATAACTAATTTGACTGAATAACTAATTTGACTGAATAACTAATTTGACTGAATAACTAATTTGACTGAATAACTAATTTGACTGAATAACTAATTTGACTGAATAACTAATTTGACTGAATAACTAATTTGACTGAATAACTAATTTGACTGAATAACTAATTTGACTGAATAACTAATTTGACTGAATAACTAATTTGACTGAATAACTAATTTGACTGAATAACTAATTTGACTGAATAACTAATTTGACTGAATAACTAATTTGACTGAATAACTAATTTGACTATTTACCCCGACTTTTCCCTTGTGTATTCATTGTAATGCGTGCACTAGCACAGATTGGCCTAATAATTTGTAGGTCGTATTTTCTATTGGTTATACCCATTATTACCCGTAAACCTTCGAATTTAGGTTATTGATCCATAATTTTGATTGTATCTTTTATTTGAATCTTCCAGTGTTGATGTAGAATAATTAAGTGTTTAAATTAGAATTGTTTTTCATTTACCTTCCAAGTTAGTTTATGAGGAAATTGTGGTCTGAGACAGTAAATTGATGTGGCAAAAATTGTGTTACCGAACACTGACCTATAAGTGTTAAAATTCTAGTTTATAGGCAGTGCCAATCTAATAAAGTAACGTAAATTAGTAACTAGGCCGCTTTTCTGGAACGCCTTTGTTTTGCCACTACAGGGGTATTTAGCGGTCTGTCACGTTAGTGTGACACCGGATACTTTACTTTGTTCGATTTAGTAGTAGGTAGCCCTGATATATACAAGTCATCATATTTTTGATACTTTACTAAAGTTCCTTTTTCATTCGTGTATTTCATTTGTCGCTCCATATGCCAGTATTTTGTTCCATTTACCATAGCCATGAAACCTTTATTTTGTTCCAGGCATTTTATGCACAATGTACGTATTGAATTCTACCTTATGTGTTCTATGAAAGATTCTACTTCTCAAAAGCCTTACACGCTATTACTCGTGCACTAACTTGGTAAGTTTAGTTTTTTCCATGTTGAAATTATTATAGTGCGAAATCTACGTTATTGTTATATTTGTATTACCGATCAGATCAATAATTTGTAGAGTTTAGATGCATGACTTTTCTGAATAACTTGTTGATAAGTAACTTAATAACTAATTATATGTCCATAATCTATTGTTGTTTGTAAATCTCGTATTCTGAAAAATTATCGTTTTCAGGTTACGAGCGTGAGGGAATAAATATACCAAGACGGCTACGTTCATTTACCTCGTTATCTGTTAAGATACCCTTTCGGTACACTTCATATGGAATAGTTATAATAAGTTGATGCGTTATGAAAGAACATTGCATGCCAATTTCCAGGCCATTTCTTGATATTTTTGAGTTGTGACATTTCCCCATTAATTTTGAAATAATCGATTTTTTTTTCTGTGGAATAGGTAAAATTAGTTGGCACGTTATGAAAAAACACAACTTCCAAAATTGCAGATTAATTTTTGATTACTTTTGAATTGCCCCGAACCCTTTTTTTGTGAAATATATTAATATTACTATTTCTCTTAATCCTAGTAACTTAGCCCTGAAAAGTTTGCTCACTAACCTAGGGACTGGTCCAGGTGCGCCAGTCCTCACTAAAACTGTTATAAAATCTCAACAAATCAACTTTTCGATATTAAGTCTTTATAAAAACCTTCATCTGATATTTACACATCCATTGGTATAAACAAAAGAATAGTTATTCATTCAAATTAAAATTAACAAACAAAGATGTAAAATAAATATTTCGCTGATTTTCTAACTATTTACCTAAAGGCTATTTTCTTCATTCATCAATAGAATCCTTATAACATTCACAAGAATGAATAAAACTTGATGAAAATTTAACTGTTGTTGGAGAAAGAGTCAACAATGAAAAAGATGCCAGAAAAAACATGTACCTCTAAAAGTTTTTAAAAAATACTAACTTAAATTTGTATTTCGTTTTTTTTTAGAATAAATAAAAGTTGAATAAATGCTCATAATATGAGTATCTTGCATTTTATCACATTCTTTTTTCTATAATCATATGTAAAAGTCAGGAAAAGGCAGCTTCCAAATCGGTTTGTAAATAAAACTATTAATATGTATTCATGAGGACTGGCGCGCATGGACCAGTCCCTAGGTTACTTGGGTTAAAATTAGCTTTATAGAGCAATCATGCTGCTATTGTGAAAATATAGAAGTAATTTAATTCTCAAAATAACTTTGTGAATTGTATTGATTTCATTTTATAAAAGCCTTTATTAATATTTTCGTATTGCAGTAATTTCGAATTTACTCGGATATAAGCAATTAAATAATAACCCATACAATTCGCTTTGTCAATTTTTTTGAATTACAAAGTTTCCCAAATATTGAAATGTCGGTTTATTAATCAATTATTAATGTGTTTTTTTATCAATTAATTGCATTTAAAACTCTTATATTTCCATTCTCTTCCATAATGTGTGGAGCACTACACTGACTACAGTCTCCAGCGGTGCCTAAATTCGAACAATTTGGAGAGGAGGGGGCAACTGTAAACATTGTCGTACCTGCCTGATTTTCCGGCACAGACACCGAAATAAGCTCTTCTCTAGCTATCTTCCTATTCTAAATGATAAAAAATCAGAGTTTATGAGTTTTTTGCCAGAATGTAGTAAAAATCACCAAAAATGTTACTTTTCTGATATTTGAATCGCTTGGGGGCAACTTTTAATAATATCAGAATTCACTCAAGTTTCAGTACACTTACCTTTACTTGTCATATCAACTTTATATCACTATTCCATAAGTAAAATCCATAACGTTATATTTTGGCCCACCCTATTTCTTATCTCAATAACATAATGATTGCTCTAAAAAGCTAATTTCAAGAAAAATATTGTAATAGTAATACATTTTACAAGAAATATCACAAACTAATCTGCAATTTTCCGTGTCATGTTCTTTCAAAACGTGCCTTCTAATTAAATATATTTCATAGAAAAAAAAAAGAATAGTTCAGAATTAATGTGAAAATATCATTTCGAACAAAATTTCGAAGTGAAACTCAAAAATATTTAGAAATGTACTGAAAATTGTCATGCAAGGTCTTTCATAACTTATTATAACAGTTACTATTCTATGTAAAGTGTCTGATATTTTTTGGCCCACCCTACCCTTCAATACATATTGCTATCCAAATAATCAAATCTGAAACATTTTAACTTCATTGTACGTTGAAAAATCATTTGAATACATAGAATTATTTGAGTAGTGTAAAATAGATATTCTAATCCAGAGAATATATTTCACTAGGCGATATTCAGAGAGTTAGGAAGAGGACATCATTCGGTGTAAGAATTAATTCTCAAACACTCTTTGCAAACATCTTTATTTTCTCAAATATTCTGTTATTGAATTTCCGTCCAATTTGAGAATAACTTGGTTCAGTGAATATAGGCGGCTACGGTGAATATAGGCAAATAGTGAATAAAGGCGAATATAGGCGATCGAGAATATAGGCGACTACGGTATTAGATCGATGGTGTAATAATCCCCAACTTTTCTACACAAAGAAGGATTTATTTCTGAAATATTCTCCTAAAAAATCTATTTCTTGGGATAAGAGTGGTGGGAAAATGGTTCATGATAATTAAATCAAAAAATTTTGTAAGTCAGATTAGATTCTAATTTTGTGCTAATATTTTAAATACATCATTTCATATAAGAAGTGAATGAGATATATGAATAACACGGTGTACGAAAAACTGTCAAACGGATAACTGCTAAACGGATAACTGCCATGCGGAAAACTGCAATGCCAAACTATATATTATAATTTTGTATTTGTGAATTTTAATGTGCATGTGCATTGCAGCATTGTCCCCTTAACCTTACATGGATTGAATTTGACGTAAAGTATATTATAACTTTTACCCAAATATTTAGTATACGAATGTTAATCGTATAGTCAGAAATTGTGCATAATGAAGCATATAAATCATAATTGGCGGTATATATAGAATTAAAATTTGAATTAACATTAAATTGATTTAATCGTAACATCATATTCTTTCATAGTTAGCCTCAATAATATCCAAATGGTTGACAAGGTATCCGGTAAATTCATCGCAGTAGTTATAAAATATGATTATATGAAAGGAATGCCTTTATACTTTTTTAGTTCAGCCACTTTAGCCATTTGTTTTCAATAGGATCTTTGGGACAGCAAATTTGGTTTACAATGAGACAGAACACTATTGTCAATCAAACTGTCTAGTTATTCAATATGAATCAATAAATATCTATTTATTGATACAGTAACGTGAACTGTAGTCTCAGTGGCTCTTGTAGAAACAGAACTTTCAGCTGAAGCGGGAATTTTGACCATAAGCAAGTGCTCTAGCAGTCTGAGGTCATCACAAATCACATCATGGGAAACAAATTTTGCATAATAAAATAAAAAGATGCAGCATGATTTCAACGCATATACCTGAGAGGAAAGAGCTGTTTTTCGGTGCCACTATAAAGATAAAACCCTCGAAATCAAGTCAGAAAGTATCCGTAGATGGCCTGTAAATTTTCTGATCCATTCGTCTGAAGAAGTGCATACATGATGAACTTAAACCTCTACGGAAAACAATGGGAATGAAGGTTTATGTTCTTGTAGAGTTTGATGCTACTTCTAAAACGTATTATGATAAGGCAATTTAATAAGCCAAAGGATGAACAAGGTGAATATGAAATATTGATATAAGGCGAAGACTCAAGTACAATGAGTCTCATCTTCAAAACGATTCTGAAATGGAATCGGTGAAGCTAGATGTCATTAACTGATGTTATATGAAGCAACTAATTGTGGTACATTATACAGAGATAATTCAAACTTGAAATTTGACTATAACCTCAACAGTATAATAGTTAAAAATGAAGTGTCAGATCGTTCACCAGGCATGTCTCATTGTTCACCAGTGCTGGGACAATAAATTTGTTTTTTTAATTAATTTTTTTCTAGTTAACAGAAATGTGTTAGCATTAAAGTTATTTTCATTCTATGAATGAGTATCTATATTACATATGGATTTTTATTGTTCATATTTTGCCCATAGTAAAGGGAATATTTATCTTTTTGTGTTTTTTGTCCCATTGATTACACCCTTCCCCTACATCGTTTTTTATTATATTTGAGAGAATTTTGTATTATTGTTTGTTATGTAAATACGTATACTTGTATTCAATCACGCAGTGAAATCTAAATTACTATCAGAATAAACACATAACAGTTAAATTACAAGACGCTCTATAATTATTTTAAATAAATTATAGTTCATTTTAATTTATATTTTCAATTTCATGGGAAATTAACATTATTTGAATAGAACTGGTTGCAGTACAATATGTTAAAGTTATATTTGAAATGTACATTTTTTATAAATTTTGATCTCGCTCTTAATACATTTAATTTGCAATTCAACAGTTTAAACCTAAAAATTAACAATCTGCAGACAAAAATCAGTCATAAAATATTCCACATAAATCCTACTCAAATAATCATGTTATTTAATACCTAATTTTTCGGTTCTATTTAACAATGGTAGCTAATGTAATAGTAACTCTTTTGAGAAGAATATGATACTTATATACAATCAGTATTCATTGCAAACCTACAGAGAATTTTTACATGACCAGTTCACATGTAAATATATTAATAATTCCATTTTTAAACCGATTTTGAAACTATTTTAGCTTGACTTTTACTTTTCAACATAAATACATATGATTATACAAAAGAGAAGGTGATAAATGGTAAGATTCTCATATTATGAACATTTATTCAAATATACAAGGTGTCTCAATAAAATAACAGAACACAAATTTCATTTAGTATATTTCAAAAGAATATTAAAGGCTCATGTTTCTCTCTGACATTTCTTTTTTATGGTTGAAACTGTTTAGCTCCAACCGCACTTAAATTTTATTCATTTTTGTGAATGTTATGAGGATTTTATTGGCGGGAGGTGAAAATGGCTTTTGCACAAAGAATAGAAAACCTAAGAAATATTTGTTTCTTATCTTTGCTTGTTAATTTTATATTAAATAGGTAACTATCTTCGGCCTCTGCCAATGAATATGTAAATATCAAATGAAGAATATCGAAAAGTCAATTGGTTGAGATTTTAAATTAGTTGTAGTGAAGACTGGTCTTCCTGGACCAGTCCCTATAGATGACAGAGCAAACTTTTTGGGGCTAGGTTACTAGCGTTACTAATCTAATCCAAAAAAATTATAAGAAAACTCTCTCTGTCAGCCTGTCCTAAGTCACTAATATTTTAAGTAAAAACTAACTATATGTAGCGGTATGATGATTATGGTTCACACTAATATAAATAATTGAAAAAATCATATTCCCACATGTTTGAGTAAAAACAGATTTTGCTAAATCAAAGTTTATGTTTTGATTATACAATATACGTCTCGCATTTGAATAATCATATATATTATTTGAATTTTCTATCAATGATCAGATGAAATATTGAAAATTTATTTTTTAACAATGCTGTCTCATACAATCATTATTTACTTAACCCATATTACGTTACAACTTGAAGCTAAATTTTTAGAACCATTCATACTTCAGCAAAGAAATTCAAATCATTGTGTATTTCAAAATCCATAAACATTTATTAATATAGTGAAAAAATATATTTGAATACAATTTTTACATACAATATTTATGAGATTTCGTTACCTCGCCATTTTAAGGTTGGTTAAAACACATACAAAATATTTTATATAGAAAAAAGAAAGATTCTTTCCTCTATGATATAATCCGTTGAGTTTAGCGAGATATTGCATGTTGCCACCAATTATTTTTCAACAAAGGAAAAACTTCTGAACATTTGAGTTCACATATAGTATTAGAAATAACGACTCTTGAATGGTTTATTCACATATTTTTATTCAAAATATGTGAAGTAAATATAATTAAAACCAAATTTGGCTGCAAATTTAATTCCAATAAGAGGGATTTATGAACTTAGAGTAAATTAATAATTCCTGAAAATCGAATCCCTGGAGAGGGGTTCTTATGAGTCTACTCTTTATATTCGAAAACTGCATGCATGCGCCCTATTTGTCTCGCTGAATGTATAGAGCATTTAGTTTTTCTAAATGAACATAGGTGAGTACTGAGTAGAGTGGTCGAAATTTCCTTTTGTAACCTGAATTCTTACTCCAAGCTATTTTGAACTTCCATTTTCGTACTGTTTGATTCCTTTCTTCGTGGTTTTAAGGCCGGTAATTCATTGTCGTTAGACTGTAATGAATAAGATTTGTATGGCCTGTGTTAGGATATCATATAATGGTGAGATTTGGTAGCATCTGGTACATCTGGAAATATGTTTCTTCATTGTTGAATATAGCCTGTTAATAAATGATTACTGTCATGTAAATCAATAGTTGTATTCTTGTTAATCTATTTTTGTATAATGGTAAGTCAATCGATGTATACTATTACATCTAAATGTGTATACCTTATACTTTCTATCGTATTTATTTATTTATTTGAGTATAATTATATGATTGACAGTCTTTTATGTATAGTAAAAAAAAGGAAATAATAAAATTACCACTGAAAGTTTTTGGTCAGAATATGTGTTATTACAAGTTGGAACTTGCCAACTTTCTATGGCTTCTGTAAAGTCGAATACAAAACCAGTCCCTACTGCTAATCAGAATACTTTCAATCCAGGGTAAATGTCGTATAGTTTCTTCCCAGAACTTTTTTCTTATAAGTAGCCTCTTCAGATAAAACAAAATGTGATGAAATATATAAGACTGAGGGTCAATAAACAAAATAAAAATAGCTGGTTAGTTTCCTAACTTGAGTAAAAATTTACTCTGAAAACAAAAGAATGATATTTTGATTCTGTACGAAATCTATGTATATTCAGAAAAACTACTGGTAAAAATTAAGAAGAATAGGTTGATCCTAATTGCACTTTTTTTCAAAAATATAATATTTCTCACTCAAAAACAAGAAGGATTTAATCTTTCCCTGGATGGTCGGACCCGATACTGTAAAACCTCTTCTTCGCAGCTGAAAGGATATTGATCGAAAGATCGATTCACTGTAAGAACCAGACAGACTCCCTCGGACTGTTCGTTGTCTCATCAAGGCTTCTACCTTTGGATTTCAAGAATGAGGAGGTTCTACTGCCAAACGCACCTGTGGTCTTTATAGCAATTGGCTCAAATATGTATGCATCTCCAAGGGTGTAGTTGATCCGGCCTCAACCGCGGAATCTTTGATGTGTGTCTATGAAAATGTGTCGACACACGTGCAATCCCAAGTCAGTCTCTTTCCATTCATGTAAGGAAAAACAGTAACACCTTTTGGGCTTTCACCATCACCCTGTCATTCCCAGGATACTCAACCACCGAAGGGAGTTCTGCTTTCTGCAAATCCTCTTTTACAACATCATTCATTGCTGCATGTCATGGGTAACGATATGAACTGTTCGTTCAAGTTACGCCATGCACATGCAGTCCTCTGATATTCACCCCACTACCATAGCGGCACAAACCTTGGCACCCACTCTGAGAGAAATGGCAATCTTCAAGATCTCTGGATCGACCTGTGTATCAAATGACGGTATTGAAATCGCCTTCAACCACAATACAGTTTCATTAAGAGATGCAGATGACAGTCGTACTCTTGCTACCTAATCAGCTCTAGCCAACACACTCCATTGATTAATAAGCCCATGGTGAATCCAATTCTTTTCGACCAGACTCATGGACTGGTACCGGGAGACCAGCCTGTAAACCTCGCCTCCATGTCCTAACTACATCCGTAAGCTCTTCGTTTTCGACTACATTAATATTAGAAAGATCATATCTTAAATGTATATGTACAATTGTTCATATATGGTGTCCAGACATCATTTTTTTTTATTCCAATAATAGTTAAAATATAAAATATATGTAATAATGGGTAATTCATAATTGAATTGAATTAACACAGTACTAGAAGTAATAAATAAATATTAATATGTTTATTTTGATAGACATATAAATTAATAATTAACATACAAATTATGTCTAAAAATAATTTAAAGTGAATTAAAGATATAATATTCATATACTATTCCTCTCTCTGATTCCAAGGTACAGAGCAATCTTTCAAATTACACAGCAGAGTCATGATTCAAAACAGAATTGGAATGCGCTCTTCAATCTGTAGTGGAGAAGATTATAATATTACAAATGCTAGTATTGCTGCTAGATAACAATTTACAGTTGCATTCACCTCAGAAATCAAGAATAAATATTTACGGTTTTCTTGCGAATGTTTCGGTCGCAAAGTGACATGAAGATTTCTTCTCCTAGGTTAACAATGAAGAGGAAACTAGAGTGAAAGAATGTGTTGCGATTTAATGTAATCACGAGTTGCAAGAATGAGAAGTGGAAATAAAAGTGAATGATTAAGTTATTCAGAAATTTTGAGATCTAATTGAATACTAACAACAACACAAAAAATTAATGCAATGCGAATGAACATTGAACATCAAGGAAACGATATTTTTCATGTTTAATTTTAACATGATTAAAAGACTCAATTAACTAATACATTTGAATATATGTACAATAGTGCTGCAATATTGTTTCCATATTATCTGAAAACACGTATACTTAATTAATGAATTAGATTGTATAGCAGAAAGGACAATTGTTTATTAATATTAATGTCTATAAAATTCATTCCTTTCATAGCAAAACATTCTTATTTTTACATCATAATGTGATATATTATTATTGTGTTCGTTAGTATAATAAAATAAATATTATTAGTAGCAGTCTTGAACTTTATTGAAAAGAATCCATAACGTTAAACCATCATAAACTCTACGGACAATTTTAAGTAATTATACATATAACAGAAAGAAAAATAATCTTAGTAACATACGTACGTTTTGTACTCAAATAATTGAATCGAAAATGATGATTATAAATATACAATATAAATTCTAAATAGTAACCATCACATGCGAGCATAAATTGTATTCAAAATTGAATTATACTAGTATTAATCATCGTAAACGGGTGAATGGTGATAAGTTACATAATCTAATTAGGTGCATAGGTTGCATTCATAGAAAGCATCTCCGACCTAAATATCGCAATAGATCGATTGATAAAAAGAACAGATAACGAGTGTTTAATGAATATATTAGGAAATATCAGTTATACCAAGTATATATATATGTACATTTATTTGCATATCAAAACGCTTCACTTATTCATTTTTCAATTTATAAGTTGTCTCCGTAGCGTCAAGTTGAACCTTTAGCAGAAAAATTACATAAATATGGCATCATTCTTTTTTCTTCAACCAGATAAAATATTACTTTTAATACTACGCAGTTTTGTAAAGAAATTGAGATGTGAAATAGGTACTGAAAAAAGGGCGGCTTTTATACTATTTGATGGATGATATTTTTATTTATATTTTTTGTGTAATCATCCTATGATTAAAAAATTGAATATTTTGAAATTTTAGTTAGAAATGTATCAGTGGATTATTTAATTTGATTATCCTATGTACTCAAATCAGAAACTTGATTTAGTTTATTCAATAATGTCACATATAAGCATATTTTAAATTTATCAAAGGTAGACTTCTCCATCATTTTATTTATTAAATAACTTTCTGTCTTATAAATAACTTGATACCCTAGCTGTTTTATTCAATAGATTTATATCCTCAACAATCTAGATATAAACACTTTCTATTCAGATAAATATGTATTTACCATATTTCCCGTGATAAGTTAAGTCTCCTAGATAAGTGATTAAAAATATCTGCACACCTACTGCATAATTTTACTTCGTAAAAAATTATGGTTGGCAGCGTAAAAAAGATGGCTAAGACTAAAGCATAAGAGATATTTTTATGACCTAACGTAAAGTGGAAAGTTTCTCTTTTGATTTCTCACTTTTAATGCAGAGATTGTTTAATGTTCAGGCTTATTGTGTTACAATTAAAACTTGAATGATGTAGCAAGCATCGGACAATGAAAAGAGAAAATGATTAGTCGTGGTAGTGAATTTAAAATAAAAATAGAAAATTGCATATCATCATTGCTTCAGTGAATATTTTATTCATTGCTGGACAAAATGCACTTCTTACTTCTCTTCAAACAATTCCACATTACATACACATGTTTATGATATGATTTAATAGATTTAATGTGGCAATACAGTATAAATATGTGTAATGCATAGTGAAAAACATATAATTCATCTTGAGGTTATTCTATTTTGAAACCATATAATAGAAAATATATCAAATAGTGATTTAATACATGTTTAATTGACCACATCATGTCCACAATCCACATGTCAATTACTATACTAATAAATGATGTTTACCATGTGTAATATACCACATTCATAGCTACATGTCAAATACCATAAATTTAAAATTAGTTAACCAAACGTGATTTAATGTATTTCCATGTAAAACCTCATGTAATACATAATTGGTATCTATTGCAAAAAACTATACATTGTATACACATGATTTCATTTCGTAAATTTCACATGGTATATACAAGGAATTACTTGCAGGGTTATGACTAATTTTAAAGGGGTCCAATAATTTGATCGAATAATTTAATAGATTCATATTATTTTTCTGAAAACATGATATAGTTTGTGATCAAAATTCATGTGTGAAATATACCAGAAAAAAAAATGTTTCTGAAAAATAGACTTAAAAAGATCATACATATTTAATAAAGTCCTTCTCCCTTAAGTTTTAAAAAGGTAACTGATCGTTGCTACAAATTCACAACGATATTCAATTTGTGATTAATAATATTGTTCTATCAAGAAAAAACCATATTAGTTATCCCATTCTAACAATATGAACTGCAGGTTTTAATATTTGCATAACTAGTTTATGTTATTACATCTTCACAATAGCATATAGTATATAATACAAATCAAATAATTATTCAATCAATATATATCATTGTTATTTATTTTTAATCTCAAATATATGGATATGTGTAAAATCTGTATTTGGTAAACGTTTTGTTATGATATTTTCCATATCAATTAATATTTTACAATAAACATGATGTTATTGAATAAACATTATATATGCATTTTTTAAAATTAATTAACTACTTTCATCACTATATAGGATTATCTCTTAATAAGGATTATCCTTTCATATCGTAATGTTCTATAATGCAATATTATAATGTATATTGTAGTTACAAGAAAGGTATACTTTTTTTCTGATTTACATTGATTTGAACTTTATAAGCTTTTTTTTGCTATCATCAAACAGAATATATCATCGTTAAATTGAAATTCATTAAGCCTTTCACAATAATTGTCAATACATATCTTTATTTAGAGTCCCTTAATTAAATTAGATGAAATAAAGGATTATTTTAGAGTTAAACCGTCGTCGACTATCTTATTTTTCTATCCTCAAACGCGGTAAAAACACTCCAATATATTGCACTTTAGCAGTCTTCTCACTTCATTAAATGCAGGAATCCTCTGAGAAGCGATTGGTATCTTGAATCCTTTCCGAGTCAGATGAGGATATTTACAGAGAGTCAGATTAGAATATCTTCAGAGAGTCAGATAAGGATATACAGTAGGGAGCATAAGTTAAGGGACAGTGTAAAAAGTTAAAAAAAATTGGTTTATTATGTGAGAACTAGACAACGAAAATACGTGAAACTTAACAACAAAAAAGTTACACATTCTTTGGGTATTTGGTACAAATATTAGCGAAATCAAACACATAATTACCAAAATATTAAACTTTTGCCATCAAAGGACGAAAAAGACACCAAGCAAAATTTAAGGGATAGTAATTAATAAATGGGTATAAACTGAATAATGTTAGTTTAAAAGACTGTTTCAATGTATTAGATTGTTACTAAAATTAGATTGTATTAGATTGTTACTAACTTGGAATAAAGTATCTCTCTGATAAGGCACCCTCTTTTACCATGAGTAAAAAACACTGGTGAACACTGACCACACCATCATGCTGTCGCCTTTATGTTCCATAGTTTTCACGAATATTGAGGGGTATCATTTCTGCAGCGCGAACAGGCCCGATTATTCATGTGCATAGAGTGGTCAACGCAGCAGTGTATATGCAACTTCTTATCCACCATTGCATTCCATATTTGCAATAATTTGATATTCAACCACGGATTTTGTGCAAGACAATTCTCCTTGTTACACGGCTAAAACTGTGAAAGCACTCATAGAAAGTAAGTGAGTTTCTCTTATAAGCTTGCATGCTCAGAACTCTGAATTGATCCCCATTGAGAACATTTGGAAGGTACACACAGAGAAAGGATTAGTTGAATCAAATCATATTTGATTTGTTTTGACTAAATTTTATGGTTTATCTGTGCGCCTACCTACGTGGTGAGTTGCAGGTACTATTTAAAATGAGTTAAATTGACGTTGGTTAAAACAACACATATGTGAGTTGATTATTTTTAATTCCCGATGGTCACAACAGCTACCTATGATAGTCAAAACTACTCGTGATAGTTGAACCAATTATATGTAATGGTTTTAACAACTACATAACAAGGTTAGATCAACTACTTGTGTATGTTTCTCCAATCACTCCTATGTGTTATACCAACTACTCGTGTAGGTTATAACAACTACTCGTGTAGGTTATACCAACTACTCGTGTAGGTTATATCAACTACTCGTGTAGGTTATATCAACTACTCGTGTTGGTTATATCAACTACTCGTGTTGGTTATATCAACTACTCGTGTTGCTTATATCAACTACTCGTGTTGGTTATATCAACTACTCGTGTTGGTTATATCAACTACTCGTGTTGGTTATATCAACTACTCGTGTTGGTTATATCAACTACTCGTGTAGGTTATATCAACCTCTTGTGTTGGTTATATCAACTACTAGGAAACTAAGTAAATGTATGTCAACTATTAGTGTAGGTTGAAATATCGGTCCGGTTAGCAGTAGCAGACTTTTTACATGACTTTTTCAGTCACTATATATACTCTATTAAATTATAATCTCGAGTTAGGTCCCAGTATCAATTAGATTAGACTATTTATTTTCTACGACCAAATCTAACATGTTCATTTATTTTCTACTTTAGCTTCTGTGATATGCATACTATTTTGATTTTAAAAAATAATTGATCACCTAGACCTATCCCTGCTTTTTTAAATGTTTTCGATCCGATGAATTGATATATGGCAATTAGTTGTAAATTAATAAATTAGATTAATAACTTCATCAGGTCAGTTTATAAATAAGTAGTTATGATGACGTAAATAACTTTACGTAGTTATAAATAGGTAGGCAAGATGAATTAATTAACCAGGCTAGATTACAAAAGTTGATAGAATAAATCTTTGATATGCTGCAATTATACTATAACTTGATGAATAATAATAAAGCCTTTATCTTCTAAACCATATTTTAGTGCAATTCATCTTACTCATAGGCACTGATATAGAAATATGCTAATAGAATTACCAAGGTCAAATTGAAAACGAAATATAAACATTTAAGTTTTAGATTTATTATTTAGAAGTACAATTTGAATTCTCGTCACTTTCTTTCACGACTGTAGGTTGCCAATTCCAGAAATAAGAGATTCGTATATTAATATATATTGAATAGAAATTCACAGTATCGTTCATATACATTATCAATAACATCACCTACTCTTTTTCCTTTTGTGATGAGATAGCGACAGCTTCGATATTCTTTTCATGTCTGGAATCCCTAAAAGCATATGAAAAAGTAAGAGCTAATCATATTGCAAATACATATTTAAAAATCATCTAATATTTTCAAATACTTACTTTGACCTAGCATAATTGTTCCTGAACCATTCAAAGGAATTGAAGAGGACTCCGATAGTTGATGACGTTGATATACTTCATCAATTCTTCATCAAGATCTGAAAGTAGATTCAGAAAATATAGAAAACCATATATTAATAAAGAAATGAAAAGAATTATTAACTGAGAATTTTTTCATATAGGTAAATTATTTATATAAAATGTTAAACTAATTATAAATCTTCAGATGCAGTATAAATTTAGCTCTAATAAATTCAATGGATTTTTCTAGCTAATCATCATAATTTTGTTCATTATACACTCATAATGTAGACTATAATTAAATACCAAGAAAGTATAATATATCAAAAGGCTCACCTCTGGTTGGAGTTCTCCCTGCTAAATCCCTGGACGGTGTTCTCCTCCGACTATCTCCCTGGATGGAGTTAACCCAGTCATAGAAAACTAGGGTCAAGTAGGTAAATTGCGGCACTTTAACTAACTGCGGTCTCTTATCTCAGAAACATTAATAACCATCATGACTTCAAGGCACTCGTGAAATGAATAGAACCTATCATAAATTGATCTTAAATTATGATGTTCATCAATTCAGTATATAGCTAAACTAATTTCAGAATGATTTTGAGACTCTCTTAATAGGGTCACAATTAGAAATTAAAGAACCTGATTTGGCAGTGTAACCCTACCTATAGGTAGACCAACTAGTTTTAAAATATATAGCTTATCAGACCACTTTACGTAAGATACTAGGATAAGTTCCGAAATATCGGACGGCTCCACATTTTCGGTCGCGTAAGAAAAACTATATTAAATTAACTTTTATTTTAATTAGCTATTAGGTAGTTATATACTATATTTCATACGTGACCGAAAATTTGAAATCGCCTGATAATTTGGAACTTACCCTATTCTGAGGACAGCGCAGTAACTGCCTAGCCTATGTGGGTGTAGGTCATAAGCCCCCCCCGGTCAAGAGCCCCCCGGTCAAGAGCCCCCCCGGTCATGAGCCCCCCTAGGTCATAAGCCCCCCCGGTCAAGAGCCCCCCCCGGTCATGAGCCCCCCGGTCACGAGCCCCCCTGTTTTTAAATCCTTATTTACCTATATTATTTAATCCTTATTGACACTTTTGTAGTTCATTACTGATTAGACATAAAATATATGTATATCGGGGGGCGTATACCTATATTATTTAATCCTTATTGACACTTTTGTAGTTCATTA